>JBBDGP010003693.1:7500-352500 GCA_037952835.1 Lithobates septentrionalis
GGCGGCGCTCATGCGCACTCCAGCGGGTAGCCAAATGTGATGGGTCGCCATATGTGACGAAACACCTGTCCACACACACACACACACTATAGGCAAAGGGCTCTTGGAAGATGTAGTTCGGGGGGGGGGGGGGGGGTGAGCCTACAATAATAGAAGCTGGGCTCCCAGTCACTACCTCTGTGAGAAGTTTACAATCCTATTGACACCACAGAAGTAATTAAAGCCATTTCTCGCTACGGGAACAAGATTTATAAAAATGAATGCCGGGTCTGTGATCTAGAAGGGGGGAGAGGGAGGTTTTGGGGGGGGGGTATGCCTGCGTGGTGTACCCCTTTAATAATCGGCTGTGCTGTTTTCTGCAGTTCTGCCATTTCATTGCTAGAGGGCAGCAGAGCTCCAGCGTGTGCAGCCTTTTGCCTGGAGTGAATTCCGACCATAGCCGGGTCCTTTTTTTAAAAATAAGAGAGACTTGTAGCGTTCGTTGCTTTACAAGGCAGGCGGCGGTCCCCGAAGGGAAGGAACCTCTTTGTTCTGTGACAGCTCCAATTATCGCAGGCGACAGCGCAGGCACAGATAACTGGCTGCAGAAGAGAGGAGAGGCACATGGTTCTAGAGTTATCCACGGGGCCCGTGTGCTTCCCGCCAGGTGCTAATCACACAGAGCGTGGCCGCTGAGGACAGCCCCCCCCCCCCCCTCCCCAACAACACCCATTTCTGTCCAAAAAACGGTTTGGGGGTCACGTCACGACCAGAGTGCGACTGTCTGGCTGCTGCGGTGCTTCCATCTGCAGCTCCAGCAGTCCGGGACCAGATTACGCGATCGAAAAAATGGATCTGTCCCAGCACATAATGCCAGTGTGCGAAGCCTCCGATGGAAGCTGCAGGTTCCTGACTCCTGGGCTGTGCGTGGAGCAGGACAGCTAAGCCCATTCAGTTCCACTTGATCCTAGAGCGCGGCCCGGGAGTCGGCGACCGATTTCTGGTTAGAACGTTTATTTTCCTTTTTTTTTTTCTTCTTCGTGATCGGCTCCTTCCGCCCCTTCATGTCCAGAGGTTATCAAAAAATGAATGGCCGGACATCATTTTGACATTTTTGGTATGCTCGTTTACTTCCCACATCATAAAAAAAACCTCCATGAGATTCCTTTTCTGTATTTTGCAAAAATCCTGGTTGATCCTGCTGCTCTCTATCTCCCCCTTCTGTCCACGTCCCCAATTCAGCTAGGGGGTTTTTGCAGAGCAGCGTTGGCAACTCTGCACATGCTCAGTTTCTTTGCTGAGGATTTCCACCCTATCACATCTGAGTGAGTCACCCATGTGGGCGTGTACACAGTGCTAAACGACCGCCCACTCCCTCCCTCCCCCGCCACGCCCACTAACCAGCTGAACGCAATGGGGGGCGGGAGATTAGATCGATTGGAGGCTTCCCCTCCCTCTTATTCGAAGACAGGGGCTGGAAGGGGCGTGACACGGCCTGCGACTGGCTGAAATCGGCGCTCCCACACCATGTTATTGCCAAAAAATAATAAAGATTTGATTTCAAATATATATATTTGTATGACAATTTAAAACAATTTATTGAAATATTTTATTTATTTTTACTCTGTATTCCAAAGGCTGTTTTTTTATGTTGAATATGTGACCAGCAGCAGAGGACTAGAAGCTCCTCCTGTTTAGGTTTCCCTGTAGACAGGCCGGGGGGGGCGCTGGGTCATGTGACAGCTGGAGATTGATTAGGAAAAAAGGGACTCGATTCACACTAATGCGTTTTTTGATGCTTTTTGCAGAAGCGCATTTCATCATTTTTTTTTTAACATGGGTTTCTTATGGAACACGTTCACATCAATGCATTTTTGTGCGTTTTTGGAAAGGGTCGGGGACTTTTTTCCCCGCGAAATGCAGCGTTTTGCATGTAATAGACTTCAATGGACCTGCATCCAAAGCGCAAGTACTGCGTTTTTACTGCGATTTTTGCTGCAATTTTGTGTGTTTTTATTTTTTGGGGCTTTACATTCACTGTATATAGCTGGTTAATCTCCTCACAGGAAACACCGGGACATGTAATCCGGGCCCTAATTACAGTATAGCCCCCCCAGTGCCACCAATCAGTGACCATTAGTGATGCCAGCCACTGCTGCCTTTCAGTGCTCATCAGTGTCTTCCATCAGTGCCGCCTATACATACCGCCTATCAGTGCCACCTATCAGTGCTCATCAGTGCAGCATATTAGTGCCACCTAATCAGTGCCCGGCTCATCGGTGCCCATCAGTGCCACCTATCAGTGCCCATCAGTGCGGCATATTAGTGCCTTCTCATCAGTGCCCATAAGTGCCGCCTCATCGGTGCCCATCAGTGCCACCTATCAGTGCGGCATATTAGTGCCCATAAGTGCCGCCTCATCGGTGCCCATCAGTGCCGCCTATCAGTGCCACCTATCAGTGCCCATCAGTGCGGCATATTAGTGCCTCCTCATCAGTGCCCATAAGTGCCGCCTCATCGGTGCCCATCAGTGCCGCCTATCAGTGCCACCTATCAGTGCCCATCGGTGCGGCATATTAGTGCCTTCCCATCAGTGCCCAAAAGTGCCACCTATCAGTGTGGCATATTAGTGCCATCTCATCAGTGCCACCTATCATGTGGCATATTAGTGCCTTCTCATCAGTGCCACCTATCATGTGGCATATTAGTGCCTTCTCATCAGTGCCACCTATCAGTGCGGCATATTAGTGCCCATAAGTGCCGCCTCATCGGTGCCCATCAGTGCCGCCTATCAGTGCCCATCAGTGCGGCATATTAGTGCCTCCTCATCAGTGCCCATAAGTGCCGCCTCATCGGTGCCCATCAGTGCCGCCTATCAGTGCCACCTATCAGTGCCCATCGGTGCGGCATATTAGTGCCTTCCCATCAGTGCCCAAAAGTGCCACCTATCAGTGTGGCATATTAGTGCCTTCTCATCAGTGCCACCTATCAGTGTGGCATATTAGTGCCTTCTCATCAGTGCAGCCTCATCACGCCAATCAGTGAAGGAGAAATATGACTTATTTACAAAATTTACTGACAGAAACTAAGAAAAACACTTTTTTTTTTTTCAAAATTTTCAGTCTTTTCTTTTTTTTTTTTTTTTTTTTTGTAAAAAAAAAAAAAAATCCAGCAGTGATTAAATACCACCAAAAGAAAGCTCTATGTGTGTGAAGAAAATTATAACATTTTGTTTGGGTACAATGTTACATGACCGCGCAATTGTCATTCAAAGTGTGATAGCGCTGAAAATGGCCTGGGCAGGAAGGGGGTGAAAGTGCCCGGGAGGCAAGTGCTTAAAGCGGTGTTCCACCCCCCCCCCCCCCCTTTTATTAATTGAAAGTCAGCAGCTACACATACTGTAGCTGCTGACTTTTAATATTAGGACGCTTGCCTGTCCTGGAGTCCGGTAATAAGGAGAGCCGGCAAAACTGTAATCCTTGAGTCGCAGCTACGACTAAGGCTATTGCAGAAACGCGTCAGCTTTATTGTTTTATCGTCACTCTGATGTACCAATGCACGACACTTCAAGGATTACAGTTATGCCGGCTCTCCTTATTACTGTTGCATTGGAGTGTGTTGGGACACATCGAGCCTCGGCACCTGTGAGTGGACCTGGTGTATGGACTGAGTTGTCCCTGCAGAGAGCGCTGTTACCCTTCTTCTTTTCTGTCCTGGAGTCCAGCGATGTCGGCACCGCAGGCGGTGTTTCCGTCGGGTGCGCCGCCATTGCCGGTAAGGGAACCCAGCAGTGAATCCTTGCGGCTTCACATCCTTGTCCCTACTACGCATGCGCGAAGCGCGCTGCGCTCTCTTACTAGTCCGGCAGCAGGGGAAGGAGGAGCAGGCCGAACTTACGCGGCGAGGTCCGACAGAAGTGGGGGCGGCACAGTGGTGTAGTGGGTAGCACTCTCGCCTAGCAGTAAGAAGGGTCGCTGGTTCGAATCCCAACCACGACACCACCTGCCTGGAGTTTGCATGTTCTCCCTGTGCCTGCGTGGGATTCCTCCGGGTACTCCGGTTTCCTCCCACACTCCAAAGACATGCTGGTAGGTTAATTGGATTCTAAAATTGTCCCTAGTATATGAATGTGAATTAGGGACCTTAGATTGTAAGCTCCTTGAGGGTAGGGACTGATGTGAATGTACGATGTGTATGTAAAGCGCTGCGTAAATTGATGGCGCTAAATAAGTACCTGAAATAAATAAGTGGGGACAGGGTACCTGTCAAAAACAGGTACCCGCCCCCCCCCCCTCCCCCCAAAAGGTGCCAAATGTGGCACCGGAGGGGGGAGGAATCAGATAAGCGGAAGTTCCACTTGGGTTGAACTCCACTTTAGGTCTCGCATTCCTTTTTTAACCATCCCAGCAAGTCTGATAACATACTGTAGCTAGGAGTTGACAGCTGTGTGTATAGCTTTTAAGATGTGCTGTTACCAGTCCTGACCAGTAGGGGGAGCTCTATTATCACAAAGTCCAACACTGAGGCTATAGGGAAGCTGTGGTGAAGCTTTTAGTATAGAGAACTCCCGGCTGCCCATATTACAGAGGACTTTGGGGGTTATTTACGAAAGGCAAATCCACTTTGCACTACAAGTACAAAGTGCACTTGAAATTGAAGGTGCACTTGGAAGTGCAGCCGCTGTAAATCTGAGGGGTAGATCTGAGGGGAAGCTCTGCTAATTTTATCATCCAATCATGTGCAAGCTAAAATGCTGTTTTTTATTTTCCTTGCATGTCCCCCTCGGATCTACAGCGACTGCACTTCCAAGTGCAATTTCAGTGCAATTTCAAGTGCACTTTGCACTTGTAGTTTGCACTTGTAGTTTGCACTTGTAGTGCAAAGTGGATTTGCCTTTCGTAAATAACCCCTATTTGTGTTCACATTGATTTGCCAGTAAAAGGGGGTTTACGATTGTGATACGGAGCGATTATGAAGACTCCTCTTTAAAGTATCTAAACCAATCATGTTCCAGCAATCTTTTCTTGTCCTGCTTTCAATTAAATCACACCGGCGAGGCGTATCTGCAGACACTTCCTGTCCTGGGGTGACAACACCTCCTTGATCTGCAGTGTTGTCACCCTTCCTGCTCCTGAATTGAACTGCGAGCAGCTGTACAAACGCACAGCGCACAAGTGCATTGTGCCGCAGTCACCGCATTAAAACTGCGTGTGCGCATTCCGGGTGTGGGGTTTGGAAACACGCAGGCTGGGTTCGCACTGGAACACGCAGCGGCTCACAGTCCGGTGCGTCTCCATTCACCGTTTCAGGTCCGATTTCAGCCCAAATTTTGGGCTGAAACGGACCAAAAGACGCACAGGGCTCCTGTGTAATTCGCACCGGAGCCGCTGCGGAGATGTGTGAACCGTCTCCATAGAGAGCCGCTCACAATCTCTTGCTATGCGAATTGGATGCGGGGAAAAGCTGCCTCCAATTTGCAGTAGTGTGACCCCAGCCTGAGGGCCCATTCACACTATTGCACTGCAGCAATGTGCATGACGACATTCTGAATGGCACCCCTCCACACCTTGTTGCCATCAGCGCAACCCAACTAGCTTACGATGGGCTGCCAGAAATCGCACCATTTTTCGGATCGCTGGCAGCCCATACCTTGGGCAGATTTCGGTGCACGTTTTATTTTTTCATGGCCCCTCTAAGCTCAGCGTAACTGACCGTCATGCACAGTGCAGCTTACAGCAACCTCAGAGCATGTTTACACCACATTGTACGCAGAGCATCCAATGAAAACATTTCCAGGACAGCGTTTATTCGATGTTTCTGACATGGGGGGGCCTAGATGGCCCCATGGTGATGCCTACTCCCGGCTTGGGGGTCATTCAAAATTTCTGAGATAGGGGCCTAGATCACCCTCTAGTGGTGCCTTCTCCCGGCTTGGGGTCATTCGATGTTTCTGACATGGGGGGCCTAGATCACCCTCTGGTGATGCCTACTTCTGGTTCGGGGTCATTCGATGTTTCTGACATGGGGGGCCTAGATCACCCTCTGGTGATGCTTGCTTCCGGCTTGGAGGCCAGTCAAAATTTCTGACATGGGGGGCCTAGCTTGCCCTCTAGTGATGCCTACTCCCGGCTTGGGGTCACTTGATGTTTCTGACATGGGGGGGCCTAGATCACCCTCTGGTGATGCCTACTTCTGGTTAGGGGTCATTCGATGTTTCTGACATGGGGGGCTTAGATAACTCTCTGGTGATTCCTACTCCCGCCTTGGGGTCATTCAGTGTTTCTGACATGGGGGGCTTAGCTTGCCCTCTAGTGATGCCTACACCCGGCTTGGGGTCATTCAATGTTTTTGACATGGGGGGGGTCTAGATCACTCTCTGGTGATGCCTACTCCTGGCTTGGGGGTCATTCGATGTTTCTGACATGGGGGGGCCTAGATTGCCCTCTAGTGATGCCTACTCCCGCCTTGGGGTCATTCAATGTTTCTGACATGGGGGGCTTAGATCGCCCTCTAGTGATGCCTACACCTGGTTCGGGGTCATTCGATGTTTCTGACATGGGGGGGGGGGGCCTAGATGGCCCTCTGGTGATACCTACTCCTGCCTTGGGGTCATTCAATGCTTCTGACATGGGGGGCTTAGATCGCCCTCTAGTGATGCCTACTCCCGCCTTGGGGTCATTCAATGTTTTTGACATGGGGGGGCCTAGATCACCCTCTGGTGATGCCTACTCCTAGCTTGGGGTCATTCGATGTTTCTGACATGGGGGGGCCTAAATCGCCCTCTGGTGATGCCTGCTCCTGGCTTGGGGGTCATTCAATGTTTTTGACATGGGGGGGGGGTCTAGATTGCCCTCTGGTGATGCCTACACCCGGCTTGGGGGTCATTCAATGTTTTTGACATGGGGGGGGGGCCTAGATTGCCCTCTGGTAAAGCTTACTCCCGGCTTGGGGTGGGGGTGAAAAACACCCGTTATCAACCAATAAAGTCATTGTCCACCTGGAGTTATGTGTTCATTCTTGCAGTGCAACCTGAGGAATGTGTCGGCCCCTTCCAGATTGTCCTACAAACAGGGAAACTTCTAGATACAAAGTAGCAGAAAGAAAGGAAACGTTCTGGGATCATCCTGATACACAGCGGAGGAGTTCATAGGAAGAATCTGTTATTCTCTGCAGTGAAAAGTTGGAGGGTTTCAGCTGATCACCGGATGAGATTCTCTGGCTCGCCGCTTCCTCCTCCACCCAGCAATGGTGGAAACGTTGGTGACTTTCAGCTGTCAGCTCTGCAATCAGCTGACTGTAGCAATGGCCTGGCTGCAGTACCCCCTGAGGACCATGTGGGGGCAGCGCCACCCTCTCCGATCGGAGGTCAACAATGAGAGCTATTTAAATCCCAGGCCCTGGATTTAGAACATCTGTTTCCACAATGCAGCAGTTCATCCTTGGCGTAACTTTCAGAGCTTCCTGTCTCTCTGATATCAAACACACAGCCATATAAAGCATTCCACGGCTGCCATGCTTACCAGGAGGCCGAAGGTTATTAAAGGAAGTCTGGCTGGAAAGATCCAGGGGGCATCTCTGGCCATTCTCCTTCCCTCGCTGCTGTGATACTTATGGGGGGGGGGGTGTTTTGTAGTAAGAATAATGGATGGTAAAATATTTACCTTTTACAGAAAAAGTTTTTTTTCATCCTTTGTTACATCTCAGTACTGCTGATCTCCTGCAGCCTCTTTACAGCCGCTTTCTGACTACATACACTGCAGTGAAGGCTGCATGGCCTTTTTTAGTTCGGGGTCTCCGGATGGTGAAAGCAGCGGATCCATGTCTGCATAATGAGTGTGAAAACCCGCCATTGGCAGGCTCCATCAGAGGCTTATGTGGGAGGGTGACAACACGCAACATGACTGGTAGACTGGGCCAGGGGATTGTCACTCTATAACAAGAAATGATTGAATGGCCACTTTGTAGCCTTCATCAGAAGCTTATGTGACAGGGTGATAAGTGGCCATTCAAGCACTTCCTGTTTTAGAGTGACAACGCTCTTACCCATTCTCCCAGATACACTACGTGTTGTCACCCTACTGCATACGCTTCTGATGAAAGGTACAGGTGACCATTCAAGACCGTTCCTGTTTTAAAGTAACAATGCTCTCACCTAGTCCCCCAGTTATGTTTCATGTTGTAGCCTTCATCAGAAGCTTATGTGGCAGCATCATTGGGAGAATGGGTCAGGGCGTTGTCACTCTTCAATAGGAAGTTTTTGAATGGCCATCAAAACCTTATGTGGTAGGGTGACAACATGTTGCTTCACTGAGAGTCTGTGTCAGAGTGTTGTCACTATATAAGAGGAAGTGCTTGAAGGGGCACTCTTAGGCTCCATCAAAAACGTATGTGGTGACAACATGTAGTGTATTTGGGAGAATGGGTAAGAGTGTTGTCACTCTAAAACAGGAAGTGCTTGAGCGGCTGCTTGTAGCCTTCATCAGAAGCTTATGTGACAGGGTGATAAGTGGCCATTTAAGCACTTCCTGTTTTAAAGTGACAACGCTCTTACCCATTCTCCCAAATACACTACATGTTGTCACCCTACCGCATACGTTTTTGATGGAGCCTAAGAGTGGTCCTTCAAGCACTTCCTCTTATAGAGTGACAACACTCTGACCTGGACTCTCAGTGAAGCAACATGTTGTCACCCTACCACATACGTTTTTGTTGGCCGTTCAAAAACGTCCTACTGAAGAGTGACAACGCTCTGACCAGTCTCCCAGTTATGCTAGGGTGTTACCTATTCCCATGCTGTAGGCTCCATTGGAAGCACATGTGGTACAGTGACCACACAGGAGCATGATAACACCCTAGCATGACTGGGAGACTGGTCAGAGTGTTGTTGCCCTTTAAAAAGAAGTTTTGAATGGCCTTTAAAAGCTTATGTGGTAGGCTGACAACAGATTGTTGTCACTCTATAAGAGGAAGTGCTTGAAGGGCCATTCTTAGGCTCCATCAAAAGCTTTTGTGGTAGGGTGACAACACATAGTGTATCAGGGAGAATCGGTCAGAGCGTTGTCACTATAACAGGAAGTGCCTTAAATGGTCACTTATCTCCAAGTGACCATTCAATCACTTCCTGTTATAGAGTGACAACGCTCTGACCCATTCTCCCTGATACACTATGTGTTGTCACCCTAACACATAAGCTCCTTATGAAGACTTCAAGTGACCATTCAATCAATTATTAAATTGGGAGTGACAACCCCCTGGCCCAGTCTCCCAGTTATGTTATGTGTTGTCACCCTGTCACATAAGCTTCTAATGAAAGCTACAAACAGCCACTCAAGCACTTCCTGTTTTAGCGTGACAACCCAGCCCCCCCCCCCCCCCCCGGCCCATTCTTCCAGTTATGCTGCCGCATAAGCTTCAGATGAAGGCTACAACATGCAGCATAACTGGGAGACTGGCCCAGAGGGTTGTCACTTTAAAACAGAAAGTGTTTGAGTGGCCGCTTGTAGCCGTCATCAGAAGCTTATGTGGTAGGGTGACAACACATATTGTATCTGGGAGAATGGGTCAGGACATTGTCACTCTTTTAACAGAAAGTGCTTGAGCGGCTGTTTGTAGCCTTCATCAGAAGTATATGTGACAGGGTGACAACACATAACATAATTGGGAGACTGGGCCAGGGGGTTGTCACTCCCAATTTAATAAGTGATAAGTGGCCATTTAAGCACTTCCTGTTTTAAAGTGACAACGCTCTTACCCATTCTGCCAAATACACTACATGTTGTCACTTGTGGGCTCCGTCATAAGCTTTACAGTATGTGGTAGGGTGACAACACATAGCATAACTGGGAGATGGGGTCAGAGTGTTGTTCTACAACAAGAAGTGCTTGAATAGCCACCTGTAGGCTCCATCAGAAAACGTGTTTTTAAAGGGTGACAACATGTAACGAACTGGGAGATGGGGTTGGAGTGTTGTCACTCTATAACAGGCAGTGTGTGAACTAGAGCCTTCATGGTGTGTCTGATTTAAAAAGACATTTGAAAGCTTATATCAGATTTTAGTGGCTGGATGAAATGTACTTTAATGCTTTCTAAGTTGCTGGCCAGGAGTTCAGACTTCACTCTCCGCATGTTTGTTCAGGTCAGCCGCTCAGAACATGAAGACTAGAGACATCCAGGCCACCAGCATTTTCGTTCTCCATATATCTCCTAGTATATGAAGTCTGTTTTGGAGTCCTGTCCTGGGGTGACAACGCTGCTTCCTCTATAGTACAACGAGTGAGTGTTGTCCACCTTTCGGACAGGAAGTGTGTCACTGGCAGGATCACTATAAGAAAACGAATGCAGCCGCCACAACTAAGGACCGAGAAGTCGCACTATATGACATTTCTGCATTCAGATTAGAGCGGCACGATTAATCGCTAAGAATGGAGATCTCGATTCTTTCCCCTCCCGATCTTAACAAAGCATTTTCCCGATTCTGCTCAAGCCGACAGCTGTCCAAAAAAAACAAAACATTGTAACGTTTTTGTTCTTTAGATCAAAGGAATGAACTTTGGTCTGTAAAGGAGGGAAGTTTAACCATTTAAAGACTAAACCTTTTTCTGACACTTGGTTTCAAGTTAAAATCAGTAGTTTTGCGCTAGAAAATTACTAAGAACCCCCAAACATTATATACGCAGGACGGGGTAGAATGCACCGCATGTCACCCTAGAAATGAGAACCCACCCCAAGCCACACCCCCCCCCCCCCCCACGGTCAACTATTGGTGAGAAATCGCTACAAAGGAAATCATATGGGAAAGTGTTGCAAATTGAAACTAATGATCTCTTATGTCGCAGTGACTGATGTTTCTAAGGAGTCTTAGCGCCACCTACTGCTTGCAGGCACAATGCGCTTATTCTACGCACCAAAATCTATGCGATCTTTTCACGTCTATGACGCACAAATTATTTCCGTGTGAAGATGGGTTGTCCGATTTTCGGTCGCGTTCCTCCGGAAATGGAACGCGCACTCGCTGCGCCGGTAAACACGACGCAGTCTGCACTATGTTTAATATTAAAACGGTTTATCGCGCCCCAAAAGGTGTTCACCTATTTTCGCTTCCTCCCCCCGAGCGGACCCGTTCCTCACCTTTGGGATTGTGGGGCCGGACAGACCTTTCACCAGAATACGGAAAAAAAAAATTAAAATTAAATCTTTGCAGAGGCCGGGCCTTTTCGAGAAAGCTGCGTCAGGCCTCCGCGTGTTCGCTGGGCCCCTCCCTGTCACCTCTGAAGACTCTCCTTTTATGGCTCAGTCTTCGCAGACCGTGATACCGTGTAGTTCCTGCTTCTAAACCCCCCCCTCTCTCCCCTCCCCCCGCCACACACACCAGCAAGTCATAAGCAGGAAATTGCAGGGTAAGATCACCGAGTGAGTCAGGCAGGAGAAGTATGGAGATACATCTATATTACTCAGCCTGACCCCCCCCCAGGACAGTTTGTAGAGATATTTCCGACAGAGCTGAGTGGACAAAGTTTTTTTTTATTTTTTTTTTTACTTTTTTTTTCTCTTTTTTTTTTTTTCTCTTTCTTCTTTTTTTTTTCTCTTTCTTCTTCTTTTTTTTTCTCTTTCTTCTTTTTTTTTCTCTTTCTTCTTTTTTTTTTTCTCTCTTCTTTTTTTATTGAGGTATTTTGAAGGAATTTGCTGCATCAAAGTTAAAATTTTTCATATTTCTCCTTACCTGCCCCCCCCCCTCCCCTCCTCAACATTAAAACTTTTGTTTTTTCATTACATATCTTATTTTAGTCCAAGTGATGTGATGTTATGTAATGCGGGCAGATCATGACTGGGGGGAGCATGTGACAGGGTGACAACACAGGAGCAAAACTGAGAGAGGAGGAGGAACGTTGTCACCCCCATAACAGGAAGTGCCTGAACAAGGATCTTCCTGCCAGGATCCTTCTCTGGATTTCAGAACAACGTCTGAAATCAGGTGTCCGGGCAAACATCTAGTTAAAAATGTAACTTTTTGTTTAGGTTTCTTTTAAAAAAGTATGAAGTCAGCATGTTGGGCTCCTTAAGGAGGGGGACGCTTAGCTTGGCAAAAAAATAAATACATTTAGAATGCAGTTTGGTGGGGGTCCCTTCACAACAACGAACGCATGATATACCTCGGCAGAGAAGTATATACGACACACATCACTGCACGGGTATAGGGTGAACATATATCAGGGCCTTGCTTTGGTCCATACTGATCTCTCTGTATATAGGCGATATAGGAGCAGATTGTCTTTGTACACAACATTGGTGTCTGTAGGGTCGAGTTGTCTGTATATCGCAGTGATGGCGAACCTTGGCACCCCAGATGTTTTGGAACTACATTTCCCATGATGCTCAACTACACTGCAGAGTGCATGAGCATCATGGGAAATGTAGTTCCAAAACATCTGGGGTGCCAAGGTTCGCCATCACTGGTATATCTGGTCTGGGTTATTGTTGGTTTGTCTTTGTACCCCCAATATGAGAAACATTGATGTCTGTAAGTCCAGATTGTCTTTGTAGGTGCAATGTGAGTGATATTGATGTCTGTAGTGTTAGGTCTTCTTCGTACATATTGTAATTTTGGTATTTGTGAGGTTGTATTGTCTTTGTAAGTCCAGTATGGGTAGTACTGATGTCTTTAGGGTCTGGTTGTCTTTGTATGCCCAGTGTGGGTAATATTGACTTCTGTAGGGTTGAGTTGTCCATACATCTCGTTTGGTTTAATGTTGGGTTGCCTTTGTACCTCCAGTGTGGGGTAATATTGATGTCTGTAGGGTTGGGGGGGTTTTTTTGTGCCTCCAGTGGGCAAATACTGTATTGTTGTCTATCGGGTTCGGTTGTCTTTGTATGTTGAGTGTGGATAATATTGATACCTGTACGGTCGGGTTGTCTTTATGTATCCAGAGTGGGATATTATTGATGTTTGTGAGGTTGTATTGTCTTTGTTTGTGCAGTGTGGGGAACTTTTTGTTGTCTGTAGGATCATATTGATGTCTGTAGGGTCGGGTTGTCTGTACATGTAGTTTGGGTTAATGTTGGGTTGTCTTTATACCTCCAGTGTGGGTAATATTGATGTCCGTAGGGTCGGGTTGCCTTTGTACCTCCAGTGTGGGGTAATATTGATGTTTGTAGGGTCGGGCTGTCTTTGTACCTCCAGTATGGGTAATATTGATGTCTGTAGGGTCGGGCTGTCTTTGTACGCCCAGTGTGGGGTAATATTGATGTTTGTAGGATCGGGTTGTCTTTGTACCTTCACTGTGGGGTAATATTGATGTTTGTAGGGTCGGGTTGTCTGTACATCTAGTTTGGGTTAATGTTGGGTTGTCTTTGTACCTCCAGTGTGGGTAATATTAATGTCTGTAGGGTCAGGTTGCCTTTATACCTCCAGTGTGGGTAATATTGATGTCTCTAGGGTCGAGTTGTCTTTGTACCTCCAGTGTGGGTAATATTGATGTCTCTAGGGTCGGGTTGTCTTTGTACCTCCATTATGGGTAATATTGATGTCTGTAGGGTCGGGTTGTCTGTACATGTAGTTTGGGTTAATGTTGGGTTGTCTTTATACCTCCAGTGTGGGTAATATTGATGTCTGTAGGGTCGGGTTGCCTTTGTACCTCCTGTGTGGGGCAATATTGATGTTTGTAGGGTCGGGTTGTCTTTGTACCTCCAGTATGGGTAATATTGATGTCTGTAGGGTCGGGCTGTCTTTGTACGCCCAGTGTGGGGTAATATTGATGTCTTTATGGTCGGGTTGTCTTTGTACCTTCAGTATGGGTAAAATTGATGTTTGTAGGGTCAGGTTGTCTTTGTACCTCATGTATGGGTAATATTAATGTCTGTAGGGTTGGGTTGTCTTTGTACCTCCAGTGTGGGTAATATTGATGTTTGTAGGGTTGGGTTGTCCTTGTACCTTCAGTGTGGGTAATATTGATGTTTGTAGGGTTGGGTTGTCTTTGTACCTCCAGTGTGGGTAATATTGATGTTTGTAGGGTTGGGTTGTCTTTGTACCTCCGGTGTGGGTAATATTGATGTTTGTGGGGTTGTGCTGTCTTTGTACCTTCAGTGTGGGTAATATTGATGTTTGTAGGGTCGGGTTGTCTGTACATCTAGTTTGGGTTAATGTCGGGTTGTCTTTGTACCTTCAGTGTGGGTAACATTGATGTTTGTAGGGTCAGGTTGTCTTTGTCTTGTGTCTCTCATTCTTCCTGTTATCAGGAGGACAGATGGGGTGTTTCTTTGCATTGCTCCTTTGAGTTTTCCCCGCAGCTCCGCGGTCCCATTTAACCCATTAGCAGAGACTGTGTGCAGCTGCTCTGAGCTGATGGGATGCCCGGCGGCTCCCCTGAGATGGTGCTTTATGGGCTTTTACAGAGGGCTCTGCACTGAGCTAAGCAGGACACACATGCTGCATCTCCCATAATCCCCACTTTATGTCTGGTCATGTGACTCGCCACATCAAAATCTGCTGTGTAATACCGGCCACACATGCTATCCACTCCATTCAGTAGGATGGTGATGGGGCCCCCTGCTACTGCTGGCATTGCTGCTGTTGGGGACAGTGATCGGCAAGCACTACATTCATCCTCCCCCCCCCAACTTCCTAATTATCGGCGGAGTCTCTTTTTCGGTGACCCCGGCGGTGTGATCTTCCTGTTGTAGTTTGTCTCGCCTCCCTATTTGGGATTATTTTCAGTGACGTGATTGTCCCTTTTACCTTCTGTTGGCTGTCATTGCTGGAAATGATCTCTAGGGCTTACAGAATGTGTTTCTGCCCTGTCCCAAAAGTCAGTGACAGTAGTCACTCACTGCTGGACCCCCGCCACGTATTTGTTTACTTTATCAATGGGGCGAGCGAATCCGTTCTCTAACGTGTTACCGGGATGGGGGAACGCTGTTGGGGGGGGGGGCCTATTTGCCAGCGAGAGATTTAGGAAACCAGTTTATGATTTCAGCTTTCTTTCAATGTGAAACCTCAGTTTGAGGTGGAGCTGACCTCTCAGTCTAAACAAGGAAATGAAGACGGCAGAACACATATGTTTCCAGTCTTTTTTGCTGGCTCCTATGTACATGGCGCTGTCAGCAATGTGAAGAATGTGGTGTATGTGTTTTGCAGCGTGCTGTAGCAGTGGCGGGAACCGTGGGAGGGCCGAGACTTCCTGTTTCTGCTTCCACATTGCACTGGGGACAGAGGGGTGACTGATGCAGAAACGGCAGATCATCACTTCCTGCCTGCGCCATCCGCATGTCACCATCAATTATTGAAGGGTCCTTCCAGCTGAGGGCCTCCGAGCGCCCCGGGATACAAGAGGGCTGCTACAATTGGATGGCTGAAGGCTCAGACATCATTAGGGAGTAATAGTGGATTGGGGGGGGGGGGGGGGGCTGGGTTGCTCAATGAAGCTTTGTGTAACACTGTATGACTTGCAGGCTTGTAGTACATGATGTACATTAATATACATTACTGGAAGGCTGACTGGGCTGACACCATGCTGGGAACTGGAAAGCTGCATTAGATAGTCAGAGAGGGATGGCTGATTACTCGATCAATGAGCGCTTATAATCCAGAATCAGATCCCAATTTACAGCTGCAAAGTATTATGGGAAAGAAGGCAATGCCAGCCACCATTACAGCCTCCTTTTATATTTGGTCAGTGGTGGCACTGCTCCTGCTTCCCTTTATACAGGAGCGGAGGATTATGGAAAAGAAGACAGCTGTCACTGTGGGCCCTTAACTTAGGTCTGGGGTGGCATGGTTCCTAGACTAGTTCCTATATACAGGAGTAGAGGATTATGGGAAATTGATTATGGTCCCATTATCTTTGGACCATGGTGGCATGGCTCCTGTCCACTCCTGTACAGGAGTAGAGGTTTGTAGTAATAAAGGGAGTGCCAACCACCATTATGGTCCTATTATCTTTGGTCCATAGTGGCACAGCTCCTGTCCCCTCTTGTAGAGGATTGTGGGAATAAAGGCAGCACCAACCACCATTATGGTCCCATTATCTTTGGTCAATGGTGGCACAGCTCCTCTGCCCTCTTGTATAGGAGTAGAGGATTGTGGGAATAAAGGCAGCACCAACCACCATTATGGTCCCATTATCTTTGGGTTATGGTGGCATGGCTCCTGCCCCCTCCTGTACAGGAGTAGAGGTTTGTGGGAATAAAAGCAGCGCCAACCACCATTATGGTCCCATTATCTTTGGTCCATGGTGGCACAGCTCCTGTCCCCTCTTGTAGAGGATTGCGGGAATAAAGGCAGCGCCAACCACCATTATGGTCCCATTATCTTTGGTCAATGGTGGCACAGCTCCTCTGCCCTCTTGTATAGGAGTAGAGGATTGTGGGAATAACCAACCACCATTATGGTCCCATTATCTTTGGTCCATGGTGGCACAGCTCCTCTGCCCTCTTGTATAGGAGTAGAGGTTTGTGGGAATAAAAGCAGCGCCAACTACCATTATGGTCCCATTATCTTAGGTCCATGGTGGCACAGTTCTTGTCCCCTCTTGTAGAGGATTGTGGGAATAAAGGCAGTGCCAACCACCATTATGGTCCCATTATCTTTGGTCCATGGTGGCACAGCTCCTGTCCCCTCTTGTATCGGAGTAGAGGATTGTGGGAATAAAGGCAGCGCCAACCACCATTATGGTCCCATTATCTTTGGTCCATGGTGGAATGGCTCCTGCCCACTCCTGTACAGGAGTAGGGGTTTGTGGGAATAAAGGCAGTGCCAACCACTATTATGGTCCCATTATCTTTGGTCCATGGTGGCATGGCTCCTTTCCCCTCCTGTATAGGAGTAGAGGGTTGTGGGAATAAAGGCAGTACTGAAGTTTGTCGCCATATCATGGGGGGGGCACGCAAATTTCAGGTTTGACATGTTGGGTATCTATTTACTCGTTCCTTCTTTATTTATAAAAAACAAAAATGGAGTAATATATTGTGATTGTGCGCCCTAAAATGACCTTTAGTGTATTCTTTACTGAAACTTTTGTGCTTCATGAATTGTTGCCCAAATATCGTGCGACATAAAAAAAAAAAAAGAAAGGGTGGAACTACCGCCGTTTTATTCTCCAGGCTCTCTGCTTTCAGAAATCATATCATGTTTTGGATGTTTTCACAAAGCTTCGGGCCTAAAATGACCCTTTTTAAACGTGTGTGCATAAATGTCTCTGGCAGAGAAAGGGTCACATGCGTGTTCTTTCCCCAGCTGATTCAGTGGTGCAGCACTGACAGTCCAGGTTTCGTCAGAACACATCACCTGTGCGGAGATAATGAAAGGGGGGGGGGGGGCCCTCCCTGATAAGGCATTCAGCTGAAGAATGTCGTACCTGCTGCGGCAGGCCGTCCTTTGCTCTGCTGGAACCTGCCGGCTCTCTCAGGTATGTTTCCTTATAAGGAATGGCAGCGTCGACTGATAAGCCGTCATTGGGCGATATCTTCTGTTGGTGGCTTTGTATGGAGGAAGAAGAGTGACACTCCTCCCCCCCACTGGCGTGTGAGTACAGGACTGACAAGTGTGTAAATTCTCTGAAAACAATCCGCAAACAGGAAACAATGTATTCACGCCGTGCGCAAAAGGGATGTAAAACATGCATGTTAAAAAGGGACAAACCTAAGAGGTGGATGCCAGGTCATACACATGGCAGCGCCCCTGAAGTCACCATCTCTTCTAACTGGCCTCAAAGTAAATCTAAAGCAAAAAACATTCTCTTTTTTTATTCTGGACGGAATAGGGAGGGGTTAAACACCCCCCCCCCCCCCCATCAGTATTGGGGAGATTTCATTTCCTGTCCTGTAGATTCAACAGGAAATCCCACCAAAGCGAGATTTGTTGTCGCCGAAACAGGTGTCCCCAATGTGAGGAATTACCCTTTCGTCTTGTTCTGGTGACAACTAAGAGTATGCGGCTCTGAAGCTGTGACCTAAGCTGCAGGTCAGTGACTCTGTTTAATCCAGAGGATGACCACGGCAGCCAGGCAGCAAGCATTTTCAGAAGGCCAATAATGGCAGCCAGCATATATTGGCAAGGGTTTCCTTTTTAAAGTGTATGTGAGCCCCCAACTTTTCACTATGTTTGGCCTCATACCTCGCTGTATGCAGGTTTTTTTTGTTTGTTTTTTTGTTGTTTTTTTTTATATAAATAGTGATTTTTGAATTTGCTACAAAGTTTTTCCTACCTGGAGATCCTGCCAGTAACAGCCCTTCCTGTTCCAGGCAGCCTCCTGTGTCCTTCTGTTGACTGCCAGACTTCCTATCCAATAGACCCAACTGGCAGCCCCCAATGGCCAACTGAGGGACTGTACATGGCGGGCTGACAACGCTGTTGTCATTGTGAGGCAGTGGCCTATCGTTGTCAGCCTGCAACAGGAAGTGCTGCTACTGGCAGGATCTCCAGGTGAGAAACTCAGCAGATTCTCATTAAAAACAATTTGCATAAGAACACTGTATACAGTGAGACGTGGTGCCAAGATGTCTCACCTGGAGATCCTGCCAGTAACAGCACTTCCTGCCACTTAAGGACTAGCCTCGTTTTGGATTTTAGGTGTTTACATGTTTAAAACTGTTTTTTTTTTTTTGCTAGAAAATTACTTAGAACCCCCAAACATTATATATTGTTTTTTTTTCTAACACCCTAGAGCAGGAGTCTCAAACTGGTGGCCCTCCATCTGCTGCGGAACTACAAGTCCCATCATGCCTTTGCCTGAAGGAGTCATGCTTGTAACTTTCAACCTTGCAAGGCCTCATGGGACTTGTAGTTTCTCAACAGCTGGAGGGCCGCCAGTTTGAGACTCCTGGCCTAGAGAATAAAATGGCGGTCATTGCAATACTTTTTTTTTGCACCGTATTTGCGCAGCGGTCTTATAAGCGCACTTTTTTTTTGGAAAAAATTTACATTTTTGAATAAAAAAATAAGACAACAGTAAAGTTAGCCAAATTTTTTTTGTTTACATTGTGAAAGATAATGTTACGCCAAGTAAATTGATACCCAAGATGTCATGCTTCAAAATTGCGCCCGCTTGTGGAATGGCGTCAAATTTTTACCCTTAAAAATCTCCATAGGCGACGTTTAAAAAAAATTCTACAGGTTGCATGTTTTGAGTTACAGAGGAGGTCTAGGGCTAGAATTATTGCTCTCGCTCTACCGGTCGCAGCTATACCCCACATGTGTGGTTTGACCACCGTTTTCATATATGGGCGCTACTCACGTATGCGTTCGCTTCTGCGCGCGAGCTCGTCGGGACGGGGCGCTTTAAAAAAAATTTTTTTGTTTTCTTATTTATTTTTTCAGTTTTTTTTTTTTTTTTTTTTTTTTTTTTTTTTTTTATAAATTGGATCACTTTTATTCCTATTACAAGTAATGTAAACATCCCTTGTAATAGAAAAAAGCATGACAGGACCTCTTAAATATGAGATCTGGGGTCAAAAAGTTCTCAGATCTCATATTTAGACTAAAATGCAAAAAAAAAAAAAAAAAAAGTCATTTGAAAAAATGACAACAAAAAAATATGCCTTTTAAGACGTATGGGCAGAGCTGACGTTATGACGTCGCTTCCGCCCTCCTATGGTATGGGGACGGGTGGGGGCCATCTTCCCCCTCACTCGTCTCCATACCACGAATGTGACAGGTCCCGATCGCCTCCGCCGCTACTGACGGCTCTGGTAAGCGGCGGAGGGCGCGGGAGAGGGGTGGCACCTCTCCCACCGCCGATAACGGAGATCTTGCGGCGAATCTGCCACAGAGACCACCATTATCGTACACAGAACCGCCGGCCCTAAAGATGGATACCTCGGTTGTGGCAGCAGCTGCTGCCGTTACCGAGATATCCACCTTCAAAGAAATGACGTGTATATATACAGTGGCTGGTCGGTAAGTGGTTAAGTCTGACAACACTTACCCGCTGCCTCACAATTACAAGCGTTGTCAGACTTAAACAGAAAGTGCTGTTACTGATAGGATCTCCAGGTGAGACATCTCTTGGCACCATGTCTCACTGTATACAGTGTTCTTATGCAAATTGTTTTTAATGCGAATCTGTTGAGTTTCTTACCTGGAGATCCTGCCAGTAGCAGCACTTCCTGTTGCAGGCTGACAACACTTACCCACTGCCTCACAATTTAACAAAAGTGTTGTCAGCCCGCCATGTGCAATCCTCCAGTTGGCTGTTGAACTGCACATTGGGTCATAGGAAGTCTAGCAGTCAACCAAGGAGCCTGCATGGGAGTCTGACAACGCTGCTGCTAAGTGTGAGGGCAGTGGCTTGGTGTTGTCAGCCTAAAACAAATGCTGTTAATGGCAGGATCTCCAGGTAAGAAACTTTGCAACTGATTCACAAATAAAGCCATTTGCTTCAGAACTGCATACAATGAAACATGGTGGCAGATCTACTGAAGTATAGAATTTGGGTTCACGTAAAGCGAAACGACGGACACAAAAACTATATATTCCTCAATAGGCACAACCGGTACAAATCCTCTTTGTGTGAACCAAATGCTGTTACTAACCCAGATATTACCTTGTAAAAGTAGCAGTGACATCATCACCGTGCTGTACATAGCCAGAGCAGAGCTGTAGGAGGGGTTCCAACAGGCCCCACCCACTACAGCCAACTACAGGAGGAGTGGCAGAAACAGGACCAGTCCCCCAGCACAAAGAGAGAGAGAGAGAGCAGAGCTGTGGGAGGGGCCCAGGAGGCTCCACCCACTATAGGCAGGGGCAGAGACAAGACCAGTCTCCCTGCAAAAGGGGAGAGAGAGCAAAGCTATGGGAGGGGCCCAGGAGGCTCCACCCACTACAGGAGGGGAGCAGAAACAAAACCAATCCCTCTGCAAAAGGGGAGAGAGAGCAGAGCTATGGGAGGGGGCAGGAGGCTCCACCCACTATAGGCGGGGGCAGAGACAAGACCAGAGCAGAGCTATGGGAGGGGGCAGGAGGCTCCACCCACTATAGGCGGGGGCAGAGACAAGACCAGTCTCCCTGCAAAAGGGGACACCAGAGCAGAGCTATGGGAGGGGCCCAGGAGGCTCCACCCACTACAGGAGGGGGGCAGAGACAAGACCAGTCCCCCTACAAAAGGGGAGTGAGCAAAGCTGTGGGAGGGGGCCCAGGAGGCTCCACCCACTACACTAGGGGGCAGAGACAAGACCAGTCCCCCTACATTAGAGGGAGCAGCAGTGAGCGGTCTTTATTACAGGAAGTCTCACACTGGATTACTGCACAGATCTGGAAGAAGATTCCAGAAGTCACATGACCGTTGGATTTTTTATCCTGGAGTTCTGCTTTAACCCCTCACACCCCTCCCCCTCCTGTCCCCGGGCTGCCCTTACACCTCACAGTTTTCCGCCATTTGGCAGCTCAGTGATGGCAGAGATCCCAGGAGAGGGAATCCTGTTGTGGAGGGATTCTGGGAATGCGAAGGACGGAGGTGGACAGACCGCTCCCCCATTAACATTCTGTGCCAGTCAGTTGATTTCTATAGAGGCTTCTGGTACCGGCCCCTAGGGGCCCCGGATTGGCAGCTACTGTAGGCAGTGCTAATTTCTTCCTGTGTGTGTTTAGAAGAATTCTCCATAGACGCGACCCGGCACGCTCCATCTCTACGCGACCCTGCGTGCCCCATGCAGACGCGACCCCCGCATGTCTCACGTAGAGGCGACCCCCCGCGCCTCACGTAGACGAGACCCCCGCGCGCCCCACGTAGACGCAACCCCCGCGGCGCCCCGCGTAGGCGCGACCCCCACGTAGACACGACCCCCATGCGCCCCAGGTAGACGTGACCCTGCACGCTCCATATGTATACAAACACAATCCTATCATTTTTATTATCTATAGCCTGCAGCTTCCATGAAAATAATCCTCCAATGGAGATCCTTCTTTAGGCACTTCCTGTTATCGGGTGACAACTCTGTCCCCGTCGCCTGATTGTGCTCCTGTGTTGTCACCCAGGCCTCAGATAGAGACTACAAGTGGGCATTTCAACACACATTATCCAGACATGGCTTACTGTTGTCACCATCCAGAAACCCGCCCTGAGGAATACCATACAGACAGGACGTGGCAGCAAAGAGGCCACAGGAGATCTGCTGTGTTGAGATACAGCAAAGGAGGAAACACATGAAAATATGTAGTATGGAGCTGTCGCTGTACTGGGAGCGCACAGAAACCTCGGCTGCCTATGGGTGCACATGTGCGGTGTATGGGCATTACAGCCCCCCCCCCAGCACATATGCATTTCATGGGTAGTAAGAGGTTCAATCTGTTTTAAAGTGAACCTAAAGTCTGCAAATCCCTCTACCCTGACGAAGTCCTATCCAGAGACTTCATCACTGGCACCAACATCTTCTACCCCGCCTTCTTCAGTTGTCTTCGGCTGTCTTGATTGGTCAGCGGGGAATGATGTCACATGTATAGCTCTGCTTACATTTTGAAATGGTGACCAGGCAGAAAAGTTTACAGAAAAGGCATCGGAGGATTTACTGAAGCAGCTGCGCATGGCAACCAATCAGCTTCTAGCTTTCATTTACAAGCTGGAGATAGACGCTGATAGGTTGCCGTGCACCACTGCTTCAGATTCTGTCTGATTTTGCTTGAGGCTCCATGCACACCTAGGCGATTTGAATTGCAGGAGGAATTGCCGCGATTCTGCCTGCAGTCCCAAAACGCAGGGCGCGTTTGCGATGCCATCACTTCTTAAATGGGACCCCAATCGGGTTGCGATTTTTTTTGCTGTGAGAAAACACGCTGCAAGTGCAAAACCACAATGTGCGAAGCTTGTCGCTCAAAAAAGAGCAGGAGCTTCTTTTGGGCAATGTGATTTGCAGCGATTCTTGCGTGATTTATCGTGGCAAAATTGCATTGCGATTGGGGTACCATTAAGAAGTAAACGCGTCCCGCGCTTTGCCGCAATTTGGGATCGCAGGCAGAAATCGCTGCGATTCAAATCTCCTAGGCATGAATGGAGCCTAACAGACAGCACAGTGACTAAGGCTCTCTATTCACACCCAGGCGTTTGCGATCGTGGCAATTCTTCCCCGCGGCCCCCAAAACGCTCTGCAAAGCTGACAAATCGCACCACGTTTTGCACACGTGCCACTCATTCTCGATGGCACCTAAACGCAGGTGCGATTCTGCCGTGATAATGCTGCAATCGAGGCAAACCGCATCGCGGGAAGCTTGTCGCTCAAAAAAAGAAAAAAAAAAGGAGCAGGAGCTTCTTTTTGGAGCGAGAAGCTTCGCGCGGTGCGGTTTGCCTCGATTGCAGGGCGATTTATGCTATGATGACAGCTGCATTGCTTCAAGTCGCATCAAAATCGCAGGCAAAAATCGCACGACATTCAGGTCGCAATAGTGGAAACCGAGCCTTAAACTATAAATGCAAATTGAAGCTTCTGACGTCTTTTCATGGGAGAAAGGACGGCGAACGCAGCAGACCCGGCGCGGGGAAAAATCGTAGCCGTGGGCCGGATCTAGCCTGTCTGATGTGGGGGGTGCATAAAAAATGTCAGGGGGGGTGCAGAGGATGGAAGGTCAGTGGGGCGCAACTGAAATCTGGGGGGGGGGGGGGGGTTGGGGGCTGGAGCACCCCCTTAGATCCAGCCATGCCATGAACCCAGCTGGATAGGCCGCCACGCTGCCCTTTTGTTTTTAAATGGTTATAAAAGGCGACCAGGGACACGACCAATCGGAAACTTCCTCTTCCCTGGCTCTGCCCTTATAAGGTGAAACTTCGGAAAAGTTTTCTGTGTGAACCGGCTGCTCACCCCTCCCCGTCCCCGAGAGCACTGCGAAGCCGCTGCCAGCTGCCTGACATTCCTGGAACATTACTGCATCCATTGTAGTGGCTGCAGGGCGGAGAGCGGCCATATCTAGGTGCCCACCGCGCTGCGCCCTGCGGAGACCAGCCCCCCCCCCCCCCCCCCCCCGAGTCACGGCTTGTCCTTGACGACATGGGAACCCCCAAAATCACTCCAATCCCAGAGAAGCTTTACCCATGTCACTCCAGAGGTTCCCTTCCAATATATTTAAAGGCACATTCCACTGTGTGCAAGGATGCAAAATATGTGCATTGTCAAATTCTCCATTGAAGCCTGCAGAGCATTGCAACCATGATTGGTTCATTTTGCATTGACGCGTGCAGAGCATCGCAAGCGCAGTCAGCGTGCTGAAGTCTGCAGAGCTTTGCACCCACGATCAGCGTGTTTTTTGCTTTGAAGCCTGCAAGCATTGCAACCGCGATTAAGAGCATTCTGCGTCAAAGGCTGCAGGGCTTGGCAACTGCGATCATTGCATTGAAGTCTGCAGAGCATCACAGAGATCAGTCCATTTTGCAATTAGTGCGTTTTGCATTGAACCGTACAGAGCATTGCAACTGCAGTCATTATGTTTTGTAAGTCTGCAGAGCATCTCAACTGCAATCGATGCATTGAAGGCTGCAGTGCTTCGCAACTACAATCATTGCATTGAAGGCTGCAGTGCTTCGCAACTGCGATCTTTGCATTGAAGCCTGCAGAGCATCACAACTACAATCATTGCATTGAAGGCTGCAGTGCTTCGCAACTGCGATCTTTGCATTGAAGCCTGCAGAGCATCACAACTACAATCATTGCATTGAAGGCTGCAGTGCTTCGCAACTGCGATCTTTGCATTGAAGCCTGCAGAGCGTCACAACTACAATCGTTGCATTGAAGGCTGCAGTGCTTCACACAAGTGACCATTGCATTTCAGCCACAATTAGTACGGTTTGCATTGAAGCCTGCAGAGCATCGCAACCACAGTCAGGGCGTTTTGTTAGTCTGCAGAGCATCACAACTGCAATCAACGCATTGAAGCCTGCCGAGCTTTGAAACCACAATCCGCATGTTTTGCTTTGAAGCCTGCAGAGCATCACAACTGGGATCAGCCCATTTTGCTTTGCAGCCGCAATTAGTGCGTTTTGCATTGAAGCTTGCAGAGCATCGCAACAGCAGTCCCTGCGTTTTGTTAGTCTGCAGAGCATCGTGACCGCCATCATTGCATTGAAGGCTTGCAGTGCTTCGCAACTGTGATCATTGCATTGAAGCCTGCAGAGCATCACAACCGGGATCGGTGCATTTTGCATGGCAGCCGCAATTAGTGCGTTTTTTTTGCATTGAAGCTTGCAGCGCATCGCAACCGCGATTAGCTTGTGTTGCATTGGAGCCTGCAGGACATCGCCATTGCAATCTCTTTGTATTGCATTGAAGCCTGCAGAACATCGCCACTGCTCTCAGTGTGTATTGCATTGAAGCCTGCAGAGCATTGCAACAACAATCAATACATTTTGCATTAAAGTCTGCAGAGCATTGCAACTGTGATCAGTATATCTCAGGTGCAATGCTCAGGCCCCTGCATTGTTTACATTCCAGCCCCGGGTCTGCCTGGGGGCAGAGGTCTCCAAACTAAGGCCCACCAGTCGTTCAGGGACTACACCTCCCATCATGCCTAGTCATATCTGTGAATGTCAGAGTTTTGCAATGCCTCATGGGACGTGTAGTTCCGCAACAGCTGGAGATCCCTGGTCTGGAGGATGAGGGAAGTCAGCAAAAGACTACAAATGCGGTAACGCCAATGCCTTGTGCCGGCATGATTTGTCAGTTCTTCTAATACAATGGAGGGTGGGACTTGTAGTCTTCCCATTCACAGAACTCTGGCTGTGGAGCTGTTACACCTTTTAAATATGAATATAACCTGAAACATGGCCCCAAAACTAAACTATGCATTTTAAAATTCCATCTTTCATTTAAAATAAATTCCTGGTGATCCATGAAGATTCCTTGGTCAGGCACTTCCTGTTATAGGGTGACAACGCTCCGTCCCGGTCTCACATTTGTGCTCCTGCGTTGTCACCCTGTCACATGGGCTTCCAATGGAGACGACACGTGGGCCATTTCCGTGGCTGAAATCTCATATAAACTTTAATATGTTCACCTCCGTTCAAAAGTCACTTTTTAAATCTGCAGCTTCCATTAAAATCATCCCTGGTGATCCCGCCATGAAGGTTACTTCCTGTTATGGGGTCACCATGCTCCACCCCCTGTCTCCCTGGTGTTGTCACCCAGACACTACAAGGGGCCATTTCAGCGCACATTACACAGACATGATCCACCGTTGTCACCATCGAGGAAACCCGCCCTGAGAAATGCCACGTAGCCATCACTGGAGTGTATGGAGACAGGAAGTGGCTGCTAAGAGGCTGTAGGAGATCAACAATATATTCTAAAAAAGTGACAGATTCATGATTGGCATTAAATGTCAACCGGGATTTAAATTGTGAAATGGGCCAAAAAGTACCGAACCCGCCACCCCCCCCAAAAAAAAAAAAACACAAATACTACATGAATAAAATGAAGCAAATCTCTTTCATAACAAAATATGAAAACTTCAATCTTCCCTGCAGGATTCCGAGTGGAGTCAGACAAGTCGTTCCTTTATGACCCCCGAGGCCAGAACTACAGAAGACGGATGGAGGAGAGTGTGGAGACGAGTGTTCTTCATATAGACCCAACCCCCCCCCCCCCCCCCCCCGGGGTTATTTATTTGTGTCCTCTATAAATTCCTCGTTCTGGTTTATTATATACAGTATCTCACAAAAGTAAGTACACCCCTCACATTTTTGTAAATATTTTATTCTATCTTTTCATGTGACAACACTGAAGAAATGACACTTTGCTACAATGTAAAGTAGTGAGTGTACAGCTTGTATAAATTAAATTTTCTGTCCCCTCAAAATAACTCAACACACAGCCATTAATGTCTAAACCGCTGGCAACAAAAGTGAGTACACCCCTAAGTGAAAATGTCCAAATTGGGCCCAAAGTGTCAATATTTTGTGTGGGCCATCATTATTTTCCAGCACTGCCTTAACCCTCTTGGGCATGGAGGTCACCAGAGCTTCACAGGTTGCCACTGGAGTCCTCTTCCCCTCCTCCATGATGACATCACAGAGCTGGTGGATGTTAGAGACCTTGTGCTCCTCCACCTTCCGTTTGAGGATGTCCCACAGATGATCAATAGGGTTTAGGTCTGGAGACATGCTTGGCCAGTCCATCACCTTTACCCTCAGCTTCTTTAGCAAGGCAGTGGTGGTCTTGGATGTGTGTTTGGGGTCATTATCATGTTGGAATACTGCCCTGCGGCCCAGTCTCTGAAGGGAAGGGATCATGCTCTGCTTCAGTATGTCACAGTACATGTTGGCATTCATGGTTCCCTCAATGATCTGTAGCTCCCCAGTGCCGGCAGCACTCATGCAGCCCCAGACCATGACACTCCCACCACCATGCTGACTGTAGACAAGACGCACTTGTTTTTGTCCTCCTCACCTGGTTGCCCCCACACACGCTTGTCACCATCTGAACCAAATAAGTTTATCTTGGTCTCATCAGACCACAGGACATGGTTCCAGTAATCCATGTCCTTAGTCTGCTTGTCTTCAGCAAACTGTTTGTGGTCTTTCTTGTGCATCATCTTTAGAAGAGGCTTCCTTCTGGGACGACAGCCATTCAGACCAATTTAATGCAGTGTGCGGCGTATGGTCTGAGCACTGACAGGCTGACCCCCCACCCCTACAACCTCTGCAGCAATGCTGGCAGCACTCATACGTCTATTTCCCAAAGACAACCTCTGGATATGACGCTGAGCACGTGACCTCAACTTCTTTGGTGGACCATGGTGAGGCCTGTTCTGAGTGGAACCTGTCCTGTTAAACCGCTGTATGGTCTTGGCAGGGTCTTGGGAATCTTCTTATAGCCTAGGCCATCTTTATGTAGAGCAAAAATTCTTTTTTTAAGATCCTCAGAGAGTTCTTTGCCATGAGGTGCCATGTTGAACTTCCAGTGACCAGTATGAGAGAGTGAGAGCGATAACACCAAATTTAACACACCTGCTCCACATTCACACCTGAGACCTTGTAACACTAACAAGTCACATGACACCGGGGAGGGAAAATAGCTAATTGGGCCCAATTTGGACATTTTCACTTAGGGGTGTACTCACTTTTGTTGCCAGCGGTTTAGACATTAATGGCTGTGTGTTGAGTTATTTTGAGGGGACAGCAAATTTACACTGTTATACAAGCTGTACACTCACTACTTTACATTGTAGCAAAGTGTCATTTCTTCAGTGTTGTCACATGAAAAGATAGAAGAAAAGATTTACAGAAATGTGAGGGGTGTACTTACTTCTGTGAGATACTATAACTTGGGATTTCCAGTGACTGAACTTCTTATACAGAACAATGGATTCCTGTTTTACATTCACAAAGGGAAGGATACATTGTATCACTACAGAATTGTACATTTGCAGGATGACAGAGAGCGCCATGAAATTGAATGGGCAAAGCAAACTATCACCTGAAGGCTCGGCTCACATATATGTGAATCGGATGCATTTTTCATCACATCCGATTCGTATAAGATGTGAATCGGACCGGCTTTCGATGGAGCCGGTTCACACATGTCCGGGGACGGCTGCGGTCCGTTTTTTGAAAAGCGTCCTGTGTGATTTAGGTGAAAGTTCAAGTAAAAAATGTAAACTGGTGAACAAAACCGCACCGGACTCCGGACTGAGAGCCCAGCAGAACTCCAGCAAGAATTACGAGATAAAGATGAAGAGTCCATTTAGACCCCTTTCACACTGAGCCGCCCCGGGCGTCAGCGGTAAAACGGCGCTATTTTTATCGCCGTTTTAGCGGCGCTATTTGGCCGCTAACGGGGGCGGTTTTAACCCCCCCGCTAGCGGCCAAAAAGGGGTTAAATGCGCCCGCAGAACGCCGCTGCAGCGGCACTTTGCCGGCGGTATAGCAGCGCTGCCCCGTTGCTTTCAATGGGGAGGAGCGGTGCATCCACCGCTGCAAAGAAGCTGCTGGCAGGACTTTTTGTGACGCCCTGCCAACGCAGCGCCCCCAGTGTGAAAAGCACTCAGGGCTTTCATACTGGGTTTGCAGCTGAGGCTTCTTTCGGGCGCTGTTTTTAGCGTTGTAGCTCCTGAAAAACGCCTCCAGTGTGAAAGGGGTCTAAGGGTCAGTTCACACCATAGAAACGCAGTCCGGATGCATTCCAGGTGTGTTTTTGATGCAGTCCAGCACATCCCCCCCCCCCTCTTTTTTTCTTAACTTTAAGGGCTGGTTCACACCACAAAAACGCTCTCCAGATCCGTTCCGGATGTGTTTCTGCATGCGCGTTTTTTTTGCGGTGCGTTTTTGATGAGTTTCGGGATGCATTCCAAGTGCTTTTTTTTTTTTTCTCACTATACTAGGGTTCAGTGCGTTTTTGATGCATTTAAAGTCCAGTGCAGGAAAATGCAGCCTGTTCTACTTTTTTTTCCTGGAACTGCAAGCACTGGTGTGAACTATATTAAAAACCATATAACCTACTTTCCATGCGTTTTTGATGCAGGAAAAGGACTGCATGTGGTGTGAACTGGCCCTAAGGCTCGATTCATATCTATGCATGTTGCTTTTGAGCGTTTCTGCAGTGCTTTTTGAGGTGCTTGCTGCGTTTTTGAACATGCGTTTTTGTCGCGTTTTGCGTTTTTTAATTTTTTTACATTCTTTTCTTTCTTTCTTTTTTTTTTTTACAGTTTTTTTTTTACACTGTGGTTGCTGAGCAACCAGCTAAATACAGTGTAAAAAAAATGAAATAAAAAAAAAACGCAAAACACGCTAAAAACGCGGCAAATACGGGGTACTTGCGTTGTGAATGCGGGTCCATTGAATTCTATTACATGCAAAACGCTGCATTTTGCGTGAAAAAAAAGTCCCAGACCCTTTCCAAAAACGCAGAGGCACAAAAATGCATTGATGAGAACGTGTTCCATAGGAACCCATGTTAAAAAAATTTCCATGCATTTCTGCAAAATGCATCAAAAAAACAGCTTTTCCTGCAAACTTCACCTGCAGAGATTTCCTCTCCAGTACTTTTTTTTTTCTGCCCCTGGATGTCCTCAGGGTGATGGCCAGCATCATTCAACCCACTTCCTCTGAGCCCAGGTCACCCCAGCCTGCGACTGGGACTCTGAAAGGAGAAGCAGCAAAGCAATGAGCTCATCTTTCCGTCACTCTGCCCGCTTATCATTAGTAAATCAACTGATTGGCTCCTTGTGCTGCTTCTTCCTCTCACACCCCTAATACCTAACGACAGCTGCTTTTGCTAAAGCCCTGTGTGTCATAAACACTTTTTTTTTTTTCACTTTGATGCATCTCAATGCTGCTGATCTCCTGCAGCCTCTTTGTAGCTACTTCCTGTCTCCATACACTCCAGTGATGGCTGCGTGGTGTTTTCTCAGGGCGGGTTTCCCGATGGTGACAACGGTGGATCATGTCTGTGTAATGTGCGCTGAAATGTCCCCTTGTAGTCTCTGTCTGGGTGACAACACCAAGGGGGCGGAGCATGGTCACCCCATAACAGGAAGTAACCTTCATGGCGGGATCACCAGCGATGATTTTAATGGAAGCTGCAGATTTAAAAAGTGAATTTCGAGCTGAGATGAACATTTTAGGGATGGGGGTTTCTTCCCCCCCTCCCCCATAGAAGAGGCTCTTCTCAGGAAGTTTGGGTGTGTCCACTAACGGGAAAGATTCGTAGCCAATCATCCGCCAGTGCAGAGCTGGACGCGGCTTGGAATTCTCCCTTGGCACGGCAGGGACTGCGCCGGTGCAGTGCAGTGTGGCGGGCGAGGTCATCGGAGAATAGGAGGAGAGCCGTACCTGGCACAGGAGCAGAGCGGTCATAGCAATGGAATTCTGTAGGCGAAACTCCATTGTCCGTGTTTGTTCTCTGTGCAGAGAATGACCCCCGGAGAAACCCTCGCTGTGATGAGGGAGAGATTCCAGCCATAGCCGAGGATGAAGAGTGCGGTAGACTGAAATCCTCCCTCTCCCCTTCAGTCTTCTATCTGACCCCTGCCCCCCCTTCAGTCTTCTATCTGACCCCCGGCCTCCCCTTCAGTCTTCTATCTGACCCCCGGCCTCCCCTTCAGTCTTCTATCTGACCCCCGGCCCCCCTTCAGTCTTCTATCTGACCCCCGGCCTCCCCTTCAGTCTTCTATCTGACCCCCGGCCCCCCTTCAGTCTTCTATCTGACCCCCGGCCCCCCTTCAGTCTTCTATCTGACCCCCGGCCCCCCCTACAGTCTTCTATCTGACCCCCGGCCTCCCCTTCAGTCTTCTATCTGACCCCCGGCCTCCCCTTCCGTCTTCTATCTGACCCCCGGCCTCCCCTTCAGTCTTCTATCTGACCCCCGGCCCCCCCTACAGTCTTCTATCTGACCCCCGGCCTCCCCTTCAGTCTTCTATCTGACCCCCGGCCTCCCCTTCAGTCTTCTATCTGACCCCTGCCCCCCCTTCAGTCTTCTATCTGACCCCCCTCCCCTTCAGTCTTCTATCTGACCTCCGGCCTCCCCTTCCGTCTTCTATCTGACCTCCGGCCTCCCCTTCCGTCTTCTATCTGACCCCCGGCCTCCCCTTCAGTCTTCTATCTGACCCCCGGCCCCCCCTTCAGTCTTCTATCTGACCCCCGGCCTCACCTTCAGTCTTCTATCTGATCCCCAACCCCCCTTTAGTCTTCTATCTGACCCCCGGCCCCCCTTCAGTCTTCTATCTGACCCCTGGCCCCCCTTTAGTCTTCTATCTGACCCCCGGCCCCCCTTCAGTCTTCTATCTGACCCCTGGCCCCCCTTCAGTCTTCTAACTGACCCCTGGCCCCCCTTCAGTCTTCTATCTGACCCCCAACCCCCCTTCAGTCTTCTATCTGACCCCCCGGTCCCCCCTTCAGTCTTCTATCTGGCCCCCCCTTCAGTCTTCTATCTGACCCCCGGCCTCTCCTGTAGTCTTCTATCTGACCCCAGCCCCCCCTACAGTCTTCTATCTGACCCCCGGCCTCCCCTTCAGTCTTCTATCTGACCCCCGGCCCCCCCCTTCAGTCTTCTATCTGACCCCCGGCCTCCCCTTCAGTCTTCTATCTGACCCCCGGCCTCCCCTTCAGTCTTCTATCTGACCCCCGGCCTCACCTTCAGTCTTCTATCTGATCCCCAACCCCCCTTTAGTCTTCTATCTGACCCCCGGCCCCCCTTCAGTCTTCTATCTGACCCCTGGCCCCCCTTTAGTCTTCTATCTGACCCCCGGCCCCCCTTCAGTCTTCTATCTGACCCCTGGCCCCCCTTCAGTCTTCTAACTGACCCCTGGCCCCCCTTCAGTCTTCTATCTGACCCCCAATCCCCCTTCAGTCTTCTATCTGACCCCCCGGTCCCCCCTTCAGTCTTCTATCTGGCCCCCCCTTCAGTCTTCTATCTGACCCCCGGCCTCTCCTGTAGTCTTCTATCTGACCCCAGCCCCCCTACAGTCTTCTATCTGACCCCCGGCCCCCCCTTCAGTCTTCTATCTGACCCCCGGCCCCCCCTTCAGTTTTCTATCTGACCCCCGGCCCCCCCCTTCAGTCTTCTATCTGACCCCCGGCACCCCCTTCAGTTTTCTATCTGACCCCCTGCCCCCCCTTCAGTCTTCTATCTGACCCCCGGCACCCCCTTCAGTCTTCTATCTGACCCCCGGCCTCCTCTTCAGTCTTCTATCTGACCCCCGGCCCCCCTTCAGTCTTCTATCTGACCCCCGGCCCCCCTTCAGTCTTCTATCTGACCCCCGGCCCCCCTTCAGTCTTCTATCTGACCCCCGGCCCCCCTTCAGTCTTCTATCTGACCCCCGGACTCCCCTTCAGTCTTCTATCTGACCCCCGGCCTTCCCTTCAGTCTTCTATCTGATCCCCGACCCCCCCTTCAGTCTTGCACAGTTGTACCGGCTCCTCTCCTGGACTGAAATGGCTTCCTCTGATTTCACCGCACACTGTGAGCTTCTCACAATGTACATTAGAAGCTGCAGCAAGTCAGATAGAGCCCCACCTTATTTCCTGGCTGGAGGACACCCGGCATCATCTAGCACTTTGCTCCCCAGCCCAACTGTCCCTGGCCCCACCCCTTTCATTGATTGGATTCCCGGTTCTTTCAGTCATGGAGGCTCCCGCATCACATGTGGGTGTTGCCTATGCAAATACAGCCTGCCCAGGAACGCCCACTCCTCCAGACTGACACCCACCCATCAAGGTATTTTGATATTTGCATAACTCCTCCCAGGAGTCCGCCCATAACTTGCCTCAGGACTGAGGAGTAGTGAGGCCGGGGGCTGGAATGTTTTCAGGAAGTTATGTACAGCCCCCCCCGCCGACCCCTCCCACCAGCCATGATCTTCCTTCAGTGCTTGAAGAAGCACAGGAGTCTGGTGATGTCACTGGGTGAAAATAAGGTAAGCTCACAGTGTGCAGCGAAATCAGAGGAGGCATTTCAGTCCAGCAGAGGAGTACAACTGTACAGGACTGAAGGGAAGGAAGTATTTGTGTGAAAGGGACATCTACACTGATAATCAGGGTGTGCCCACCAGTGCTGCCAATCAGTGCCGCCTATCAGTGCCCACTAGTGTCACCTATCAATGCTACCTCATCTGTGCCCATTAGTGCAGCCTCATCAGTGCAGCCTCATCCGTGCCCATCAGTGCAGCCTCATCCGCTCCCATTAGTGCAGCCTCATCTGTGCCCATCAGTGCAGCCTCATCCGTGCCCATCAGTGCAGCCTCATCCATGCCCATCAGTGCAGCCTCATCCGTGCCCATCAGTGCAGCCCCTTCAGTGCAGCCTTATCCGTGCCCATCAGTACAGCCTCATGCTTGCCCATCAGTGCAGCCTTATCCATGCCCATCAGTGCAGCCTCATCAGTGCAGCCCCATCCATGCCCATCAGCGCAGCCCCATTAGTGCAGCCTCATCCGTGCCCATTAGTGCAGCCCCATTAGTGCAGCCTCATCAGTGCCCATCAGTGAAGGAGAAAAATTACCTGTTTGCAAAATGTTATAACTATGAAAAAAGTTTTGTTTTTGTTTTTTTCCCCAAAAATTTTTTTTAGTTTATTTAGCAAAAAATAAAAACCCCAGTAGTGATTAAATACCGCCAAAAGAAAGCTCTATTTGTGTGAAAAAAATATTGGCACAGTGTAGCATGACTGCGCAATTGTCATTCAAAGTGTGACAGCGCTGGGCAGTATGGGGGTGAAAGTGCCCAGTAGGCAAGTTAAAGTGTATCTCAAAACGTATGTATTTATAGATTAGAGACAGATTAAACATTCGTTTTTTTTTTTGTTTTTTTTTTCCATCTGTGTCCCATTGCTAAGGTTTACCCTTACTTCCTGTCCTGGTGACACTAACAGAAGTGAGAAGTTCTCTCCAAAATGAGGAAACCGCCCTCTTCGATGGTTGTCACTGAAACCTTTAGAAGATTTTCTCTGAGATAAAATGTTGCAATTGGTAACTTGCAGTCCTGCTCTACATAATTTGTAATAAAAACATATTTTTCACTCTGAAGCTTCCCTCCAATCACTTTGCATATTATTTTATATATACTGTGATTCTGTACTTGCCAAATACGCTGCAGAAATCTCCCTCCACTGAGTCTGGCTGCAGCCATTTTAACTGTGGGCAGCTGAAGCTGCTGCCTGTTCACTTCCTGGATTTACACAGACACAGAGGCACACCTCCAGCTCTGCAGCTCTCATTGGCCCTCTTATGACTCATTCCCCCTCCCTTCCTGGCACACTTGAGAGTGAGAAAGAGAGCTGTGCATGATGTCATAAGCCTCGGCTAATGACCAGACAAGAAACAGGAAGTGGGCTGTATAAGGAGTTTACTGGCAGAAAATGTTTTACTATCCAAAGTTAAAACAACAACAAGGGCAGAAGATTTAATAGATGGAAAGATGAAAAAGTTCCGCTTTAAGAATAACAGACGTTGCCATCAGATGACCAGACGTGTCCCTGGAAATACCCCCCTGGCATTGCTTACCAATTCTACACAGCAGTCAAAGAAGGCGGAGTCTGTCTGCTGGGAACGGGGGGAGGGGCTTGTGAAAGTGAATGGACAAAGCAAAAGTTCACTTTAAAGCCGTATGCCAGCAAAACAGAAGATATAACCGAAGAGCCCATGAACACAAAACCAGCTTTTGCTGCAATATCCTATTCAATCCAGAGATTTCCCCTGCAGTACCACTGGATGATGTCCTCAGTGTGCTGGCCCAGCAACATTCATCCCACTTCCTCTGAGCCCAGGTCACCCCAGCCTGTGACTGGACAGTGAAAGTAGAAGCGGCGCAGTGGTGAGGTCATCTCTCGGTCACTCTGATCTCTCCTCCTATGCAGCGTGCTTCTTGTCAGCACATGAACTGATTGGCTCCTTGTGCTGCTTCCTCCCCTCTCACCCATGTTCTGCTGTACGGGGACTGATACCAGGTCACATTCGGGGACTTGAACTGCTTGTATTTAACAATGCTTGTAATCAGGGGCGTTGCTAGGTCTACAAAAGATCTGGGGCTAGAGCCCATAGCAGCGTAGTAAAGAAAGCCATACGCTTGGGCGGGCATACATATATGTGTGTGTATATATCCCCAGAGAGCCCCCCACTTATATCAGGGTCCCCAGAGAGCCTCCCCCTTGCATCAGGGTCCCCAGAGAGGTCCCCCTTACATTAGGGTCCCCAGAGGGCCCCCTCCTTACATCAGGGTCCCCAGAGAGCCTCCCCTCCCCTTGGGGACCCCTGCAGAGACTCGGGGCTATGGGCCCCAGATTCGAGGCTATAGCCCCAAAAGCCACCCCCTAGCGACGCCACTGCTTGTAATAATGTATCAATACTTACAGAGCTGCTATGATTTGTATCTTTTATATCAGCCCGGAGTTCACCTTTAATGAACAATTCTCCTGCACGTGTATCGGCGGCTCCTCACACCCATATAATGGGGAGGGGACTACATGTCCCAGCCAGTCCAGTCATCCTACATTAATTAATCTGTATTTACAAAGTGGCTCAAACTCTGGAGCCAATGAAAAGCAGGCAGTGTGTTTCGGGGGGTTCTGAGCTCCGCCCCTTGTTGGTTCCTTACATGGCCCAGGCCAGTGAAGGCCGTAGGAGCACCCAGAGATCTTTCCATAGAGATCAGCATGCTCCCAGTGTTTCCTGCCTAGTACTGGCTTGTTGCTGTGAGAGGAGGAAATCCTCCAGCACAAGCAGAACATCACACAAACGCACTCCATGCAGATACATCTGGGGGTCCCAACACTTGCTGTGTAAACGAGTGTGAGCTCCCCTGCCGAGCCCATTGTCCGGCTGTTTGTCTTGGGGGGTCACCCGACCCCTCAGGCCCCCCCCACCCACCCGACATTGGCAGGTCTAGAAATGTCCTTATAAGGAAGAGCGGATGGTGGATGTCTATGCAATGCTGCTTCCTGCTTGTTTAATGTAAAGCAGGAGAAAACAAACCACATCTGCAGAGTGAGCAGCAAGAATGTAGGCCAGGCCGTCTGTGTCCCCAGGCACCACAAGTTCCAGAATAAGACCCCCCCCCCCCCCAGAATCAGGCTGAACTATGAAGACCTGCAGAGAGTAACCGAGAAATGGACACATAGACAGCCTTTATTCCATTTGTCCCCAGATCACAACGTATTGTGCAGTTTGGTTGGTGTGATCACTGAAATTTTGGTGAAAGTTGAAATGAGGCTGGCAGGGGGCGGGCTTGCTGTGTGCAGGGTTTGCAGAGGAGAGCTCTTGCTAGGCGCCAACAGTGCAATTGTGTTTGCTGGCTTTTTGAAGAGCTTGCATGTGCCAGCACAGTGACCCAACCTACAGGCAAGAAGCTGGTCAATGTCATAGTCTACAGGCATGTAGGCAAGGTGGGCGGGGGGCTGGGTGGTGACACAGTCTGTGGGTGGGTTGGTTGCATGGTCTGCAGGCAGGGGGCTGGTTTTTTGCACAGTCTGCAGGCAGGGGGCTGGGTGGTGGCACTGTCTAAGGGTGGCTTGGTTGCACGGTCTGCAGGCAGGGGGCTTGGGTGGTTGCACGGTCTGCAGGCGGGGGGGGGGGGGGGTTGGTTGCATGGTCTGCAGGCAGGGGGCTGGGTGGTTGCACTGTCTGCATGCAGAGGGCTGGGTGGTGGCACTGTCTGTGGGTGGGTTGGTTGCACGGTCTGCAGGCACGGGGCTTGGTGGTTGCACGGCCTGCAGGCAGGGGGCTTGGGGGGTTGCACTGTCTGCAGGCGGGGGGCTGGGTCATGGCCCGGTCTGCAGGCAGGGGGCTGGGTGGTTGCATTGTCTGCAGGCAAAGGGGCTGGGTGGTTGCACTGTCTGCAGGCGGGGGGCTGGGTCGTGGCCCTGTCTGCAGGCAGAGGGGCCGGGCATTGCATGGTCTGCAGGCGGGGGGCTGGTTGGTGGTACATTCTGTAGGTGGGGGGGCGGCTCTCTATTTGTCCTGGTGACCACTGTTACTGGGATGGAGAATCCAAATTTTGAGTTGTCACCAGAATGGTAACAGAGGGTTAAACATCTACCGCAGTAACAACTGTCAGGAGATCTCTCCTCACTTTGGAGGGATTTCCCCATGAGACAGGAAGTGACAGGAAATCTCCCCAATGGGACACCGAGGTTTAGCCTTTCTCTGCTCTGTACATAACTAAAAGAAAAGTTTTGGATACTTTGTTGTTGTTGCTGCAAATCCCATCAACAATTGTTCCTCCGTGTGTACTGTGACTATTTCTGCGTCTGATGTTTGCTTTCCTGAATGGTCTGGTGGAAGTCTGGTGATCACATTCCGCCATAAGGAGACCCTCTGACCTCTCTGCTATTTCACGCTTTGTGATGGTTGTTAAGGCCAGGAAGTCTGAAGCATCTGCTGAGGGGGGGGGAGGGGGGGGGATAGCCAGTGTCACATGACCTCTGATGTCACAACAGCTGGCAGAATTGGCACTGCCCGGGCCTGATGGGGCGCCATACATTGTGCGACAACAGGGCACAATGGCCATACATGTCTGTACGATCTGATCTCCCCACCACCATCATACAACCATTACATAGAATAAACAAACCTAACTGAATGTGTTTTTGGGTTGTGGTGGAAATCCGAGGAAATCGTCTTCTTCCGTTACCAGACCAAGCTGTCCAGCAAAAGTGACATTTATGGGGATCGAGACCAACCATCGAACCCCATTTACTTCCCAAAGGAAAACCATTTTTTTATTTGAAGTCCATTTTAAAACTGCATATCTGTCTAAGAATCCCCCCCGTCCACTAGGTGACAACGCTGCCCTGAGATCTGACTGCAGAACAAAAGTTGCCACCCTGCTACAGGAAGTGGGGAAACAACAACTCTACTGGCAGGATCAACAGCTAATAAGGGGGACTTGGAAAATCAAACAACACTGCCATGTTATCGCCAATGACCGACTGCATCGTATACAACGTTTTTAGGTTTTGCTTTAAGTGAACCTAAATGTCCAGATACACCAGAGCTTTTAACAAATTTTGCTTTGAATCTAAGAGCCAGCTTTTATTTCATTTTTAAAAATCTGGCTGCTGTCTCATTAACTTACAATGCTGCTGAATGAGACCGATTTCTCGCTTGCTAATTTCAAGGGGTGTCACACGATATTACCGCAAAGGTCTAGGAAAAGCAAACTTTCAGAAAAAAAAAGAAACATTAAAGTTCATTTTAGGAAGCACAAAAACACAATAAATGACCCCATTTTTTAGTAAATTATAAAAAAATTAGGTTGCACCGAGTAAATAGATACCCAACATGTCAAACCTTAAATGTGTGTGTGCTTGTGAAATGGTAACAAACTTCAGTACCCTATATTTTCTATAGGCGATGCTTTAAAAGCCCCCTATAGGTCATCAGTTTAGTTTTGGGGGGGGTCTGGTGCTAGAAATATCGCTCTCATTCTGCGCGACGATATGTAACGCGTATCGCAATCAACGTTTTCATACTTGGGCGCCCCAGCACATGCATTTTCTGCGTGCGTATATGTGGGGGGGGGGGGCTCACTTTTTTTTTTATGTGGGAGGGGGCATTTTTTGTGCTTGGGTGTAACTTAAATTTTTAACAATTAAATAACCTTGGCACCCCAGATGTTTTGGAACTACATGATGCTCCCATGATGCTCAACTAAACTGCAGAGTGCACGAGCATCATGGGAAATGTAGTTCCAAAACATCTGGTACCAAGGTTCGCCATCACTGACATAGGGGACAAAAAAAAAAGTGAAAAAAATTATTTCCGGGCCTTGGTGGCTGAGGAAACGGCCAACGGGGACCCGGAAGTGATGTCATACACGTCACTTCCAGGTCAGCAATAAGAAGGGGAGGAGAAGGGACCTGTGTCCCCTCCCTCCCCTCTACCTTGCGGCAACCGCTATGCTGGTCCTGGGCCCATAGATGGGCAAGCGGAGCTAGGGATACATAGCAGGGGGCGTGCATGGGGGGGGGGCACTTTACCCACTGGGGGTGGAAGCAATTGGGCGGCAGTGATGCCGCCCAAATGCTTCCACCCGATAAGTAAATGTACAAAAAGAAACGATCTGCCTGGCGCCTGGAACTGCACGTGCCGGGCATCAGGCAATACAAATTTTGCATCCCTGCAGCAGTGAATGGGCTGACAAAAGCCCAGGCGCAAGGAAGCAATTTCCAGTCTCCATGGCGACCTGGCGCCTGGGATTTGTCAAGCCCTGAGAGCCATTCTCCTTAAAGCCCTGCATTGTACCTGGAGGGGGCCGGGGTGTGAACCCGACCAGGCGTATCGCAGGACTGGTTGTACCCCTGGAGGGACCCGAGGTGTAAGACTGAAGAAGCCGTCAACGCTTGGAGTGTGTTGGGGGGTGGGGGGGATCTCCACTGCAAGGGTAGTATGTACTTTGGGCAATGGATTATGCATTATAGGACTGTAGATTATAGATTATGGGATGTGTAGTGCACCAGAGCAGTATACATGACCACAACTAATGTGCACTGCTTGTTCTAAAGAAATGGTGAGGGGGGAATAGGAGAGGTTCTGGAGCTCATCAAGGCCATTACAAGGAGTCAGAAAAAACAAAGGGACAATAATTGGATTTGTTTTGGAGAATACGGATATTGTTTCGCAGAAAGAATTTGGGGCCTTCGGGGAAAACGCCGTCACTCATTGCGATTTGTATTCTTGTGATTGGATAGAATCCCGGATTGCTCAGCAGAGTCGCCCCGTCACCCTCGTACAGCGATAGCTACGGTGATGATCGTCAGCGATCGATGTATTCGCCCCCCCCAATCACCAAGGGAGGGGATAAAAATAATTGATGAACTTTGTGTGTGAGCTGCCAGGTCAAAGGTCATGGGGGGGGGGGTGATGTGGGAACCCCACAGTGAATAGGACTGTAGAGTGGGCAGTAAAAGGGCCACATTCCCCAACACTGATGGGGGGGGGGGGGAGGGGGTGTAACTTCACTCCGCTCACAGAGATTGCAACACAGAAGCCAAAAAGAGGAAAAAGGAAAAAAAAAAAAACAATTTCTGCTACAAAGTATCGCAGCGGCCATTCAAGGACTTCCAATTTAGGAAGGATTGTTTGCTGTGGGAGGGCCGAGGCTGCGGGCGATAATCTCCCCACATATGGTAACGGCGAGCTCGGGTCCACCATCAGCAATGACCCTCCCCCTCCCGGCCATTGTGCAAAAAAAAAAAAAGAGAAATGAGGGCGAAGGGACAGAGAGAGAGCAGCTTGCTTCATCACCGCTATTGTGCAACGCCACTGCTCTGACTCCACAGGAAATATTAACCCCTGGGTGACAGTACAGGGAGCGCGTCACACGGGGGGGCCCCTACAGCAGACTTTAAGGGGCGCCTGGGAGCCATGCTAGTTCAGGGTCAGGACGCACCTCTGCGGTAACCTCTGTGACCTGCAACTAGCATGGCATCTATAGTGCGCAGGTCTCTGCTAAAGGAACTGTCCCCCCCCCCCCCCCCAAAAGTGCTGTTCCCGTTATATGTGAAGCCTGGCAGGCTGAGTCAGCCCCTATATCCTTCTATGAGATCTCCCACAATCGTCCTGGGAACTCAGCACAGGGATGGTGGGAGCCCCTCATAATGGGCACAGCGGGTGTACAAACCCGGGAACTCAGCACAGGGATGGTGGGAACCCCTCATAATGGGCACACTAGGTGTGCAGACCCTGGAACTCAGCACAGGGATGGTGGGAACCCCTCATAATGGGCGCAGCGGGTGTACAGACCCGGGAACTCAGCACAGGGATGGTGGGAGCCCCTCATAATGGGCACACCAGGCGTACAGACCTGGGAACTCAGCACAGGGATGGTGGGAACCCCTCATAATGGGCACAGCGGGCACATAGACCAGGGAACTCAGCACAGGGATGGTGGGAACCCCTCATAATGGGCACAACGGGTGTACAGACCCGGGAACTCAGCACAGGATAGTGGGAACCCCTCATAATGGGCACAGCGGGTGTATAGACCTGAGAACTCAGCACAGGGATGGTGGGAACCCCTCATAATGGGCACAGCGGGTGTATAGACCCGGGAACTCAGCACAGGGATAGTGGGAACCCCTCATAATGGGCACAGAAGGTGTACAGACCCAGGAACTCAGCACAGGTGTGGTGGGAACCCCTCATAATGGGCACAACGGGTGTACAGACCCGGGAACTCAGCACAGGGATGGTGGGAACCCCTCATAATGGGCACAACGGGTGTACAGACCCGGGAACTCAGCACAGGGATGGTGGAACCCCTCATAATGGGCACAACGGGTGTACAGACCATGTGATCAGGGATTGGCCCATAGGACAGAGCTGAGGGCGCCATTCTTTCATTCCTAGCAGGTGAAAGGGTCGCGATAGTGTGAATTGGTAACACCGCCATAGGAAGTGAATTGTATGTTTTAGACCAGGCTCACGCCTTTACGCTTTAGGAACGTGTCTTAAAAAGCGCACACTTTCCCAATGCAGAGGAACGTGTTGCCCTTTAGCAGACATGCCCCGGTGCCGATGCATCTGCTAAGGCGCCTATTTTCATGTGCAAAAGTGCATGGTGCCGCAGCAGCGCAGCGTGATTTTTAGAAAAGGGTTGGCTGGGGACTTCTTTTTTCTTTTCTGCATTTCTCATGCATAGGGCAGCCCATTGAACTGAACAGGCTGCCCTACATGCAACGTTTTCACCCAAACTCTCCCGAATCTTTATAAGAGGGGAGAGGACCTAAGAGTGCGTCTATTGTGCGCGGCGCTCGGAGGAATATTTGGCGCAGCCAAGTCGCAGTCATATGTTCTGTGTCCAGGGATATATTCTGTATATTTCTTTGTGTTTTTAGATGGGATCACTTCCACCTTTTATAAATAGTATTTTTATGTGCACTTCTCAGCAAGATGTAGTGCCATTTGGCTTCCTTCCTGCCGGAGTTAACCCCTTCCTGTTCTGTTACCAGCCACACCACGACGGTTTTCACGGCTTTCTTGTAGAAGCAACCGGAGAATGAACGTGCGTCGTCTCCCCGCTGATATCCCGCTACGGGGGAATGAGGCTTCTGTAGGGGGACCGCACAGGAAAGTCAAAGGATTTTTGTTGTCTCTGGGTGTGAGACGAACGTACGCGGGTTCGTTTCGAGGCAGATTCACAGAACATGAGTAAAGCTCAGGGCCAAATACAGGCTCCATTTAAGTCAATGTGAGTCGAATGTTAAAAAAAAACACATGACAATTTTCTAGGCTAATAAGGAAAAGAATTGTGAAACAGGTGGGGGGGGGGGCAACAAAAATTGTCAGAAACATTTCGTTTTGGCAGGAGCAGAGATTTTAGTTATGTTTTAAGGGCAACAATAAAAATGCAAAACTCCTTTACACAACATGCCTCTGGGGATGCCCCGACCCCGCCATTAAATTGGTGCATCTGTATGATGTATACAACCTACCAGGGCTGGGACAATGGGTGGGCAGGAGGGGCAGCTGCCCTGGGCGCTGCGGCATCTTGCGAGGTGGGGGGAGGGTGCTGCATTGAGGGTGCCTGCCTACAAGCTGGCAGGAGTACTGGGCGCTAGGTGTCCATGTCCTGGCACTGCAATCTACTACAGCAAGTGGCGGTTGCAAAGGAAAAACAATTGCCGGTAAATAACCCTTCCCAGTCGCCTACTTCTGTTTCTATAGAAATTGACTAAGGGCCCGGTATAGAAGATAATGGGGGACCCCCACACAAAAATAACCACAGAAAGGGATTCCCCCTAAAAATACCTTATCCTTGATGAGGGCTTGGTATAGATGGCAATGGGGGACCCCACGCAAAAAAATAGTGTGCGATTCCCTCTAAAAATACATACTTGGCCCTTATCCTTGATGTAGTACTGGTATAGGTGTTAATGGGGGACCCTATTAAAAAAAAAAAAAAAAGCATTGGGCTCCCCCTTAAATATCGCTAGGCTGTTTTCCTTGATGAGGGCTCGGTATGGATGGTAATGGGGGACCCCACGCATAAAAGAGTGGGGGATTCCCCCTAAAGATAAATACCTGGCCCTTATCCTTGATGAAGGGCTAGTATAGATGTTAATAGGGGGCCCTACAAAGATAAAACATGGGGTTCCCCCCTAAAATACCTGCTGGGCAGTTTTCCTTGATGGGGGTCCGATATGGATGGTAATGGGGACCCCACACAAAGAGTGGGGGATCCCCCATAAAAATACATACCTGGCCCTTATCCTTGATGACGGACTGGTATAAATGTTAATGGGGGACTAACTATATATATATTATATATATAATTACAAAAAAAAGCATTGGGCTCCCCCTAAAATACCGCCAGGCTGTTTTTCCTTGATGAGGGTCTGGTATGGATGGTAATGGGGGACCCCACGCATAAAAGAGTGGGAGATTCCCCCTAAAAATAAATACCTGGCCCTTATCCTTGACAAAGGAATGATCTAGATGTTAATTATGGACCCTATTGAAAAATAAAAGCATTGGGCTCCCTCTAAATTACCGCCAGGCTGTTTTCCTTGATGAGGGTCTGCTATGGATGGTAATGGGGGGACCCCACACAAAGAAGTGGGGGATTCCCCCTAAAAATAGATACCTGGCCCTTATCCTTGATGAAGGACTGGTATAGATGTTAATTGGGGACCCTACAAAAATAAAGCATGAGGTTCCTCCCTAAAATACTTGCCAAGCAGTTTTCCTTGATGAGGGTCCGGTATGGATGCTAAAGGGGGACCCCACACAAAGGAGTGGGGGATTCCCCCTAAAAATGGATACCTGCCCTTTATCCTTGATGAAGGACTGGTATAGATGTTAATTGGGGACCCTACAAAAAAAATCATGGGGTTCCCCCTAAAATACCTGCCAGGCAGTTTTCCTTGATGAGGGCCCGGTAGGGATGGTAATGGGGGACCCCACGCAAAAAATAGTGTGGGATTCCCCCTAAAAATACATACTTGGCCCTTATCCCTAATGAAAGACTGGTATAGATTTAATGGGGGACCCTACAAAAAAAAAGCATGGGGTTCCCCCTAAAATACCTGCTAGGCAGTATTTCTTGATGAGGGTCTGGATGCTAATGGAGGTGCCCCTTTATAAAGATCTGAATGCTGGGGGGGGGGGGGGCGGAAGGATCAGCCAATCCTGTGACTACTGTGATTGGCTGTCGCGGTGGTCACCTGATGGAGAGATGGTCCCTCTGGCTACTGATCATTAGCAGGGACCAAGAGCTGTCTTTCTCAGAGAGCGCGCTCCCAGTACAGAAACTTCGGCTGCCCAGTGACGCATATGTGCATTGTGTGGGTGTGCAGGCCGACCCTTTTTGCCGCCACATACGTGTTACATGGGCAGCAAGAGGTTCACAACCACCGACAGCAGAATAAGGAAGCTGTCATGTACGATAGACTCCAATATACTGTATGTGACATTGGCTGCCGATCGAACGAGCTAAAAGTCCAGCAATTAGAAGAACGCCCCCCCCCCCAACAAGCAAAGCTCACCCCGGACCGAACCGGGAGCTCATCCCTCGTTGTGTCATAGACGTGCAGACCTCTATCTGAAGAGATGGACGGTCAGACATCTATATCTCCTGATGTTATTTTTTTTTTTTTTTTTACCTAATTTGGCCAAGAGCTGAATGCGGTGAATGTGCAGTGAAAGCTTTGTTCCATCTATAAAGCCACGCGACCCCGCTATTGGTGTAATCTGCAAGCCTTTGCTTTCCCTGAGCCGAAGCTCGGTGTGATTCACATGGAGAGACTTCCCAGATCCCAGCCTCCCGCTCTTCCCCGCTCCCGTCCCACGCCAAGTTGTTGTCTGGTGTCGGAGCGAGGCTGGAACTTGGCTTCTTCCACAGCCGCCGAGGTTGGAAAAGTTCATTCATTGACTGCTACAGGCAAACAAATACAGGCCAGGCTGTGAATGACAATCGAGAATTATTCCCAGAGGGAAGATTGTCACTGCCGGCGGAGGGAATGTTCAGCTATGTACTGTACTGTGCAGCCTGGACTCCCGCCAACCGCAGACGGACAGATGTCCAAGGTGACTGACGGCTGCTTCATGGCTCCTCGTGTGTGCAGGCCTAGAGGACGACTTGGAGCAACCATGGGAAGACTGGGCCATGTAAATGTTAAAGAGAATCCGGTGTCTTGATTACAATGTAATCTTATCACAAACTTTGTTCCTGTAGTTATATTTAAACTTACAAGGGGGCGGCCGTACTTCCTCATTACATAGGCAGGCCCCACTTCCTCCCTCCTTCCTCCTACTTCCTATATAGCTGCATATCACAAACTTTCACCATCCAATAAACCGTCTTGCAGTATATGTGTCTCCCTTGCCTTACCCCGGGGTCCTCCCTAAAAAATCAATCACTTGTGGGGCAATAGGAAGAGGGCTAATAGAATGGTATACAGTATGTTCTTTTACATTACAGGAAAACTCCCTGAGACTCACAGAGCCTGAGGAGTTGGGATATTTGGAGCCCACAAAACGCGTCGTGACATAACTGTTAAAACACCCCCCCACCCCCGCTACTGTCATCTTGAAGTCTTCTGATGTGACTACAGCAAAGGATGTATATATTCTCAGAGGAGGGTGGGAAAGCCAACGTTATACTGCGAAACAAGCACTTCCTAATGTCAGTGCATTGCGGAACTGTAAATAGGCCAAGCGTGACACCAGTGGGTTGTACTTTTAATATTTTGAGAAAAAAAATTGTACATTTATACAAATTATATTTGTATTTTAATAGCGGTGTATATTGTTTTAAGTACACTATATTGTCAAAAGTATTGGGACGCCTGCCTTTACAGGCACATGAACTTTAATGGCATCCCAGTCTTAGTTCGTAGGGTTCAATATTGAGTTGGCCCACCCTTTGCAGCTATAACAGCTTCAACTCTTCTGGGAAGGCCGTCCGCAAGGTTTAGGAGTGTGTCTATGGGAGTGTTTAACCATTCTTCCAGAAGCACATTTGTGAGGTCAGCTATTGATGTTGGACGAGAAGGTCTGGCTCACAGTCTCTGCTCTAATTCATCCCAAAGGTGTTCTATCGGGTTGAGGTCAGGACTCGGGTGCAGGCCAGTCAAGTTCCTCCACCCCAAACTCATTCATGTCTTTATGGACCTTGCTTTGTGCACTGGTCCAAATCATTTGGTGGAGGGGGGATTATGGTGTGGGGTTGTTTTTCAGGGGTTGGGCTTGGCCCCTTAGTTCCAGTGAAGGGAACTTTTAAAGCGGAGGTCCCCCCCCCCCCTCCATGAAAAATAAAAGTCAGCAGCTACAAATACTGCAGCTGCTGACTTTTAATATATGGACACTTACCTGTCCAGGGAGCCCGCGATGTCGGCACCCCAGCCGATCTTCGGATCGGCTGTCGGTGCAGCCGCCGCCATTGCTGGTAAGGGAACCCGGCAGTGAAGCCTTCCGGCTTTACATCCGGTTCCCTACTGCGCATGCACGAAGCACGCTGCACTTTCTAATTGGTCCGGCGGCGGAGTTAGGAGGAAGGGGGCCGAACTTCCGAGAGACGGCGCCTTCTCTGGAAGTGGGGAAGGGGGCCTGTCAAAAACAGGTCCCATTTCCCCCCTCCCCCCCCTGAAAGGTGCCAAATGTGGCACCGGAGGGAGGGAGGAGACGAATAAGCGCAGTGGATTTGGGTGGAACTCCGCTTTAAGGCGTCAGCATACCAAGACATTTTGCACAATTTCATGCTCCCAACTTTGTGGGAACAGTTTGGGGATGGCTCCTTCCTGTTCCAACATGACTGGGCACCAGTGCACAAAGCAAGGTCCTTAAAGACATAGATGAGTGAGTTTGGGGTAGAGGAACTTGACTGGGCTGCACAGGGTCCTGACCTCAACCCGATAGAACACCTTTGGGATGAATTAGAGTGGAGACTGCGAGCCAGGCCTTCTTGTCCAACATCAGTGCCTGACCTCACAAATGTCCTTCTGGAAGAATGGTCAAACACTCCCATAGACACACTCCTAAACCTTTTGACACTTGATAGTGTCAGCGGTATGGAACCAGTGAGGCTTCTCTTTTTTTTCTCAGGTAAGTAACCATTTACACCAATGATCATATTAGTTTTCTGTATAGAGGGTATTCTTCCCACTAACCATCAATATAAGGAACATTCTTCCCACTGACCACCAATGTAAGGGACATTCTTCCCACTGACCACCAATGTAAGGAACATTCTTCCCACTGACCTCCAATGTAAGGAACATTCTTCCCACTGACCTCCAATGTAAGGGGCATTCTTCCCACTGATCACCAATGTAAGGAACATTCTTCCCACTGATCACCAATGTAAGGAACATTCTTCCCACTGACCTCCAATGTAAGGGGCATTCTTCCCACTGATCACCAATGTAAGGAACATTCTTCCCACTGATCACCAATGTAAGGAACATTCTTCCCACTGACCTCCAATGTAAGGAACATTCTTCCCACTGACCTCCAATGTAAGAAACATTCTTCCCACTGACCTCCAATGTAAGGAACATTCTTCCCACTGACCTCCAATGTAAGGAACATTCTTCCCACTGACCTCCAATGTAAGGGACATTCTTCTCACTGATCACCAATGTAAGGGACATTCTTCTCACTGATCACCAATGTAAGGAACATTCTTCCCACTGATCACCAATGTAAGGAACATTCTTCCCACTGATCACCAATGTAAGGAACATTCTTCTCACTGATCACCAATGTAAGGAACATTCTTCCCACTGATCACCAATGTAAGGAACATTCTTCCCACTGATCACCAATATAAGGAACATTCTTCCCACTGATCACCAATGTAATGAACATTCTTCTCACTGACCACCAATGTAAGGAACATTCTTCTCAATGATCACCAATGTAAGGAACATTCTTCCCACTGATCACCAATGTAAGGAACATTCTTCCCACTGACCACCAATGTGAGGGGCATTCTTCCCACTATCCCCAGTGTATGGGGGGGGGGGGGGGGGCACTCCACAGACCACCTGTGTAATGGGCCTTCAGGGCACCATTTCCAAAGACCATCAGCATAAGAAGACTGTCTCTCAGTAACCTCCAACTGAAGGCCAATGTACCACGATTTGTATACAAATTTATAGTAGGGGTTCCCCAAGACATCAACATTATTTCAAGGGCTCCCCTGGGGTACAAAGCCGGGTCTCCCACAGATTATCACAAAGAGCCGCATTCACAAGTGAGATTGGGGCCCTCCAGTGTACAGTCTCTCCTCCTGCAGGGGATTCCAGGGATTGTGTGTGGGGCGGGGGGGGGGGGGGGGGGGGGCGGGGTTATACAAAGAAAGATTTCAGGCCGTTGTGCTAACAGTATTTTAAATTGTTTATTTTTTAAATTAATACATATTATCTAATGAGGTGTTTTTTGAATATTTTCCTGAATTTACACTTAAAAATTCCATGACTTCCCCTATTAAGTCTTTAAAACCCACAGATCCCCACGTCCAAATAAGACGCACAAATCGCCCTCAGACCCATCCACAGGCCAAACAAAGGGCAACTGATGAACTTTCCGTTGACTTGTCATCAGTTTTAATGATTTGGGGAATTCAGCACCTCCTTATAAATTATATGTAAAAAAAAAAAAAAAATTCTCCATCCCATTTACCGGCATAAAGGCGCTGGTCTGACCGTGTGTGGATATTGTGTCCCTCCTGACAAAGCTGCATTTGTGGCCACTGTGTGGACAGTTTAATGGAGTGGAGGCCGCCATAGTTGTCCTAGCTAATGGCTGTTCTTTCTATATGTGACGTGGCCCCCGCGGACAGCGCCTTCTCAGGTGTACAAAATCTAATTGTAAATCTCTTTAACTAGGCTAATAAAATGGTAATATCATGACAGTGACATGCATTTCCCATGATCCTAGTGGGGCAATGTTTGTAAAGGGTCATTGAATCCATAGTGAATTGCCCCTCCCCGAGCTGTACACAGAGCTATGAAGCCTCTGACTTGTTGGCTCTTCCAATCTCCCCAATGAAGGTTTTTGGGGGAGACCTCTGTCCTCCAGTGACCCCTTGCCCTCCAAGCAAATCATCTAATGTCCTCTATAGCTAAGCTGTATTGGGGAGGTCAGTCAGTATTCCCATAGGGTAGCGGCATTTGCTGATTCTGCATCGGCCTTCAGCGTGCCCGCCTGGTCTCCGCGTAGATATTTGCCGTTTTTGCCCTTGATGGCCACGCGGTTGTACTCTCGGAACTCGAAGAAGAAGTCTTCAGACATGTCACCATCCGTGCAGACTGTGCCGTTGCTGGAAGTGTACCAAAACTTTCCACCCTGACCTGTAACAGAAACAAAAAGATGTTCAAGATTGCGGCTCAGAGGAGAAATGTCCACAGGGGTTATATGGGCTGCGTGTTGCTCTTAAAGTGGCCCTGCTGCTTACAAAATAATGGCCTTGGCTGTAAATGAACACCAGTCTCTGTTGCCCATGATATTGATCTACTGCAGAACTACCACTGCCTGAAGAATCTCCAGCACCCACCAATTTCAGGTCTAACAAAAGCCTGGTCCTCTGCAGAGCATCCAACACTTCCAGGTTTATCAAAAGCCTGGTCCTCCCCAGAGTATTCAACACTTTGAGGTCTATTAAAAGCCTGGTATTCCACAGAGCATTCAACACTTCCAGGTCTATCAAAAGCCTGGTCCTCCCAGAGCATCCAACATTTCCAGGTCCATCAAAAGCCTGGTCCTCCTCTGAGCATCAAGCACTTCCAGGTCTATCAAAGGCCTGATTCCGCTTTGAGCATCCAACTCTTCTGGGTCCATCAAAAGTCTGGTCCTTCCTAGACCATCTGACACTTCCAGGTCTATCAAAAGCCTGGCCCCCTCTGAGCATCAGGCACTTCCAGGTCTATCAAAAGCCTAGTCATCCTCTGAGAATCCAACACTTCCAGGCCCATCAAAAGCCTGGATCCCTCTGAGCATCTGACACTTTGGGTCTATCAAAGGCTCAGTCTTTCCTAGTGCATCTGACACCTCCAGGTCTATCAAAAGCCTGGTCCTCTCTGAGCATCTGACACCTACAAGTCTATCGAAGGCCTGGTCTCCTTTGGGCATCCAACATCTCCAGGTTAACCAAAGTCTGGTCCCCCTTTGATCCTCCAACATCTCCAGGCCTACCAAAAGCTTGCTCGTCCTCTGAGCATCCAACTTTCTGGGTCTATCAAAACCCTGATCCTCCTTTTGAGCATCCAGATTCCAGATCTGTCAAAAGCCTGGTCCTCCTTTGAACATCTGACACTTCCAGGTCTATTGAAAGTCTACTCTCCCTCTAAGCATTTGACACTTCTGGATCTATTGAAAGTCTGGTTCTGCTCTGAGCTCTCTTGCCCCCACCGCTGACCCCTTATTTCAGTAGAGGACACAGTAATAACATAGAGGGTGAAGGATGGAACCACACACCTCAGCAGGAGAGCCGGCATTGGACACACCCAAACTGTCAGATGCAGAAGATTCTTTGCCATTGGTTTAGCGCTAACAGCAGCAGCCTGGGAAAGGTGAGTATTAAAGGAGAGGTTTGGGGTTAATATAAAATCAAACATACTCATCCCTCCTGTTACAACTGCCCCATGCCGACTCGAAGACTAAGAGCTGAGCGGTCACCTGACCACCCATCATTCAGCTCTCAGTCTGCTCACTGTCAGGCTCTCCCAGTGCCCACCTGAGTGCCAGGATGGAGAGTGCGAAGCCGGAGGTCAGAAGGACAATAGTAAACAGGTGATGTGAGGGGTGGGGGCTTACCTTTGATTTGGTACGCTCCGTTGTTAAAATGATCTGGAAGACATCATAACTTGAGCGGTTGGCGTCCAGCGTGTTGGAGGTTTTGTGGTAGCAGACAAAGCCCAGGTCCCCGCGGAGTACCAATATCGGTCGGTTTATCAGCTTCAGTGTGAACTCCTCATCCTCTCCTGTGGAAACAAATGAAGCAACTCAAGTTTCTGCAAAGGGTGAGTCTGGCCCCTCCCACCTCCATACCGGTACTTTGCAGTGACGACCAATCGGGAGGAGCAGGACTAAGTTTGACTTCAATAGAGAAAGTCAATATTTGCATACACTTTCAGCTGGAGCTATCTCTGGATCTACTGATCTCTTCCAGCTGTCTATTACTGATGGTAATCTCTGTGTATTTACTTTCACCCGGTGAAAGTGGTAAATGTGAATATTCAGATTGGTGTTCATGTTTGAAGAGACATTGTCTCCTCGTCCGTCTACTTTAAAGTAAATTCTCAACTCATTTTCAGTCATGGCATCCTTTGGAAGTATGCAAAATCTTGAGGCACCTCAGTCTAAAATGGGGTCCCCGTCACATCTGAACCCCTCCTTCTCCACATCAGAGTCCTCAGTACCTCCCTCCTCCTTCAATGCCCCTTTTACCTTATCAGAGCCCTCAGTTATCTCTTCTTTTCCCCGTCCCCCTTTTCACATCAGAATCCTCGATCCCCCCCCATCCCTCTTTTCCCAAGAGAGTCCCACCTATGGTGGCGGCAGCATAGCAGTGGGCAGGAGGCTCAGCAAGTCTAAACAGACTTGCACCTCCTTCCGAATGCTGCCTGTCCTGGATTATCGTCATGTGTTTCAACGGTGCTGGTGGCCAGCCAGCCCACACCATGAAAGTGCATGTCGCTTTGCAAAAATACCAGACACAGCGTGGCACCTCTGAGGCCCCAAAATGGCACACCAGGGTGCTTTAGAGTCTGCTTCCTCCATCACAGCTGCCACCAAGATACACGAAGTTAGGGAGAATTGATGTCACACCTTCTTCCACGTGGCACTGCTCAGGCCTAGTGATTGGTCACTAGGCCCAAGCATTGCATCATGGGAGAAGGTCACGTCCTCCGCTATACCCAGAACCATCGGGTATTTTGCAGCAGCGGCCATAGAGGAAGGAGGAGTGGGGGTGCACTGAAGGGGCGAATATAACGTGGTTGGAGGTCTCTGCGGCGTTGCTGTGAATGGGCCAGATGACAGGGTCTCGTTATAGCTCAGTATACACGTATCCAAATTCAGCAGGAACCAACCAGATTTCAGTACATGTGTAGCCCTCTCTGTTCATCAGAAGCCAATTGTTAGACCAGTTTCGGTCCAGGCTGGAAAAACAGCATTCGATCACCCACTGCAGCCAACGACTGCTGCGCTGACAACGCTGTATTCTGACGGGAGGGGGAGGGGAGTCCCCGATGTCAGAATAAAGTAAGTCTCACATATATGCTTTTTGCTCAGCAGTCGTTCGGTGATTGTGTTTACCACTCCGTCTGTCTGACAACCATGCTGTCTCTGACTTTCATTTTATCTCAACAAGTGTTCAGAATGAAGGATCACACCTGCTATACAGACAGAGGGAGAATCTACAGGTCTGCATATGAAATATGGAACAGCAAGAACCATGAAAATGTGAAACTTCCATCACAGGTGACTTTCAGGTAAAGGGAACAAAAACCAGCAAACGTGCCGAGTTCTGTCTACACAGTTCTGTTTTTTTTATATTCAGTGATGCGATTGTACTGCCGCTTTTCGACTCAGCCAATAAATACAGAAATAAAGATATGCGATGTGCGCTCACCGAAAATAAACCACACTTTCCCTTTAACTCTCTGTGCCCCAGACAGAGTTTATTTCCGGGAGCTCCACACTTTTCGTTATGAGGGCCACACAGTATATTTTACATATATTCAGGGACCAAAAACAAACAAACCCCCCAATACATCAGGGCCCCATCATATCCCCCCCCCTTACATCAGGGCCCCATCATATCCCCCCCCTTACATCAGGGCCCCATCATATTCTCCCCCCCCTTACATCAGGGCCCCATCATATCCCCCCCTTACATCAGGGTCCCATCAAATTCCCCCCTTACATCAGGGCCCCATCATATTCCCCCCCTTACATCAGGGCCCCATCATATCCCCCCCTTACATCAGGGCCCCATCATATCCCCCCCCCTTTACATCAGGGCCCCATCATATTCCCCCCCTTACATCAGGGCCCCATCATTTTCCCCCCCTTACATCAGGGCCCCATCATATTCCCCCCTTACATCAGGGTCCCATCATATTCCCGCCTTACATCAGGGCCCCATCATATTCCCTCCTTTCATCAGTGCCCCATCATATTCCCCCCCTTACATCAGGGCCCCATCACATTCCCCCCTTACATCAGGTCCCCATCATATTCACCCCTTATATCAGGGTCCCATCATATTCCCCTCTTACATCAGGGCCCCATCATATGCACCCCCTATATCAGGGCCCCATCATATTCCCTCCTTACATCAGGGCCCCTCATATTCACCCCCTACATCAGGGCTCCATTATATTTCCCCCCCCTTACATCAGGGCCCCATAATATCCCCCCCCCTTACATCAGGGCCCCATCATATCCCCCCCTTACATCAGGGCCCCATCATATTCCCCCCTTACACTAGGGTCTCATCATATTCCCCCCTTACATCAGGGCCCCATCATATCCCCCCCTTACATCAGGGCCCCATAATATCCCCCCTTACATCAGGGCCCCATCATACCCCCCCCCTTACATCAGGGCCCCATCATATCCCCCCCTTACATCAGGGCCCCATCATATCCCCCCCCTTTACATCAGGGCCCCATCACATTCCCCCCTTACATCAGGTCCCCCATCATATTCACCCCTTATATCAGGGTCCCATCATATTCCCCTCTTACATCAGGGCCCCATCATATGCACCCCCTATATCAGGGCCCCATCATATTCCCTCCTTACATCAGGGCCCCATCATATTCACCCCCTACATCAGGGCTCCATTATATCCCCCCCCCCCTTACATCAGGGCCCCATCATATCCCCCCTTACATCAGGGCCCCATCATATCCCCCCCTTACATCAGGGCCCCATCATATTCCCCCTTACACTAGGGTCTCATCATATTCCCCCCTTACATCAGGGCCCCATCATATCCCCCCCCCTTACATCAGGGCCCCATCATATCCCCCCTTACATCAGGGCCCCATCATACCCCCCCCTTACATCAGGGCCCCATCATATTCCCCCCTTACACTAGGGTCTCATCATATCCCCCCTTACATCAGGGCCCCATCATTTCACCCCCCTTACATCAGGGCCCCATCATATTCCCCCCTTACATCAGGTCCCCATCATATTCACCCCTACATCAGGGCCCCATCATTTCTCCCTCCTTTACATCAGGTCCCCATCATATTCACCCCGTACATCAGGGCCCCATCATATTCCCTCCTTACATCAGGTCCCCATCATATTCACCCCGTACATCAGGGCCCCATCATATCCCCCCCTTACATCAGGGCCCCATCATATTCACCCCTTACATTAAGGCCCCATCATATTCCCCCCTTACATCAGGGCCCCATCATATTCAACCCCTACATCAGGGCCCCATCATATTCCCCCCTTACATCAGGGTCCCATCATATCCCCCCCTTACATCAGGTCCCCATCATATTCCCCTCTTACATCAGGGCCCCATCATATGCACCCCCTATATCAGGGCCCCATCATATTCCCTCCTTACATCAGGGCCCCATCATATTCACCCCCTACATCAGGGCTCCATTATATTCCCCCCCCCCCTTACATCAGGGCCCCATCATATCCCCCCTTACATCAGGGCCCCATCATATCCCCCCCTTACATCAGGGCCCCATCATATTACCCCCTTACACTAGGGTCTCATCATATTCCCCCCTTACATCAGGGCCCCATCATATCCCCCCCCCTTACATCAGGGCCCCATCATATCCCCCCTTACATCAGGGCCCCATCATACCCCCCCCTTACATCAGGGCCCCATCATATTCCCCCCTTACACTAGGGTCTCATCATATCCCCCCTTACATCAGGGCCCCATCATATTCCCCCCTTACATCAGGTCCCCATCATATTCACCCCCTACATCAGGGCCCCATCATATTCCCTCCTTACATCAGGTCCCCATCATATTCACCCCGTACATCAGGGCCCCATCATATTCCCTCCTTACATCAGGTCCCCATCATATTCACCCCGTACATCAGGGCCCCATCATATCCCCCCCTTACATCAGGGCCCCATCATATTCACCCCTTACATTAAGGCCCCATCATATTCCCCCCTTACATCAGGGCCCCATCATATTCAACCCCTACATCAGGGCCCCATCATATTCCCCCCTTACATCAGGGTCCCATCATATCCCCCCCTTACATCAGGTCCCCATCATATTCACCCCCTACATCAGGGCCCCATCATATTACCCCCTTACATTAGGGTCCCATAATATCCCCCCTTACATCAGGGCCCCATTATATTCACCCCTTACATTAAGGCCCCATCATATTCCCCCCTTACATCAGGGCCCCATCATATTCCCCCCTCCTTACATCAGGGCCCCATCATATTCACCCCCTACATCAGGGCCCCATCATATTCCCCCCTTACATCAGGGCCCCATCATATTCCCTCCCTTACATCAGGGCCCCATCATATCCCCCCCTTACATTAAGGCCCCATCATATTCCCCCCCTTACATCAGGGCCCCATCATACCCCCCCCCCCTTACATCAGGGCCCCATCATATTCCCCCTTACATCAGGGCCCTATCATATTCCCCCTTACATCAGGGCCCCATCATATTCCCCCTTACATCAGGGCCCCATCATATTCCCCACTTTAATTATGGCCCTATTACAGTTCCCCCTTACATCAGAGCCCCATCATACCCCCCCCCCCTTACATTAAGGCCCCATCATATTCCCCCCCTTACATCAGGGCCCCATCATATCCCCCCCCCTTACATCAGGGCCCCATCATATTCCCCCTTACATCAGGGCCCCTTTATATTCCCCACTTTAATTATGGCCCTATCACAGTTCCTCCTTACATCAGGGCCCTATTACAGTTCCCCCTTACACCAGAGCCCCATCATACCCCCCCCTTATATTAAGGCCCCATCATATTCCCCCCCTTACATCAGAGCCCCATCATATTCCCCCCCCCCCCTTACATCAGGGCCCCATCATATTCCCCCTTACATCAGGGCCCTATCATATTCCCCCTTACATCAGGGCCCCATCATATTCCCCCTTACATCAGGGCCCCATCATATTCCCCACTTTAATTATGGCCCTATCACAGTTCCTCCTTACATCAGGGACCCATCACAGTCCCCCCTTACATCAGAGCCCCATCATAGCCCTCCTTACATCAGGGCCCCATCACAATTCCCCCTTGCATCAGTGCCCCATCACAATTCCCCCTTGCATCAGGGCCCCATCACAGTCCCCATTCATTGGGGGACATATTTGGCTATATTAGAATCTTTGTAGCGGGATGTAGTTTGGAGAATCAGGCTTCATGTCCATGTTGTACAATGTGTCCAGTATGAAGTCTGTGTGACCCCAACCATCGACTCCTAATCACTCCCTTTCCGTCTGTTATAATAACACTCTTTCAATTGTTTATTTATCTGTTCAATAAGTGATGATCCCGTCAGAAAGCCAGTGTTTCCTGTGGACTCTGCAGTCTTATCAGTCCTTTATTAACTACAGAACACTCTCAATGTTATAGAGATGAAGAGACACAAGGGAAGTGTTCTGTATTCCTGTTCTAGGATGACAACGCTGCTCCTCCTCTGTACGTACAATGAGTGAGCGTTGTCACCCTAGGACAGGAGATGTCTGAATGAGGTCCCGTATTGCAGGACCACCAGGAATTTTTTTTTAATAAACCACATTAAATTCATTAAAAATGACTTTTGAAATTATTTTAAGATGGTAAGGCTTCGTTCACACGGGGTGTACAATACCAGACCCCCACGGACGGCAGCGTCTACCCACCACAGGGGTTCTGTGCACCCCCATGCATCCAGTCCTATAGATGCCTGAAGCTGCACGGACATGGTGGCTATTTCCCAACATGACATCCATGTGGGTGCGTGTCACCAAACTCACCCTGTCTGCGTTCAGGCACCCACACTGGGGTCATTGTACTGGTCTTTACTGGTGCCCAGTTTTGTTGACTGCTTGTGCTTGCCGAGCTGTGGTAAGAAGATGGCGGCAGATTTGGGTTGGACAGGGGAGACATCCTGGCCTTTTCTTCCAGCTTTTATATTGTATACCAGCTAATGGTATACATATGGGGGGGGGGGGGGGGGTTTGGGAAGGGGATGGGGGAAAGGAAATGTTGGAATGGTGGCAGATGTGGCAGTGAGGGCAGGTGGATTGAGGTGGTGTGGACACCTGACTATCACACTTTTATATAAGCTTGATGGACATCTTATTCCAAAACCATGGCCATTAATATGGAGTTGCGCACCCTCCCCATTATTATGGAGTTGCTCCTCACCATGACCATTAATGTGGCGTTGTTCCCCAGTGACCAACAACATGAAGCTGCCACTCTGTGACTATTAATATGTAGTGGGCCCCACCTTGGCCAGTAATTTGCAGTTGCTCTTCTACCCACCCCATGGCCAACAATACGAAGTTGGCCCCTCAGGACCATTACTATGGAGCTGACCCAATGGCCATTAATATGAAGTCGCCCTTCACAATGGCGATTAATATGGCGTTGTTTCCCAGTTGCCAACAATATGAAGCTGGCACCCTATGACCATTAGGATGTAGTTGGCCACACCTTGGCCAGTAATTTGGAGTTGCTCTTCTACCCACCCCATGGCCAACAATACGAAGTTGGCCCCTCATGACCATTAATTTGGAGCTGACCCAATGGCAATTAATATGAAGTTGGCCTCTCCATGGCCATTATTATGGAGTTGCCCTTCACCATGGCCATTAAGATGTAGTGGGCCCCACCTTGGCCAGTAATTTGCAGTTGCTCTTCTACCCACCCCATGGCCAACAATATGAAGTTGGCCCCTCAGGACCATTACTATGGAGCTGACCCAATGGCCATTAATATGAAGTCGCCCTTCACAATGGCGATTAATATGGCGTTGTTTCCCAGTGGCCAACAATATGAAGCTGGCACCCTATGACCATTAGGATGTAGTTGGCCACACCTTGGCCAGTAATTTGGAGTTGCTCTTCTACCCACCCCATGGCCAACAATACGAAGTTGGCCCCTCACGACCATTAATGTGGACCTGACCAATGGCAATTAATATGAAGTTGGCCTCTCCATGGCCATTATTATGGAGTTGCCCTTCACCATGGCCATTAATATGGCGTTGCTTCCCAGTGGCCAACAATATGAAGCTGGCACCCTATTGCCATTAAGATGTAGTGGGCCCCACCTTGGCCAGTAATTTGGAGTTGCTCTTCTACCCACCCCATGGCCAACAATACGAAGTTGGCCCCTCATGACCATTAATTTGGAGCTGACCCAATGGGCATTAATATGATGTTGGCCCCCCATGGCCATTATTATGAAGTTGCCCTTCACCATGGAAATTAATATGAAGTTGCCCTCCCTCATGGTCAACAATATGAAGTTGGCCCCCCATGGCCATTAATATTGAGTTGGCCCCCAATGGCCATAATTTAATTAATTTTCTCTCATCCCAATAATATGAAGTTGGCCCCCATGGTCATTAATATGGAGATCCCACAGCAGTTAACCCTACGGGCGCTGGCCCGGCTCGCCACTGCAACAAACAGGGAAACTTGGAATAGTCAGCCGCATACCGTAATGGAATACCAATAAAATCTTCTTTATTGTATTGTAGACAGATGTAGTCACAGGAATTAACGGAAGGATAACATGTTTCACACATCTTGTGCTTAGTCGTAACCATGTGTGAAACATGTTAACCCTCCGTTCATTTTGGTATCCCGTTGCGGTGTGCGGCTGCTATTAATATGAAGTTGCTCTTCACCATGGCCAATAATATGGAGTTGTCCCTCCCCTCCATGGCCAACAATATGAAGTTGTTACCTTGTGACCATTTAATATGGAGTGGGCCCCACCTTGGCCAATAATTTGGAGTCGCTGTTCTACCCACCCGATGGCCAACTATATGAAACCCCCATGACCAATAATATAGTTACATGGTTGTCGGGTTGAAAAAAAGTCCATCTAGTTTAACCAAAAAATAGTTGACCCAGTGGCCAATAATATGAAGTTGGCCCCCCCATGGCCACTACTATGGAGTTTCTCTCCTTCATGTCTATAACCATCTCCACTCTTCTTTTAAAGATTTCCTCAAGATTTTGGAGGGTGTCTGTGGGAATTTGTGCCCAATTTTGAGGTCAGGTGCTGATGTTGGATGAGAAGACCTGGCTCACGTTGGGCATCAAAAAAAGACCTGGATCACCATTGGGGTTTCAATTCATCCCAAAGGCTTTCAGTAGGGATGAGGTCAGGGCTCTGTACAGGACACTGGAGTTCCTCCACCTCAAACTGGTCAAACCATGTCTTTATGGAGCTGGCTCTGTACACGGGGGTGGGGGGCACGGTCATGTCTTTATGGAGCTGGCTTTGTACGAAGGGGTGGGGCACAGTCCTATATCTATGGAGCCGGCTTTGTACACGGAGGGGGGGGGGGCACAGGTCATGTCTTTATGGAGCTGGCTTTGCACATGGGGGGGGGGGGGGGGGGGCACAGTCATGCTGGAACAGTAAAGTGTCTTCGCCAAACTGTTACCACAAGATTGGAGGATCACAGTTGTCTCCAATGTCTTTGTATGATGGAGGAATACCAAGACCCTTCACTGGTGACACCTGAACTCCATCATTGGAAGGGAAAGGGGGGGTCACACGTACATGTGATATGGAGGCGTGATGGTCAGGTGTGGTGTAGATAGGCTCAGTATTAGAGTATGTGGCCCTCTAGATATTTTTGGTATTGGCGTCTCTCTCCTTGTCTCTATGTAGCACTTCTCTAATTTTCCATCCCTCCCGCCACCCTCACATTTGCACTTTTGCTGGTTCTGCTCGCTCTTCTCTTCCTCTTTCTTATCCAGAAACCAGAAAGTAGATCTTTTGTGTCAGCTTATCTCCCCAATGACCAATATCTGCTTCTCGCTCATTCATCAACAATTTTTTGCTGTTTTTTTCCCCTCTGCTCTTTCACCTCGCACTCTTCCTCAGACTTGCAGAAGCAGATTTACCCTACAGATGACCCGATGTACCGGCTGACGGCCATTTACCAGCAAAGCTGGCCATACACAGTTAGAATTTGGGTCAATTTAAAGGAATTGGATAAAATTCTAACATTAATGGCCCTTACAAACAATCCGAATATCGTACGACTTTTCCGCTTAATAGTCGCAAGTAGAAATTCAATAGGTTACAAAAAGAAAGAAAAAACATCCGTTTTAGTGGCCCTGTCAGATCAGCAAATGTCGATTACTCAGTCAACTTTTTGTTGAAGGAAGGGCCAGGCTGAAATTTTTGGCCTGAACAGCGCCTGCAACCAATCAGCTGCTGACATCAATACCAATAGCCCAGAAGGTGGGATTCGTCCAAAAGAAAGCTCTATTTGGGTACAACGTCGCACGCCCGCGCAATTGTCAGTTAAAGTAACGCAGTGCGGTATCGCCAAAAATGGCCTGGTCATGAAGGGGGGGTAAACATTTCCGGAGGTCACATAGGTAAACGGACATCAGGACACCCTTGGACAGCTAAAATTTCTGTGTTGAGAGCGCGGTGGTGACTACGCTGTCATCAGCAGCTTTCCATGTCTCGTTATGATTGTAAGCTCTTGGGATCAGGGCCCTCTGATTCCTCCTGTATTGAATTGTATTGTAAGTGTACTGTCTGCCCCCCATGTTGTAAAGCGCTGCGCAAACTGTTAGGACCATATAAATCCTGTATAATAATGATTAGGAGATGGCGGGGTGAGCTCCCAATCACATGACCACTGCAACAGCCAATCATAGTGGTCAGGTGATCGGGAAGCCATCCCGCCACCCCGGGCGTATACACCCATTTTTCTGTAGTTAAAGCTGAGTTCCGCCGAATTTTTTTTCTAAATACTGCAGCTGCTGACTTTTAAAATAAGGACACTTACCTGTCCGGGGTGCCCGTGATGTCCTAACTCAAAGCCGACCCGTCCCTCGGCTCTCGGGTGGAGGCGCCGCCATCTTCGGTAAGGGAATCAGGAAGTGAAGCCTTGCGGCTTCAAAGCCTGGTTTCCTACTGCCCATGCGCGAGTCGCGCTCTTCTGGGACCTGTGTGTCTCCCAGAAGACAGTAGGGGGGACAGAGGAGGCGCCGGATATGGTATAGACATTCGCGGATACTGCAGCAATCTATGCCCAGAAGTGGGAGCAAATACCTGAATTATACAGGTATCTGCTCTCCCCTGCCCCCTGAAAGGTGCCAAATGTGACACCGGAGGGGGGGAGGATTCCGAAAAGCGGAAGTTCCATTTTTGAGATTTCAGTATACGGTGTGGGTGGGGGTATGGTTTTTTTTGTACTTATTGAACCGATAAAACAAAACTCCTTTGGCTGTATATTTAATAGACCAGAATGGAGCAGATAACAGAAGTTCATTGTTAGAAGCATCCATACACTTTAATTCTAAGGGTTAGAACCCCTGTCAGGGTTAGTGGGGGGGCTAGTAAAACTGTGGCTCAGGCACCTTTTACTACCCCGGCTGCATGTCTGAAGGAGCCCTGAGTGAAGAAAATTGTATTTTCAGCACTTTATTTTGATGTGTCTTAAGTCTTAAGAGTGATAATCGGCACCCGGTGCCCCATCTCGGAGGTAGGTTTACTCTTCTGATGTGACTGCACAAGGCTCGTTCTGGGGGGGTCACCTCGGCTGAAAGGCATTTCTGGATAAACACATTCTGCAAAAACGGTGATTATAAAGTGAGAAGATTCCGGCTTTGTAAACTCACCGATGGAGTCGGAGACGGCTGCCAGCTGCCCATTCTTCTTGGTACAAATGTACTTCCCATTACCGGCTTTCAGGGCCACCTTCCTGCCCCTCCATTCGATCTCGAACATTGTGCCGGGACCGCTGCCAGGAAAGGGAGAAGAATACACGTTACAATGGGACTCCGGAGATCCTTTCTATCTAAGCACAAAGCTCCCTTGCTTTGCTCCTGGCGGCATTTCTGCCTCTGATTGCACGGTGCTACGCCGCAACGTGTTTACTGACATTTACTTTTTCTCCTTATGGAAATCCCAGGGACTGGGAAGAGCACCGTTTACTTCTAAATTAACTTGTGAACCCAAAACCAAAAATGTCATATCTGGCAGCTTCCCCATCCTTAGATGTGGCGGCCGCATTTGTTTTCTTTTTTCAGGCTATTTTTCCTTTATTCTCACCCGGTGATCCTGCCAGTAAGACACTTCCTGTCCTAGGGTGACAATACTCACCGCGCTGTATCCATAGGGGAGCAGAGTTGTCACCCCATGCTGTTTTCCTGATTTGGACTACAAACACCTCTTCCTCTTGTTATCTTTATTACATAGTCCAGTCATGTGATCTCCATGTGTCAGCCAGTAGTGGCTGCAGGGGAGAAGAGGGAGCACTGACAACGGCTGGTAAAGTCAGGAGTGGTGATGTCACCCATAGCCCGCAATAGCCCAGCTGCTGTTGGTGCTCCCTCCTCTCCCCTGCAGCTGCCGTCAGCTGACACAAGGAGATCATATGACTGGACTGTTTTGTGCATTGTGGTTTGCCAAGATTGCAAGCACAATTTATTACTTGACGATCAGGCCCGTTCCTCCTATGCTGAAGGCCCATTCCTCCTGCTATGCTGAAGGCCCGTTCCTCCTGCTATGCTGAAGGCCCGTTCCTCCTGCTATGCTGAAGGCCCGTTCCTCCTGCTATGCTGAAGGCCCGTTCCTCCTGCTATGCTGAAGGCCCGTTACTCCTGCTATGCTGAAGGCCCGTTCCTCCTGCTATGCTGAAGGCCCGTCCCTCCTCCTATGCTGAAGGCCCGTCCCTCCTCCTATGCTGAAGGCCCGTCCCTCCTCTAATGCTGAAGGTCCATTTCTCCTCCTATAGGGAAGGCCCATTCCTCCCCCTGTAGGGAAGGCCCAGTCCTCCTGCTATGGTGTCGACCCATTCCTCCTCCTATGGCGAAGGCCCATTCCTCCTCCTATGACGAAGGCCCATTCCTCCTCCTATGGCCAAGGCCCATTCCTCCTCCTATGACCAAGGCGCATTCCTCCTCCTATGGTGAAGGCCCATTCCTCCTCCTATGGTGAAGGCCCATTCCTCCTCCTATGGTGTCGACCCATTCCTCCTCCTATGGTCAAGGCCCATTCCTCCTCCTATGGTGTTGACCCATTCCTCCTCCTATGGCGAAGGCCCATTCCTCCTCCTATGGCGAAGGCCCATTCCTCCTCCTATGGTGAAGGCCCATTCCTCCTCCTATGGCGAAGGCCCATTCCTCCTCCTATGGGGAAGGCCCATTCCTCCTCCTATGGCGAAGGCCCATTCCTCCTCCTATGGCGAAGGCCCATTCCTCCTCCTATGGCCAAGGCCCATTCCTCCTCCTATGGTGAAGGCCCATTCCTCCTCCTATGGCCAAGGCCCATTCCTCCTCCTATGGTGTCGACCCATTCCTCCTCCTATGGTGAAGGCCCATTCCTCCTCCTATGGTGTCGACCCATTCCTCCTCCTATGGCGAAGACCCATTCCTCCTCCTATGGCGAAGGCCCATTCCTCCTCCTATGGCGAAGGCCCATTCCTCCTCCTATGGCGAAGGCCCATTCCTCCTCCTATGGCGAAGGCCCATTCCTCCTCCTATGGCGAAGGCCCATTCCTCCTCCTATGGCGAAGGCCCATTCCTCCTCCTATGGCGAAGGCCCATTCCTCCTCCTATGGCGAAGGCCCATTCCTCCTCCTATGGCGAAGGCCCATTCCTCCTCCTATGGCCAAGGCCCATTCCTCCTCCTATGGCCAAGGCCCATTCCTCCTCCTATGGTGTCGACCCATTCCTCCTCCTATGGTGAAGGCCCATTCCTCCTCCTATGGTGTCGACCCATTCCTCCTCCTATGGCGAAGGCCCATTCCTCCTCCTATGGCGAAGGCCCATTCCTCCTCCTATGGCGAAGGCCCATTCCTCCTCCTATGGTGAAGGCCCATTCCTCCTCCTATGGTGAAGGCCCATTCCTCCTCCTATGGTGTCGTCCCATTCCTCCTCCTATGGTGTCGTCCCATTCCTCCTCCTATGGTGAAGGCCCATTCCTCCTCCTATGGCGAAGGCCCATTCCTCCTCCTATGGCGAAGGCCCATTCCTCCTCCTATGGCGAAGGCCCATTCCTCCTCCTATGGTGTCGACCCATTCCTCCTCCTATGGTGAAGGCCCATTCCTCCTCCTATGGCGAAGGCCCATTCCTCCTCCTATGGCGAAGGCCCATTCCTCCTCCTATGGCGAAGGCCCATTCCTCCTCCTATGGCGAAGGCCCATTCCTCCTCCTATGGCGAAGGCCCATTCCTCCTCCTATGGTGAAGGCCCATTCCTCCTCCTATGGCCAAGGCCCATTCCTCCTCCTATGGTGTCGACCCATTCCTCCTCCTATGGTGAAGGCCCATTCCTCCTCCTATGGTGTCGACCCATTCCTCCTCCTATGGCGAAGGCCCATTCCTCCTCCTATGGCGAAGGCCCATTCCTCCTCCTATGGTGAAGGCCCATTCCTCCTCCTATGGTGTCGTCCCATTCCTCCTCCTATGGTGTCGTCCCATTCCTCCTCCTATGGTGTCGTCCCATTCCTCCTCCTATGGTGAAGGCCCATTCCTCCTCCTATGGCGAAGGCCCATTCCTCCTCCTATGGCGAAGGCCCATTCCTCCTCCTATGGCGAAGGCCCATTCCTCCTCCTATGGTGTCGACCCATTCCTCCTCCTATGGTGAAGGCCCATTCCTCCTCCTATGGTGAAGGCCCATTCCTCCTCCTATGGCGAAGGCCCATTCCTCCTCCTATGGCGAAGGCCCATTCCTCCTCCTATGGCGAAGGCCCATTCCTCCTCCTATGGCGAAGGCCCATTCCTCCTCCTATGGCGAAGGCCCATTCCTCCTCCTATGGCGAAGGCCCATTCCTCCTCCTATGGCGAAGGCCCATTCCTCCTCCTATGGCGAAGGCCCATTCCTCCTCCTATGGCGAAGGCCCATTCCTCCTCCTATGGTGAAGGCCCATTCCTCCTCCTATGGCGAAGGCCCATTCCTCCTCCTACATGAAAGGGCCATTCTGGTAATTATTAGATATTCTGAAGAACTACCAGTGGGAATCAACTTACCTCTGGTTGTCCCTCAATGTACAATCATACACTTCCATCACACATGATGGTCATCTTTGAGGGTACTCGCTTCTGTTTGGAGCACAATTATTTCTTCTTTCAAGGTGATTTCTTTCCTCCCAGATATGGGCTCATCTTTTGCACCCTGTTACGGCAATCTCACCCTTGGTGGGAAGAGTCTCTTATCTGGAGGAACAATACCTTTGCTGCCCATATTGTTCTTTTATAGACGGTATATTGACGATAATATCATCATATGGGACGGCCCACCCACCCCCCGAAGATTGAACCTTTTGTTCAGTACTGCAATGACAACATCCTTGGTCTATCGTTTACCCATGTATATGATCCATCTAACTTGGTTTTCCTTGATCTTGAATTGGGCCGTACCAATGGACAAATTATTTCCAAGACTACCATATGGTAAATGTCCATTGAAGGCCCATTCCTCCCTCCTCCTATGCTGAGGGCCCATTCCTCCTCCTTTGGTGAAGCATGCTGGGTTCTGCAGTCCCTCCCACAGAGCTGATGCTGAAATGCTTTTAAAAGCAGATCAGGTCCCCTGTGTATTGATCTGCCATATGTCTCATTGTCTCTGACTACAGAAGAACGGAAACCTCATTGACTCATCACAGGCCGAGTCTTCCCCCAGGGCAAGGCCTATTGTACCCGGCGCTGAGCCCGGCCTGCGTGAAACAAGATGAGCTGGTCATCAATTCCTCCTGCCTGGAGCTTCTCTTTTGTGAATACGGTCCTGGAGAGATCAGTATGAAGAACACGTGGATATGACCTCCAACTAGGAGGAGGAATGTTAAAAACTGACCTAGGAAAGTAGTAGTTGGTGTCTGGAACAGACTTCCAGCAGAGGTAGCGAGTCTGTCAACAGTACATGAATATAAAGCAGAACTGAAGTTCCACTGTAGGAACATGAGAGCAGGTGGGCTTTTATTAGAGAAGAGCCATGCACTGTTTCTTCCTCAATAAAGTGCCCCTACCTGCCTGCTCACCGTCTCCTCCGGGCCCTGTAAACTGAGCTGCACATGCACCATTCAGCTTACAGTGCTGGACCAGTCTTTGGGTGCAGGGATGATGGCCTTCTGCGCATGTGCAGGAGTGACGTCATCCCCCCGCTGGCCAATGAAGAGGCCCAAAGACCAGAAGAAGATGCCGGTGACAGCACAGGACTGTTGGAAAGGTGAGTTTGGAGACTTTAGCCCCGCTTTAATGCTGAATTCCAGATATGGATATTGTTACATTAGTCTAACTTTGACCAAACATGTATATACAGGACCTGTAGCATCCCTCTAGATAGAAGCTGGAAATTACTGTATAGGCACTGCTACTACATCACTACTCCAGTGATCTCCACCAGCTTCCAGGTCCCGAGCTGAGCGGCTGCCCTGCTGCATTGTGAACACAGGAGGTTGGCCGCTGGGCGCAGGTGCCATTCAGAGAACGCTTTGTATTTTCTCAGTGGGTCCAAACAGTTCTCTGATTGGACTAGGTGGGGTGGTGACGTCACAATCCCCACCTCATCCAATCAGAGGAAGCTTTACATTTATTGAGACAATGTAAAGCGTTCTCTGAATGGCACATGTGCCCAGGGCTGGGACAAGGGGTGGGCAGGAAGAGGGGTAGCTGCCCTGTGCACTGTGGTATCATGTGAGGTTCGGTGGCACCAAAAAGAGATTGGGGGGAGGAGATTTGTGTTGAAAGGGGCAATTTTGGGGGGGGGGGGGGCGGCAGGAGGTAGAGATTGTTTTTAGAGGGGAAATTTGGGGAGGTGTGCAAGGGGTGATGATTTGGGGAGGGGGGATTTTTGTTGAGTGGGGGGATGGGGGAAGAGGATTTGTGCTAGGATGGGGGATTTGTGGGTTTGTGCTAGAAAAGGTAATGTGGGGGGGGGGGGATTTTGTTCTAGGAGGGGAAATTTGTTTTGGAAGGGGTATTTGTGCTAGTAGGGGGTATTTGGGGAGGGGGCGGGTATTTGTGTTAGGATGGGGGATTGGGGGAGGGGAATTTTATGCTGGGAGGGGGGAAATTTGAGGGTAGAAGATTTGTGCTAGGAAGGGGGGATTTTTTTTATGGGGGGGGGGGGATTGTGCTGGGAGCATACATGGAATTGGAGGATTTGAGCTAAGCATGCAGATTAGCACTTTTTTTTGGGGGGGAGGGGATTTTTTTCTGACATTTAATGCTCATACATCTTCGTGGGGGGGGGGGGGGTTGCACAATTTGACATGTTCACACTGGGCTCTAGATGACCTTGCCCCAGCACTGCCTGTGCCCACAGGCTGACCTCTTGTATTCAGTAAGCTGTGTGGCAGCCGTCTGGCACAGGAGATCACTGGAGTAGCGGTGTCTATTGGGGCTCATTCACATTGGCAGCCAGGAGACGGTAAAAACAGGCAGCTGAGCCACAGTTTTATCACACCCCCACATACCCCCCCTCCCCTGGCCACCCAGGAGAATTGTGGCATTATAGCGTGACAGGGCTGCACACCTGCCGTGCCCATGGCATTTTTAACTCAGGCTGCAGAGTTTGACAGGTAGCACACAGGAGGACCAAGGTGTGACTGCGGAGACTCTCGGGAGGAGGATTCTTACGTTTCGGTGGCCGTAGACTGGATGCCGCCGTGAGTCACCAGAGTCCAGTACTTGCCGGAGTTGGTGTGGAAGCTGCATTTGTTGTTCTCCCTGTTGATTTGCATCTGGAAGGTTTCGAAGTCCGTCTCCTCATCCTGGTTGGCGGAGACATTTATACCTGCAGAAATAGAAAGGATATGTGACTAAATCCCGTCCAATCAGAGAGGAGGAAATAAAATATGTTAACTGATCTCCGAACGTTTTTACCACCTAAAGTGGAACTCTGAGCAAATAAAAAAAAAACATCTGAGCTCCGGCCTGTGAATAGAATGAGTGCAGCGGTGTTAGGCCCCCTGCAGACCGGATGGGTGTTTAGCTCCAAGGGGATGTGGCTCTGGCGTTTAGCCATGGGTGAAGGACACAGGTGCCCCCCAGCTCTGCCTTTGGCCTATCAGACTCTTATCGGAGGATGTTGCGGCTGGACGGGGGCTGGGCAGTGCACTTTGCGCTCCCTCCATTCAGGGTAGTATGCACCCAGGCTGGGAACACGAGAAGTCTGCATTGTGGGTGCCCACTGTCCTAAATGTTCGTACAGCTTGGTGCACCGTCCAGCCGCAGCAACCATCAGCCTCTCGTAGAGTTTGACAGGATGCTGGGACAGCACACCCATGCCCTCCTGCGGCTAAATGGTGCAGCCAGATACCCCGGGGCTACATACCCAGTGTGCCTACCGGTGCCCCAGCCCCACAAACATCCCCCGCTATAAAATAGTTTTATTATCTGTCGATCCTGCCAGTAGATTCATTATTTTTCCACTCCATGGGGTGACCACGCTATGTGTTTTGCAGTGAAATAGAGCAGCAGCGTTGTCACCCTGTAGAAAGGGTCTTCTACAATGGACACGTTGTTATTATTGTTATTATTATTAGGGGTTTATTTTGTTTCGCTAATTTGCGCAGCACTTTGCAGAATAAAGGACAGTCCAGTTACAATACAGGACAAGACAAGACGGTTAAGCTGGCCACACATTGATCGACATTTGGCCGGTTCAGAAGGAATCGGATGAATTTTGACTCGGGTATGACTGGTCATGTTCCAGAGGAGTTACATAGTTACATAGTAGGAGAGGTCAAAAAAAGACACAAGTCCATCAAGTCCAACCTATGTGTGTGATTATGTGTCAGTATTACCTTACATATCCCTGTATGTTGCGGTCGTTCAGGTGCTTATCTAACAGTTTCTTGAAACTATCGATGCTCCCCGCTGAGACCACCGCCTGTGGAAGGGAATTCCACATCCTTGCTGCTCTTACAGTAAAGAACCCTCTACGTAGTTTAAGGTTAAACCTCTTTTCTTCTAATTTTAATGAGTGGCCAGGAGTCTTGTTAAACTCTCTTCTGCGAAAAAGTTTTATTTCTATTGTGGGGTCACCAGTACAGTATTTGTAAATTGAAATCATATCATCTCTCAAGCGTCTCTTCTCCAGAGAGAATAAGTTCAGTGCTCGCAACCTTTCCACATAACTAAGATCCTCCAGACCCTTTATTAGCTTTCTTGCCCTTCTTTGTACTCGCTCCATTTCCAGTACATCCTTCCTGAGGACTGGTGCCCAGAACTGGACAGCATACTCCAGGTGCGGCCGGACCAGAGTCTTGTAGAGCGGGAGAATTATCGTTTTATCTCTGGAGTTGATCCCCTTTTTAAAGCCAATATTCTGTTTGCTTTGTTAGCAGCAGCTTGGCATTGCATGCCATTGCTGAGCCTATCATCTACTAGGACCCCCAGGTCCTTTTCCATCCTGGATTCCCCCAGAGGTTCTCCCCCCAGTCTATAGATTGCATTCATATTTTTGCCACCCAAATGCATTATTTTACATTTTTCTACATTGAACCTCATTTACCATGTAGTTGCCCACCCCATTAATTTGTTCAGATCTTTTTGCAAGGTTTCCACATCCTGCGGAGTTGATCTAGTGATCACAAACAGGACTGTCAATATATTTTTGCTCGATCAGTGCTTGCGGCTGCAGCATTAATCAGAGTATTCTGGCAGCATAGGAGTCCCCAATGTCAGAATACAATAGCGCAGTAGAAGTATTCCTCCATCCACCTCAAATGTGTGAATGGGAGAATCAATTCTTTTTTTTTGTTTTTTTTTGTTAGGCTGGATGGCTGATAAGAAAAAAAAATGGACGGTTTTAAGAAGGTCCTTCTTATGAGAGCTTACAAGCTAAGCAGGGCAAGTGATGCAAAAAGTAATAACTGTGATGGAGGAGATGACCGAGACACTCAAAGTTCAGGTGTTAGGCAGGCCATAGATGATGAAAATTTCTTTCCTGCAGCCATGATTCCCCTATCAACACAGACAGCGCTGACCCTGCCGAGACATTGTCTTCTCCCGGCTCAGGGGGGTGACCGTCCCCGCCAGGAGAAGACAGTGATTATCCCTAACGCCTATAGCAGCCACTTGCAATAATCGGAAGCGAATTTGGCAGGCTGGTTGTACCCAAGTTGATTGATCAACTGGGTACATTCAGCCTGACCATTAATGGTTCCAATCTTGGTCGGTTCCTGCTGAGCCAGCTGAGATTCGAACCCTGTACGGCCGGCCTTAGGTGGGAGTGGGATAGGCTTCTCTGAAGAGATGAGTTTTCAGGGATCCCCCAAAGTCAGGCAGAGTAGGAGATAGCCAAACAGATTGGAGTAGGGAGTTCTGGAGGATGGGAGAGGCTCTGGACAGATTGGGGTTGGGAGTTCTGGAGGATGGGAGAGGCTCTGTACAGATTGGGGTTGGGAGTTCTGGAGGATGGGAGAGGCCCTGGACAAATTGGGGTAGGGAGTTCTGGAGGATGGGAGAGGCTCTGGACAGATTGGGGTTGGGAGTTCTGGAGGATGGGAGAGTCTCTGGACAGATTGGGGTATGGAGTTCTGGAGGATGGGAGAGTCTCTGGACAGATTGGGGTATGGAGTTCTGGATGATGGGAGAGGCCCTGGACAAATTGGGGTAGGGAGTTCTGGAGGATGGGAGAGGCTCTGGACAGATTGGGGTTGGGAGTTCTGGAGGATGGGAGAGTCTCTGGACAGATTGGGGTATGGAGTTCGGGAGGATGGGAGAGGCTCTGTACAGATTGGGGTTGGGAGTTCTGGAGGATGGGAGAGGCTCTGTACAGATTGGGGTTGGGAGTTCTGGAGGATGGGAGAGGCTCTGTACAGATTGGGGTTGGGAGTTCTGGAGGATGGGAGAATCTCTGGACAGATTGGGGTATGGAGTTCTGGAGGATGGGAGAGGCTCTGTACAGATTGGGGTATGGAGTTCTGGAGAATGGGAGAGGCTCTGGACTGATTAGGGTAGGGAGCCCTGGAGGATGGGAAAGGCTCTAGACAAATTGGGGTAGGGAGTTCTAGAGGATGGGAGAGTCTCTGGACAGATTGGGGTAGGGAGTTCTGGAGAATGGGAGAGTCTCTGGACAGATTGGGGTAGGGAGTTCTGGAGGATGGGAGAGACTCTGGACAAATTGGGGTTGGGAGTTTTGGAGGATGGGAGAGGCTCTGGACAAATTGGGTTAGGGAGTTCTGGAGGATGGGAGAGGCTCTGTACAGATTGGGGTAGGGAGTTCAGGAGGATGGGAGAGAGTCTGGACAAATTGGGTTAGGGAGTTCTGGAGGATGGGGGAGGCTCTGGACAAATTGGGTTAGGGAGTTCTGTGACGATGGGAGAGGCTCTGTACAGATTGAGATAGGGACCTCCAGAGGATGAGAGAGGCTCTGCACAATTTAGCAGCATCTTTAATTGTTAATGGCACCTGCGTGCATCTGCAAACAAGTGCACTTTCGGAAAAGAGTCCTTGAAATGAATTGGCTGCCCTACACACGATGAGTGGAAACGCGTCGGCACTCAGTCACACCTGTAGTTGTGAACCGAGCTTTAAGACTCCCGCTGACCACCAAGACTGAGGCATTGTCAACCCTCCACTGGCCACAGTCTCCCCACCCAAAGTCATAAAAGTAGCAATTTTCAGGCAATTTCAGTCGGGAATCACACATGCGATTGAAATGTAACTTTTCATTCAATTACTGGTGGAGTCTATTATTATTATTATTATTATAATTATTATTATTACAGTTTGCTGAATAAAGGCAGACTGTGCAGCTTCAATACAAGACATGAGGGTGAGGGGGGCCTGCCCATGGGAGCTTACAATCTACGTTCCTCGTGGTCGATCAAACTATTTTATGCCTTTTCTTTCTTTACAATTTCCAAAAGAAATATGTAAATTTGGATCCCTCTATGGGTGTCGGCAATCATTTTTGGAACCTCCATAAGGGACAGAAGCCGCGCACGTTCTTCCCGTATTCCAATCAGATTGTCGCCCCATTATCACATTTTGTATCCTCATTTCGAAACAGAAAACTCTCTTATCTGGGGCGGCAATGATTATACCGTGTTCGATCGCACGCCGCCCACACTGGCACAAAAATTTCTTTGGGTAACAGTTTTTAGATGACCTGCCTCTAATCCCCCCCCTCCTAACACTCCATCCAGCCCGATCCCGCCCGCCGCCTTCATAAATCGTTTCCTGGAGTGTCTAGCTCCTCGCTTGGCGCCGTGCCGCTCTCCGGCGCCTCCTCTGCCCAATCCGGTAAAGTCGGCAAATTCCCTCCCTAAACAATTGCCACTAATTGAGCCTGTTAATCTGATTGCCGTTTCCATCTGGCTGGCTGTTCCAGCCCTCTCGACCCTCACCCTCCCTATAATCTTGGCTGTTAGCCTCCATTCGCCATAAGCGGCTTTGCACAGCTCAGCAGCCTTCTGAGAATGGTCGCCTCGCCCCTCCTGAGATGAAAAGGACGCTATTTCCATACAGACCTGCTAGACTCTTTTTTTTTTTTTTTTATTTAAAAGAGGGCACAATGCCTCTGTGAAAATCGAATTGCTGGTGTCTTTTGCTTATTCACACGCTCTCTGAAAAAAAAAAATTAGATGCGTATGGTGGGGAAAATAATGATTTTGTAAGTTTGCCCACTTACAAAGAAAAGAAGGGTCTATCATTTTTTATCATAGGTGTATTTTAAATGATAGAGACAGAATATCAACAAAAAATCCAGAAAAAAACACCTAAAACAAAAAAAAAAAGAGTTCCAGTTCAGTGAGTAAAATAAGTATTTGATCCTCTACCTACCAACAATAATTCTGGCTCCCACAGACTGGCTACAGTAGGTGCTCATGTGGTACACAGATTAGTCCTGTCAATGTCAGAAGGTCCTCCTAACGACAACTCGTTATGTGTATAAAAGACAGCTGTCCACAGAATCTCTTTCTTCCATTCACACCTCACCATCATGGGGAAGACCAAAGAGCTGTCAGAGGACCTCAGGGACCAGATTGTAGACCTGCACAAGGCTGGAATGGGCTACAAGACCATCACGGAGGTGGAAACATTAGGCTTTGGGGCTGTTTCTCTGCTGAAAGTACAGGCCGACTTTGCTGCACTGAAGGGGCCAATGGACGAGGGCATGTATTGTAAAATCTTGGATAAGAACCTTCTTCCCTCAGCCAGAACACTGAAGATGGGTCGTGGATGGGTCTTCCAAGTGTGACAATGACCCAAAACTTACCGTCAAGTCAACAAAGGAGTAGTGCAAGAAGAAGCACATTAAGGTCATGGAGTCTCCAGACCTTAATCCTATAGAAAATTTAAGGAGGGAGCTGAAACTTCAAGGTGCCAAGCGACAGCCAAGAAACCTTAAAGGGTTTGTTAACCCATTTATATAAGACTATGCCAGCCCCTCTGTTAGAAGCTTGGATAGTACACAATGTAAGTAGTTATTAAAAAAAACCAGCGTTCTAAATACCAAATTTGAGCTGTCTTCAGGCCGGTCACCTGACTCGTGGCCGCTTTACAGCTCCGATGGATGTCTTCTGCGGGAGGAGCCGCGATCTTCCTCTGACGTCAGCCTTGGAGATCACGTGACCACTTGTCTCCTCTGCAGAAGCTCTGTCTCGTAGCTGCAAAGCGGCCGCGAGTCATGTGACCAGCCTGAAGACAGCTCTAAAGGGGTATTTAGCTTGTTTTTACAAGGGACTTGCATAGTGGGGTATGCCAGCTTCTAATAGAGGGGCTGTCAGTGACCATTGTAGACTTTTATTTTTAAAAGTGGAGGCGGGGGCGGAGACAGAGACACAGCTGACAGGCAGGAAGGAGGGGGGGGGGGAGCAGGGCAGCGTATGACGGAGGGACGCACTTTGACCACGGTGATCAGGGCTGAGCAGCCATAGTTATCGTGGTCAGTATAGAGAGGGCATACAGGGAGTGGCAGATTCAGGGAGTTTTTTTTTTATAGTTTAGAGAGGGGTGCAGATTACACAACGCTATGCTGTGTAATCTGCTTTAATGGACCAGAATCTGTATATAGATTTTTTTGGGGTTAACAAGCACTTTAAGGATCTAGAGAAGATCTGTAAAGAAGAGTGGACCAAAATCCCTCCTGTGATGTGTGCAAACCTGGTCACCAACTACAAGAAACGTCTGACCTCTGTGCTTACCAACAAGGGTTTCTCCACCAAGTCATGTTTTGTTTGGGGATCAAATACTTATTTTACTCACTGAATTGCAACTCAATTTATAACATTTGTATCGTGTTTTTTCTGGATTTTTTGGTTGTTCTTCTGTCTCTATCATATAAAATACATTTATGATAAAAATGATAGACTTCATTTCTTTGTAAGTGGGCAAACCGACACAATCTGCCGGGGATCAAATCATTATTTTCACCCCACTGTATATATAAATATATAAGATTAGATATATAAATATATAAAAAAAAAAAAAACTTGTGAGATGTTGGGTCTGTAACACATGTGCTGCGTCTGTGCATTGCGGACCATAGAAGACCTGCCATTACACACAACGCGGCTTCATCTAGCCATGAACCTGAAGGAACCATTTAGATCTATGCATGTGCGTGGAAGTGGGTTGTTTTATAGCGTTAGGCAGGTAGGTGCGTTGTCGTGCGTCAACATGTGTTGCTATTGTGCGTTGACACATTATTGATGCATTATTAAAATTTAAAATTGAGAATGGATGGGATTAGCAGCCATTGGCCAGGGCTTTAAGAGCCCATTTACACTGATGGATTTTAACACACGTGTTCCGACATGCGGTGCGGGTCACCATGATAAAGACAGTGTCTGTTCCCATCACAGTGCCGCACTGCAGTGCGTTTTGAAAAAAAATATGGCATGTCTGTTGTTATTTGGCATTTCAGCGCATTGGGAAGCCCATAGAGGTCAACCGCAGCGCGTTACAAACCGACCCGAAAGTACCGCTGCTTTGATTCCAGTGTGAAAGCCCTCTGTGCACGAGGCCTTAAACATTATTGATGCGTGTCTCCAATGCATTTTTTTTTTCATTTAGAATTTGGAGTGGATCTGGTCAACAGCCATTATACAAGGCTTCTTAATATCTGTTGGCAATGCATCAAAGTACATGTTAGACCCCTTTCACATTGAGGTGCTTTGCGGTGGTATTTAACCCTTTCTCGGCCGCCAGCGGGGGGTAAAACCGCCACGCTAGCGGCCGAATACCGACGGTAAAACGCTGCTAACAATAGCGGTGTTTTACCGCCGAAGCCACCACCGCCCCAGTGTGAAAGGGGCCTTAGGCCCCTTTCACACTGAGGCGCTTGTAAACTGCCAGTAAAGCATTTTTGAAGAGCTTTTCAGGCGCTTTTGAAGAGCTTTTCAGGCGCTTTTGAAGCACTTTCCATTCATTTCAATGGAGAAAGGCGTTTTTTTTCACCGCCCTGCCAGCGCACTGCCCCAGTGTGAAAGCATTCATTGATTTTAATGAAAATAGGTTTTCAGGAGCTTTTCAGGCGTTTAGCTTGAAAGCGCCTGGAAAGCGCCTCAATGTGAAAGGGGTCTAACATGTACTTAGATGCATTGGCAACAGATATTAAGAAGCCTTGAATAATGGCTGTTGACCAGATCCACTCCAAATTCTAAATTAAAAAAAAATGCATTGGAAACACGCATCAATAATGTTTAAGGCCTCGTGCACACTGGACGTTTTTTGACTTTGTTTTACAGCAGCTATTTTTGGCTGTAGATGTTTTTTTTCTACAGTCATTAAACTCCCCATCATGTTTATCCTATGTGTCCATGCACACATTGGCTGTTATCAGCAGTTTTGGGCAGTGGCGTTTTTGAGCAGTAAAAAAAAAACAAAACAAAACTAGTGGGTTCTGAGAGACGTTTTTCAGCTGTAAAAAAATGCTCTAACGCTGATAAAAGCTGATAAACTTTGATGAAAGCTCAAAAAATGTTGCTCACCAGCGTTTTTTATAAAATTTTTGATCCATTGAAAAAAATGGGCGGTTTTAACCCTTTTTCGGCCGCTAGCGGGAGTTAAAACCGCCCCGCTAGAGGCCGAATAGCGCCGCTAAATATAGCGCCGATTTACCGCCAGCGCCCGCGACGCTCCAGTGTGAAAGTAGCCTAAATATTATGCTCCCCGCGCTGTGGGCTGTGTGCGGATGCTGTGAATTATCTTATATGAGTGTTGCTGGGATTTAGGCTACAACTTCCTATAAAGTATAAGATATAAATGCCCATATATAATCTTTGAATTGGTGTATTGTTTTAAACAAAATAAAACAATTGCAAGTTTTCTCCTACAACGTGAATCAATAAAGTGAACAAATCATTGACTGTATAAACTAGAATATAAAAAATAAATTCTAATTTGGTGCATAAATCCACCACTCTTGCCCGTGAATAATCCTTTAATGTGCTTCAGTGACAAGTGCTGTCAGATGAAGTGCCGTTCCGTGCTCCCCTCCTGATGTGCCCTCACCAAACTGAAGTATTTACAGTATTGTGCCTGTATTGATATTTATCCTCCAGAGAATGGCTGTCTCTTTTCCTCCTCGGGGATTCCGACAACCAGGGAAAAAACTATGTGTATGTGCTCCTCACATGTGTATAGGGAAAGAGAACCAGGAGAGATCCATAGCGTGATACCGTTTTTATTGGTATAAAAACATTTAAAAAGCCGATTTTTTTTTCCACTTACAATAATCTCCTCTTGTGTGTTAGAATGTAAAAATGCCACTTTGCAATTCAAACCCCATGATCTGCGCTCCAAACGTGAACGTCACCAGAAGCTAACGTGAACGTCACCAGAAGCTAACGTGAACGTCACCGGAAGTGATCCTTGCTTAATGCATTTCACTCCACTCAGGAAGTGTCTTCAGAAAAATCCGCGATTTTATTTATTTTTTTTTGCACCATTTAAGACTGGACTTTATTATATATTTCTTCAATAATCACTTTAAATAATTTTTGTTTTTATCTCCTTTTTTTGATACACTTTTTCCTACTGGATTTTGCTTTAGATATATTTATTTAACACCATAATTAATTCACTCACTTTTATTATTATAAATGAATTTGCACAAGTATGTATCTCTAGGAATGAGTATTGCCTGTATTATTATTATTATTATTATACAGCAGGGGTCTTCAAACTATGGCCCTCCAGTTGTTCAGGAACTACAATTCCCATCATGCTTAGTCATGTCTGTGAATGTCAGAGTTTTACAATGCCTCAAGGGGTGTGTAGTTCCGCAACAGCTGGAGGGCCGTAGTTTGAGGATCCCTCTTATACAGGATTTATATAGCGCCAACAGTTTACGCAGCGCTTTACAATATAAAAAGAAGACAATACAGTTATAATACAAGAGGATTAGGAGGGCCCTGTTCAGAAGAGCTTACAATCTTATAGGGTGGGGCAGGTAGTACAAAAGGTTGTAACTGTGGGGAATGAGCTGATGGAAGTGGTAGGAGATTAGTTGGAGACGTGATAGGCTTTTCTGAAGAGATGAGTTTTTAGGGATCGCCTGAAGGTAGCAGGAGTAGGGGATAGCCGGACCGGTGAAGGTAGCGAGTTCCAGAGGATGGGAGAGGCTCTGGAGAAATCCTGGAGACGAGCATGGGAGGAGGAGACGAGAGAGCTTGAGAGTAGGAGGTCTTGAGAAGAGCAGAGTGGAGGATTTGGGTGATTAGATGAATTGATGAAATTAGCATCACTTCTTGCACGAACACTTCAGAAGAAGGTGTTGGATATAAAGTTTCCAATGGCACGAAGAATAGAGCCATACTAGCACATTACCTAATATAGGTCACAGGTTAAACATACATCTTTTAATTCCTCCTGTAAAAGTGACCTAGTGGGCAATCACATTTTTAGGTGACGGGAATAGGCACAGGACACATCAAATTGGTCACAACATGTCTTTATGGAAATGGCTCCATTCTTCTTAGAAGGCTTCCTACAAGCTATGCCCATTTGTGAGGTCAGATGTTGAGCACCAAAAAAAAGACCCGACTCACAATCGACATTCCAATTCATCCCAAAGGTGTTCAGTAGGGTTGGGGTCAGGGCTCTGTGCAGGACACTCCAGTTCCTCCCCACCAAATTGGGGACATCGTGTCTTTATGGAGTTGCCCTCCCCTCCTCATGGCCATTAATTTGGAGTGGCCCCTCTTTGTGGCTACAACATCCGCCACTCTTCTGGGAAGACTTTACCCAAGATTTTGGAGGGTACCTTTGGGAATTTGTGCCCATTTGCGAGGTCAGGTACTGATGGTGGATGAGAAGACCTGGCTCACACATCAGGCCCCAGGATCTGGCTCAATCGGTGTTTGATTCATCCTAAAGGTGTTCAATAAGATTGAGGTCTGTTGCCCCCTTTGTCGCTATAACATCCTCCACTCTACTGGGAAGATTTTCCTCAAGATTTTGGAGGGTGTCTTTGGGAAATGGTACCATTTGTGAGGTCAGGTACTGATGGTGGATGATAAGACACAGTCATGCTTGAACAGAAAAGGGTATTCACCAAACTGTTATCACAAGGTTGGAAGAGCACAATTGTCTACAATGTCTTTGTCTAATGGAGGATTACCAAGACCCTTTACTGGAGACACCTGAACTCCATCAAGGGGAGAGGGGTTCACATACTTTAGGGCAGCCTTCCTCAATCTTTTTCCCACAAGGAACCCTTGAAATATTTTTCAGGTCTCAGGGAACACTTGCTAAAAGTAATTATACCTCCAGTTCACGGCACATTAGAATGATCACTAAGCTGTAGAATGCCTTAAATAGAAGAATAAATAATAGAGCATACCTAGCATATGTGACACCCTGGGTAGATCATTATTTTTTTACACCCTTCTGCTCTGTACATCAACAATTTTAGTAATAACATTGAATTTAAATGAATAATGAGAACAGAAAAGAAACAGACTGTAATTACTAGAGTGTCCCCTAACATTGGTGGTCAGTGTAGAAGTGTCCCCTGCATTGGTGGTCAGTGTAGAAGCGTCCCTTGCATTGGTGGTCAGTGTAGAGGAATCCCTTGCATTGGTGGTCAGTGTAGAGGTGTCCCTTGCATTGGTGGTCAGTGTAGAAGTGTCCCTTGCATTGGTGGTCAGTGTAGAAGTTTCCCTTGCATTGGTGGTCAGTGTAGAAGCGTCCCTTGCATTGGTGGTCGGTGTAGAAGCGTCCCTTGCATTGGTGGTCAGTGTAGAAGCGTCCCTTGCATTGGCGGTCAGTGTAGAAGCGTCCCTTGCATTGGTGGTCAGTGTAGAAGTGTCCCTTGCATTGGTGGTCAGTGTAGAAGTGTCCCCTGCATTGGTGGTCAGTGTAGAGGTGTCCCTTGCATTGGTGGTCAGTGTAGAGGTGTCCCTTGCATTGGTGGTCAGTGTAGAAGTGTCCCTTGCATTGGTGGTCAGTGTAGAAGTGTCCCTTGCATTGGTGGTCAGTGTAGAAGCGTCCCTTGCATTGGTGGTCGGTGTAGAAGCGTCCCTTGCATTGGTGGTCAGTGTAGAAGCGTCCCTTGCATTGGTGGTCAGTGTAGAAGTGTCCCTTGCATTGGTGGTCAGTGTAGAAGTGTCCCCTGCATTGGTGGTCAGTGTAGAGGTGTCCCTTGCATTGGTGGTCAGTGTAGAGATGTCCCTTGCATTGGTGATCAGTGTAAAAGTGTCCCTTGCATTGGTGGTCAGTGTAAAAGTGTCCCTTGCATTGGTGGTCAGTGTAGAAGTGTCCCTTGCATTGGTGGTCAGTGTAGAAGTGTCCCTTGCATTGGTGGTCAGTGTAGAAGTGTCCCCTGCATTGGTGGTCAGTGTAGAGGTGTTCCTTCCATTGTTGGGCAGTGTAGAGGTGTCCCTTGCATTGGTGGTCAGTGTAGAAGTGTCCCTTGCATTGTTGGTCAGTGTAGAGGTGTCCCTTGCATTGGTGGTCAGTGTAGAGGTGTCCCTTGCATTGGTGGTCAGTGTAGAGATGTCCCTTGCATTGGTGGTCAGTGTAGAGGTGTCCCTTGGATTGGTGGTCAGTGTATGTAGATGTGTTTGACATAACTCACTGCTCAAGGAACTCTTAGCCTGGCCATACATGGGTCGAATTTCAAAAGAATTTTCTTTTGAAAATCAGAAAATTTGTGCGTTTTGTGATCCGATAGTGCCACCATTGATTTAGAAATTCGACCAACCAAGCCTTCAATTTCACCTCATGTTGCTACAGAAAAGAATTTTCGTGGCTGGGAATCTTCTTTTCTTTCCGGGAATTATCTTTTCTTGCACACGCGTTTCTTTTTCGATTATATTTCTCGCATGATTCTCCCATAATTGATTAGAAAATTGTTAGTTTTTCAAAAAATTTCCAACATGTCCGATTACTCAAATTCGATGGCTGCACGAAAATCGGCTGTTGCTGCAGCCCACTAATGGTGCGAAATACGAACGAAAATTCTTAGATAAGATTTATGAAAGAAAATTCTTTCGAAAATTCGACCCGTGTATGGGCTGCCTAAGTCACTCCAGGAGGAACTCTGGTTGAGTGGTTGAGGGAGGCTTGTGTAGGCCATCCAGACAAGGTCACCGGTGTCTGCCACTGGCGCTCTATACCATGTGGTGTTGGACCCAGAACTATGCAGGCTCCATCCAAATGGAGGTCAATCAGCCACAGGTCAGGGAAACCCTAGCAACATCAGGAGAATCCCTGGTTGATAAAGGCTGGTGTAGGCCATATAGTGTAGCTCCTAGACCCAGATCAGTGGGACAAGAAAGTATTACAGCCACTGGATCAGTATAACAACCAGAGAAGTCGTTTTTTTTTTTCGGTAGGAGAGGTCAGCACTGGCAGCTTTACATTTCAACTATGAAGGTTTTATCTGACAGGTTCTCTTCAACCACTGAAAACTGATAAAAGAAAGCCATGTGTGTTTTTTGGCAGTCTTGCCATGTGTACCACTGAGGCTGTCAGCACTACAAGTGCAATCGCTGCAAGTCACTAGAGCCCCACTTGAGTGGATGATATCCGCAGAGCGCGCAGCGTGCCCTCTGTCTAACAAGCAGCACTTCACAGGCTGATACGTGAGGCCGGCAACGTCACAAATCTCCTGGGTGAGGGGAGTGAGGCCATGTCCTACATACCACTGAGTCTGGAGGGGATAACAGGACAACAACTGCACAAAGACACTTTCTCCTTTCATACAACACCACTTCACATAAATATTGTACATTCACATCAGTCCCTGCCCTCAGGAGTTTACAATCTGAAGCCTGGTACATAGGGGCCGAATATTATGCGACATTGGTCAGTTCAATAGAAACCGGTTGATATTCGGCCCGTCTGTCGAAGGGTCATCATTGAAAACGGTCTGCCAACCGTCTTCCGGTGAGCCAATGGCCGAGGCCAATGACTCAGCCAAGGCATTTAATAAAAAAATCTCGGTGAGCTTTGTGTATTTCCTCCAGATCTGTGCAGTAATCCAGTCTGGGACTTCCTGTAATAAAGACCGCTCACTGCTGCCCTCTCTCCTTGTGCAGAGGGACTGGTCTTGCCTCCGCCCCCTCCTGTAGAGATTGGAGCCTGCTGGGCCCCTCCCACAGCTCTGCTCTCTCCTTGTGCAGGGGCACTGGTCTTGTCTCCGCCCCCTCCTGTAATGATTGGAGCCTGCTGGGACCCTCCCACAGCTCTGCTCTCTCTCCTTGTGCAGGGGGACTGGTCTTGTCTCTGCCCCTCTTGTAATGATTGGAGCCTGCTGGGGCCTTCCCACAGCTCTGCTCCCTCTCCTTGTGCAGGGGGACTGGTCTTGTCTCCGCCCCCTCCTGTAGTGATTGGAGCCTGCTGGGCCCCTCCCACAGCTCCCCTCTCCTTTTGCAGGGGGACAGGTCTTGTCTCCACCCCCTCCTGTAGTGATTGGAGCCTGCTGGGCCCCTCCCACAGCTCTCCTCTCTCCTTGTGCAGGGGGACAGGTCTTGTCTCCGCCCCTCCTGTAGTGATTGGAGCCTGCTGGGCCCCTCCCACAGCTCTCCTCTCTCCTTGTGCAGGGGGACAGGTCTTGTCTCCGCCCCTCCTGTAGTGATTGGAGTCTGCTGGGGCCCTCCCACAGCTCTGCTGTCTCTCTCTCCTTTATGCAGGTGACTAGTCTTGTCTCCGCCCCCCTCCTGTAATTTTCTGTAGTGGGTGGAGCCTGCTGGAGCCCTCCCACAGGTCTGCTCTTTCCTTGTGCAGGAGGACTGGTCTTGTCTCCACCCCCTCCTGTAGTTTTCTGTAGAGGGTGGAGCCTACTGGGCCCCTCCCAGAGCTCTGCTCACTGCACAGGCTATGTACAGCACAGTGATGATGTCACTGCTACTTTTTTAAGAAAGCAAGAGGGTAGTGAGACTTTAAATGACGTGCATGATTACATGCACCTCCATCCCTCTTTTATTTTCTTAGCTACTTTTTTTAAGGTAATATCTGGGTTTGTAAAGGCACATGGTGCACACAAAGTATATTTATATATGTTGTGGCCATTGAGAAATATATTAAAATAAACATTTTTGTGTTGAGAGTTAAGTTTTTAAGCTTAAACTTTTCACTACCAATGACATACCATCAAGGCCAGTGATGGTAACCTCCATATTTCTCACCAATGATACTTTGTGTTGGACTGACCTGCGTACACCACCGGCTCCTGGAACGGGAAGACGCAGACATGTTCTCTGTATATTTCATAAATAGCGGGTTGAGTCACCTGTCCAGACAATCAGGCTATGAGGTCTGTATGTATGAGGTCCAGGCCGGCAATATTCTTCGCTGTACGGGTCACGTCAGGTTGACCTGATGACTCGGTTACTGCCGGTGGCTCGTGGCAGAATATCACATAAGACAAATGAGCATCAGGTTACACATTGCAAGACCGCGAGGCATCGACTTACACGTTCGGCTGACTCAGAGAAGCTCGGCGCAGAATTCCAGCCAAGCACAAAACTCATCAATATGTAAAATGATGAACTATTTACTTTGGTCTGGGGGGGAGTTAAATTTTTGCTTGGATGCACCAACTGGGAGAAGAAAACATGGCACCCACGTCCTTAGGACTCTTTCCTCGCAGCAAAAAGAAAACTGGTGTCCCTAGTGTGTGCAGTTCACATGGGCCCCAAAGGAGGAGGGGGCCCACAGTGCACTCACTGCACACATTGGGGATTCAGTCCCGGGAAGTGCTCCTCACCGTGAAGCCATCTTTTGACTTGAAACCAGACTGGTCACTTGCAGCTCATAGGAAGTCCTGCTGGCCCTGCACCCACCCTATTTAGTACCGACTATTTGCCGATCTAGTACACATGTACCAGAATAGTGCCAGTGGATAGGCAGGCCAGGCTTTTCTTCACCGTTCCCAAAAACAATTCCAAATAATAAAAGGTATTTACAGAACCTCCGTAAAATGACGTGACACTATGCGGTACAAAGGTCTGAGAGATGAGGGGCGCATGTGTTTATTGGGTGGAAATCAATGGCTACCACTGGTGCCCATTTTATGTAACCATTTATAATGATTGGTTACATGTGATCAGATCCTCAGACTGAGCCGGGACACATTGGAGCCCATGGTCACCGGCTTAGACTACACACATGCTGGATGCCGCAAAATGCATAGAGTCTTGGGGAAGAGGCCCAACCTATGATCTTGCACTCCTGCTTTCTAAAAATGCCTTCCTGCCTGGGTTTGACTCCCGCAAAGCAGGGTCACCTTCATGAGACTGAAAACCAAACCCAAATAACCGGATCAATGGGTGTGCCATAGGGTTACCACCTTTTCTTCAAGCCAAACCCGAACACTTTGGTCTGGGCCACCTTTGGGTGCCCCAAGGAGAGTAGTATTGCAGTGCGCATAGTATGCTGCAGCGAACTTTGGGTGTGGCCAAATTGCTCTTGCTGACATCACCTTGGCCCCCCACAGTGATGTCAAACCTGCCCCCAGATAGCCGCTCGCAGCTCCTGGAAAGGTAACAGATTTGTGTGCGACTATCTTGGTTACTTGGGGAGCCACAGCCCTGTCTGAATAATGTGTCCGGGTTTCAGTACGCCTGAAACCCAGACACAGGATTCAAAACCTGGACTGTCCGGGTGAATCCTAGACAGGTGGCAACCCTAGTGTGCCACTGTATCTGTACTTGTTTAAAGTCCAGTTGAAGTCTCACACTGTTTTAGCTCTTTTTATTCCATGCCTAAAAATTACCTTGAAAATGTTGCTTCCTGCCCTCCCCCTCCAGTGCTCTAAGCTGACAGAGCTGAGTAACAGCCACACCCCTCATCACAAGTGTACTCCCCCTTCAGTGCTCTAAGCTGACAGAGCTGAGTAACAGTCACACCCCTCATCACAAGTGTACTCCCCCCTCCAGTGTTCTAAGCTGACAGAGCTGAGTAACAGCCACACCCCTCATCACAAGTGTACTCCCCCTCCAGTGCTCTAAGCTGACAGAGCTGAGTAACAGTCACACCCCTCATCACAAGTGTACTCCCCCCTCCAGTGTTCTAAGCTGACAGAGCTGAGTAACAGCCACACCCCTCATCACAAGTGTACTCCCCCTCCAGTGCTCTAAGCTGACAGAGCTGAGTAACAGCCACACCCCTTATCACAAGTGTACTCCCCCTCCAGTGCTCTAAGCTGACAGAGCTGAGTAACAGTCACACCCCTCATCACAAGTGTACTCCCCCTCCAGTGCTCTAAGCTGACAGAGCTGAGTAACAGCCACTCCCCTTATCACAAGTGTACTCCCCCTCCAGTGTCCTAAGCTGACAGAGCTGAGTAACAGCCACACCCCTCATCACAAGTGTACTCCCCCTCTAGTGCTCTAACCTGACAGAGCTGAGTAACAGCCACACCCCTCATCACAAGTGTACTCCCCCTCCAGTGCTCTAAGCTGACAGAGCTGAGTAACAGTCACACCCCTCATCACAGGTGTACTCCCCCTCCAGTGTTCTAAGCTGACAGAGCTGAGTAACAGCCACACCCCTCATCACAAGTGTACTCCCCCCTCCAGTGTTCTAAGCTGACAGAGCTGAGTAACAGCCACACCCCTCATCACAAGTGTACTCCCCCCTCCAGTGTTCTAAGCTGACAGAGCTGAGTAACAGCCACACCCCTCATCACAAGTGTACTCCCCCTCCAGTGCTTTATAACTTTATAAACAAAGGGCCAGTTTAGTGTCCTTCAGACTTCAGGGAGGGGGTCGGAGTGTGGCCAGTGGAAACAGAAATGCTCCAGCATCGGTGGGAGTAAAACATTATATAGTACCTGTGGTCAGTATGGGGAAGAATAGTGGCCCAACATTGGCCTTAATGGAAGGAATAGTGCCCCTTTGTTTGTGTCAGTAGGAAAAGTCATGCCCTATCGTTGGTATCAATAGGAGGAACAGTGCCCCAAGGGCCAGATAAGAGCAAGCAAAGGGCCGCATCCATCCCTTTTTTTTAGCCTTCCCTTCATTTTTTTCTGCCCGGCGTCTAAATATGACCAGAAGGCTCAGAATCAGACCCAGTGCACTCAGCTCTATCAGTTTAAAGCTGTGGTCTCCAAAACAGTTGGTATTTGACGCGGGTCGGGGTGTCATATGAAAGCTGTTGCAGAGAACATGATGGCTTGTAGGGTGATAAGATGCATCGTTAATATAATTCCCCAAGTAGAATTCACGGCTGTTATTGGATTTTCACTTAATTATCACATACAGCACATTATGCAAGCAAAGCAAGATCACTAAGACCGGGGGGGGGGGGGGGGGGGGCTGGTGACACTTTAATCAACCAGGACAGTTCAAAATGAGCAAACGATTAAAAATAACACATAAAGCAGACGCTACCGACAAATGAAACCAATCGAATTGGAGATGGAGTTGAAGTTCTATGTGAATCTCAGCATTTCCTGACCTCATGTCCGAGCTTCTCAACCTGACATCCCCCACCTGAGTCCTCACTAGACATTGAGTCTGATTGGACAGAGAGCCATACACTATATTACCAAAAGTATTGGGACACCTGCCTTTACACACACATGAACTGTAATGGCCAATCTTAGTCCGTAGGGTTCAATATTGAGCTGGCCCACCCTTTGCAGCTATAACAGCTTCAACTCTTCTGGGAAGGCCGTCCACAAGGTTTAGGAGTGTGTCTATGGGAATGTTTGACCATTCTTCCAGAAGCGCATTTGTGAGGTCAGGCACTGATGTTGGACGAGAAGCTTTGGGCTCGCAGTCTCCACTCTAATTCATCCCAAAGGTGTTCTATCGGGTTGAGGTCAAGACTCTGTGCAGGCCAGTCAAGTTCCTCCACCCCAAACTCGCTCATCCATGTCTTTATGGACCTTGCTTTGTGCACTGGTCCAGATCATTTGGTGGAGGGGGGATTATGGTGTGGGGGTTGTATTTCAGGGGTTGGGCTTGGCCCCTTAGTTCCTTTGAAGGGAACTCTTAAGGCGTCAGCCTTACAAGACATTTTGGACAATTTTCATTAGGGGATGGCCCCTTCCTGTTCCAACGTGACTGCGCACCAGTGCACAAAGGAAAGTCCATAAAGACATGGATGAGAGAGTTTGGGGTGGAGGAACTTGACTGGCCTGAAGAGTTGAAGTTGTTTATAGCTGCAAAGGGTGGGCCAACGCAATATTGAACGAAAACTGGGATGCCATTAAATGTGTGTGTAAAGGCAGGAGTCCCAATACTTTTGGTAATATAGTGTATGTCTGGGAAAGTCAAGGCCCAGTAATCATTATAGTGTTATAATGCCCTCCATGGAGGAAAAAAATGTAAATCTTATGTCTATGCTAGTTTTCAGTCCTCTTGGTGCTCAGCCTGTGTTTGCAGTATAATTAGCCACCCTGACATGCATGCTCCCGGCAGGTTCTTTCTCATTATGTGTGCTCAGGTGATGCGGCACAGGGGACTACGTGGATGCTTAGGGGGCACAGGGGACTACGTGGATGCTTAGGGGGCACAGGGGACTATGTGGATGCTTAGGGGGCACAGGGGACTATGTGGATGCTTAGGGGGCACAGGGGACTATGTGGATGCTTAGGGGGCACAGGGGACTATGTGGATGCTTAGGGGGCACAGGGGACTATGTGGATGCTTAGGGGGCACAGGGGACTATGTGGATGCTTAGGGGGCACAGGGGACTATGTGCCCCCTAAAATTTGATCCATCTATGGCCAGTATGATGGATCAAATTTTGGCTGGTTCAGCAGGGATCAGACAAGATTCGATCCATTTATGGGCAGGCTGGTTGTACTGAAGTTGATCCATCAATTGATTTCAGTACAACCAGCCTGTTGGATTTTTTTTTTTGCTTGTGATTACTGCTTGCAGCTATAGCAGCCAGCAGTGATCATTGTAGGCTCCCTGCTGGCAGAACACAATAGCTTTCCCATACCTCCTAACTTTCTGAAATGGGAAAAAGGGACACCTATTAGCAAAAGTATGTAGGCATAGGGTACACCCCCTGCCACACCCACCTAAAGGAGAATTGTATTAAAAAAAAAATGATTGGTTAAACCCACAAGTGCTTTTTACCACTACTATTCCTTTATATTTGCTTTTGGTATTTACAAATGCAGCAATTTAGAAATCGGATGAAAGGTTTAGCGCTGGGAAACACTTTCTAAAAGATAAAACGTGCATTTTATATACAGAGGGACATTGCTCCAAATCAGGGACAGTTGGGAGCTATGCTTTCCTGTATCAACACTGTCTGTATTGATGGGGGAATCGAACAATTTTCTTTTCTGCAACCCGTGGTGGTAGGAAAGAAAATCATATTGTCCCCCTCCCTTTAGATTGTAAGCTCCACGAGCAGGGCCCTACCATTCCTTCTGTATTGAACTGTGCTGTAATTGTAATGTCCCCCCTTTACGTTGTAAAGCGCTGCATAAACTGTTGGCGCGATATATATCCTGTATAATAATGATATTATCTATGGCTGTCTTAAAGCAGAACTAAACCCTCCTATCATTTTCAGTCAAGGAAGCCGCCATCTTGGCCTCTGTTTGATCTGCAGCTGCCATGATAATGCAGGTGTAATCAGTTAAAACTGACTTTGAGGGTTTGACAGTTTGGTTGAGAGCACAACCGATGTAACAGTTATGCCCCGTACACACAGTCGGATTTTCCGACGGAAAATGTGTGATAGAACCTTGTTGTCGGAAATTCCGACCGTGTGTTGGCTCCATCACACATTTTCCATCGGATTTTCTGACACACAAAGTTTGAGAGCAGGATATAAAATTTTCCGACAACAAACTCCGTTGTCGGAAATTCCGATCGTGTGTACACAAATCCGACGGACAAAGTGCCACGCATGCTCAGAATAAATAAAGAGATGAAAGCTATTGGCTACTGCCCCGTTTATAGTCCCAACGTACGTGTTTTACGTCACCACGTTCAGAATGATCGGATTTTCCGACAACTTTGTGTGACCGTGTGTATGCAAGACAAGTTTGAGCCAACATCCGTCGGAAAAAATCCTGGGATTTTGTTGTCGGAATGTCCGAACAAAGTCCGACCGTGTGTACGGGGCATTAGGCTGGCCATACACAATGCAATTTTTTTTTCCTGCAACCACGGGTTGCAGGAAAGAAATTTGCTAGTTTCCCCCCATCAATACAGTCAGTGTTAATGGGAAAATCCCTCTTGCCGAGCCATTGTATTCTCCTGATAGGGGGGGTGGGGGGTGGGGTGAGCTGTCCCCCCGCCAGCAGGCTGGTTCTACCCAAGTTTATCGATTAACTTGGTACATTCAGCCTGCCCATTCATGGTTGGAATCTCGGCCGGTTCCCACTAAACCAGCCAGGATTCAGACAGTCTATGGCCGGTGTTCTATCAGAATACCGCTACCCATGCAACCGAAGTGACGTTCCCTCGCGGCCATCTTGGTACACCCCGCACTCGTCCGCAGTAAGCCTACAGTCAGAAGGCGGCAAGCGGACATCTTTTTATAACCACCGAAGTCTTGCATTTCACACTTATTTTTACCAGTAAACTCAGCTTATACAGGTGATACTCGAAAAATTAGACTATCGTGCAAAAGTTCATTTATTTCACTAATGCAACTTAAAAAGGTGAAACTAATATATGAGATAAACTCATTACATGCAAAGCAAGATAGTTCAAGCCGTGATTTGTCGTAATTGTGATGATTGTGGCTTACAGCTCATGAAAGCCCCAAATCCACAATCTCAAAAAATTAGAATATTACATGCAATCTATAAAACAAGGATTGTACATAGAACAATATAGGACCTCTGAAAAGTATAAGCGTGCATATGTACTCAGTACTTGGTTTGGGCCCCTTTTGCAGCAATTACTGCCTCAATTTGGTGTGGCATGGAAGCTATCAGCCTGGTCTACTCTTATGGAAGACCAGAATGCTTCAATAGAGGCCTTCAGCTCTTCTGCATTGTTCGGTCTTATGTCTCTCATCTTTCTCTTGGCAATGCCCCATAGATTCTCTATGGGGTTCAGCTCAGGCGAGTTTTCTGGCCAATCAAGCACAGTAATCCCACGGCCATGGAACCAGGTTTTGGCAGTGTGGGCAGGTGCCAAGTCCTGTTGGAAAATGAAGTCAGCATCCCCATAGAGCTCGTCTGCGGAAAGGAAGCATGAAGTGTTCCAAAATCTGATAGACGGCTGCATTGACCCTGGACTTAATGAAGCCCAGTGGACCAACACCAGCAGATGACACGGCTCCCTAAATCAATACAGACTGTGGAAACTTCACACTGGACTTCAAGCATCTTGCAGTGTGTGCCTCTCCATTCTTCCTCCATACTCCGGCTCCTTGGTTTCCAAATGAGATGCAAATTTTGCTCTCATCAGAAAAAGAGGACTTTGGACCACCGAGCAACAGACCAGGTCTGCTTTTCTTTAGCCCAGGTAAGACGCTTCTGACGTTGTTTGTTGTTCAGGAGTGGCTTGAAAGACGAATACAACATTTGAAGGCCATGTCCAGGATCCATCTGTGTCCGGTGGCTTCTTGATGCCTCCAGCCTCAGTCCACTCCTTGTGAAAGTCCCCAACACTTTTGAATGGCCTTTTCCTGACAATCCTCTCCAGGCTGCGGTCATCCCGGCTGCTTGTGCACCTTTTTCTTCCACACTTTTCCCTTCCATATAACGTTCTATTAATGTGCTTTAAAACAGCACTTTGGGAACATCCAACTTCTTTTGCAATTACCTTTTGAGGCTTTCCCTCCTTATGGAGGGTGTCAATGATGGTTTTCTGCACAACTGTCAGGTCAGCCGTCTCTCCCGTGATTGTGATTCCTACTGAACCCGACTGAGAGACCATTTTAAAGGCTCAGGAACCCTTTGCAGGTGTTATGGCTTAATTAGCTGATTAGAGAGGGACACTTTGAGCCGAGAATATTCCACCTCTTCACAATATTCTAATTTTCTGAGATTGTGGATTTGGGGTTTTCATGAGCTGTAAGCCATAATCATCACAATTATGACAAATCACGGCTTGAACTATCTTGCTTTGCATGTAATGAATCTATCTCATATATTAGTTTCACCTTTTAAGTTGCATTAGTGAAATAAATGAACTTTTGCACAATATTCTAATTTTTCGAGTATCACCTGTATAGTGGGCGGCACAGTGGTGTAGTGAATAGCACTTTCGCCTAGCAGTAAGAAGGGTTGCTGGTTCGAATCCCAACTACGACACTACCTGCCTGGAGTTTGCATGTTCTCCCTGTGCCTGTGTGGGTTTCCTCCAGGTACTCCGGTTTCCTCCCACACTCCAAAGGCATGCTGGTAGCTTAATTGGATCCGGTCTAAATTGTCCCTAGTATGTATGAATGTGAGTTAGGGACCTTAGATTGTAAGCTCCTTGAGGGTAGGGACTGATGTAAATGTACAATGTATATGTAAAGCGCTGCGTAAATTAATGGCGCTATATAAGTACCTGAAATAAATAAAAATAAAATAAATATAGTGAAGTATACAGGATTTTGAAATCCGTCAAACTGTTTTGATGTTGGATTTTAAAAGCAGCGGTGTTCTGTCACATGAGCAAACCTGTGAGATCAGCAGGCTTGCCGATGCTTTTAAAAATTCAACATCAAAACAGTGTCACGGACTTCCAAATCCTGTATTTCTCTATATAAGCTGAGTTAAAGTGGGGTTCCACCCAAAAAAAAAAATACATGAAAAATCCTAAAAAAAAAATTTGGATATTTTTTTTTTTAACTTACCTCTAAATGCCTGTTGCTAGGGGGTCCCTCGTAGTCTGCCCCTTCCAGTGCCTGGGCTGGTGACATCACTTCCCCCTCGGCACAGGAAGGGCTCCGCTCTGCTCCCTCCCTCCTGTCAATCATCTGGGACCCATTACAGGTCCCAGGTGACTGAGCGGCCAATCACGGCGCGCGGCGCCTCTCGCGCATGCGCAGTGGGTGCCAGGCTGTGAAGCCACAGCCCGGCGCCCACAGTTGCAAAGCCGGCGCCGCTGAACGGAGGGGGAGACGAGCGGGGCTTCGATCCCCCGCATCGCTGGACCCAGGGACAGGTAAGTGTCCAATTAAAAGTCAGCAGCTGCAGTATTTGTAGCTGCTGACTTTTATTTTTTTATTTTTTTTTGACTGGACCTGGGGTGGAACTCCTCTTTAACTGGTAAAAATAAGTGTGAAATGCAAGACTCCGGTGGGTGTACCAAGATGTCCGCTGGCCGCTTTCTGACGGCAGGCTTACTGCGGGCCAAGTGTGGGGTGTACCAAGATGGTCGCGACGGAACGTCACTTCGGTTGCATTTTCTGATGGGTAGCGGCTTTCTGATAGAACACCGGCCTTACATTCGTGACAGGTGTCGGGAATGTAACGTGTTTTTTTTTAAACTGGTAAATCGATGGGTTTAGTTACGCTTTCAATGTTGCTATGGCCAGGGGCCCCGTCCAGAAACAGCTGCCAGCCTCTCGTAGAGTTTGACAGCCTTCTGACAGCGGGGCTTGGACGGGACGTTTGTGCATTCCACCTACAAGGCCGGAGCCTCATGTACTGGGCCTAGGCGCCTTGCATGCACAGGCTCTATCCGTATTTTCACAGCAATAAAAATATTGACGTAGAATCTATTCCACAGAAACTTTCACCGCTTTGTCATGACTTTCCCCCATTTTAGTGCAGAGCAGAGATTACCGGGGGGGATCAAAGGTTGCTGTTCAGGTTGATAAAATCAATGATTCACTATTCACTAATGGTAAATCTTATACAGGTGATCGGAGGTGACGGATTGCGGTAGTAATATAAAAAAAATACAGAATGTTAGTGACACCCGGCTGTAAAACTTCAGATGTTGTTCTCGCAGGCGAGTCCGGTCAGCGAATGTGCTTCTTAAAAAAAAAACAGCCAATCAACAAGGAAAGTCAAAGTCGAAAATGAAGCTGCGTACAGAGATTCAGGCTTCCGGCTCAGGGGCTTTGGTTTAGCATCCAAGGCATTGCTGTAATGCCCCAGTCCCTCTGTGATCTGGGAACCCCCCCCCCCAATTGCAATGCAGGAGAAAAATTCCCAAACACACCCCCTGGAGACTCGACTCCAAGCAGAAAGCTAGATGCTGCTTCCCCCTAGGTGACAATCATAATTAGGCCGGAGCTGGATGCTTGAATCTGATTGGCGATACAGGAAGTAGAGGAAATGTTACTGACTTTTTTCATTGAGGTCTGATATGCCTCGTTTCCACCGAGCGGATCGGTTCGGGTCGGATCGGTTTGGAAGGCCTAGAATGGTCCGGCCTATTCAGGCGAGCGTTTCCACTGCAAGTCGGACTGCCAGGGGCCATACGTGGGTTTAGAAAAAATGCCTAGCATGGCGTCACACGTCTGCCAATCAGTGGAATGTATCGTAGCTCCGCCCTAACCGAACCGTTCCATTTTCTATGGCCCCCACATCTGAAGCAGGACCCTGAATGGTTCGGTTCGGTTGTATGGGCCGCTTTCGTAATGGAAACACCCAAAATAGCGTACCGTACCGAACCGATCCGCTCAGTGGAAACGAGGCAATAGGCTCTCTAAAATCTGGCTACTGGGGGGGGGGGGGGGGGGAGACAGAGATGATTATATGTAATGGACTGATTTTCTTGATCGTAGCATGGATGACATCTGTAACCCGCTGATTGCTTTTTACATTTCTCTTTACCATTGCAACTTTTTCTTTCATAAAGGTATTAACTAACAGATGTAGGAGCGTTCCTTGCGAGATATGGAGTCCACAGGTTTCCCAGAAGGTTGAGGAAAGGGTGTGTGAGGTCACCTGTGCCTAGGCTCAAGAGCCAGAGGCCAAAATCCATTATACGGGAGAAGGGGATAGTCCATTTCTAGTGAAAGACCCCTTTTAAGGGTGCTGTAATGTTTATCTAGTACCAGTGGTTCTCAACCTTCCTAGTGCCGTGACCCCTTGATAAAAATTCCCAAGTTGTGGGGACTCCTAACAGTAAAATTATTTTCGTAGCGTGGGTTATCAGCACCCAAGACAAGTAATTTGCGCCCCTAACCCACGGACATTTAGCGCTCCCTGAGTCCCTTCCACTCGTACAGTATTAAAACCCCTTTTGGTACATTTTAGGATGTACCACTCTCTCTTTTTTTTCTATTTTCTTTCCCTTTTATCTCTCTCTATCCTAATTTTTTGTTTTTTTCCCCCCATCCCTCTCTCTAGCCATATTTCTTGTTCTTTCTCTTATTCTTTCCCTCCCTTTTTCGAAGGGGTGCGGAGGGAGGGGGGGGGGTGCACGCTGACCACCAATGAGAAGCAATGGGGCACAGAGGGGACATTTTGGATTATAAAGGGGGCAATGTTATGGGGCACTCACCACTGATCACCAACTTTTAAAGGGGAACCCACCACTGATCACCACCTTAGGGGGGGGGGACACTAACTCCTGACTACTGAAATCTGCGAGCTGTTCTGTGTATTAGACAATCCTGACCCCTTCACTGCATCGTGCATCCCAAAACCAGAACAATTTTTTTTTTTGGGGGGGGGGGGGGGTTTAGGGCCTCAAGAAATGTGGTACATCAGGTTTCATCAAAACTTTTGGTCTTCTTTTCTTTTATATAGTGAAAAATAAAACACCAGTGGTGTTGAAGTACCACCAAAAAAAAAAAAAAAAGCTGTGTCTCAAAGAAATCTATAAAATTCATCTGGGTACAGTGTTGCATGACAGAGTAATTGTCAGTCAAACGAATCACTGCACTAAAAAAACAGAAAAGTGGCCGGTAATGGAGGAGGATACAAAGGCCGGTACTCAAGTGGTTACTTTACCTTGTTCTATAGCACACTGGAGTGACATGTAAATGTGTCATTACATCACAGCATAACGTGTCAGAAATATGTGCTGAGATGAAAGGACTCGCCGGGCGCAGATCATCGGTTATCACCCTCCTAATAAGTCCCCCCTTTAACTCGGGAGTTATTTAAGATCCATAAAATGACAGGTAATCAGTGAGTATGATGGTCTGTAGTTATAGTACGAGTATCATCTTCAATAAATATGTATAATTGCTGCTTACACATACTGTACACATCAATATAAAAAAACATGCGGCAATGGACACAAGAGGCGGCCCTCTTGACTGGGAAAGTCCAATACTGACCCTGAAGTAAAAAAGAAATCGCTTCAAGAAATTTTGCATTCATTTACAATGTGCGACTTATGTATGAAAGATTTCCACTTGTGCCCTAAACTTTTTTTTTGCGATACGGCGCCGCGTTACTTTTTTTTCCCACAAACAGAGCTTTCTTTTGGTGGTATTCGATCACCTCTGCGTTTTTATTTTTGCGCTATAAACAAAAAAAGACCGACAATTAAAGTATAAAAAGAAAAAAAAAATCAATATTTCTTACTTTCTGCTATAAAACATTTCTATTAAAAAAAAAACAGAAAAAAATCGAATTTCTTCATCAATTTAGGCCAATATGTATTCTGCTAAAAAAAAAAAAAAAATCCCAATAAGTGTATATTGATTGGTTTGCGCAAAAATTATAACGCCTACAAAGTATGGGATATTTTTATTTATCCTTTTTGTTATTTTTTTTTTTTTTTTACTAGTAATGGTGGGGATCATCGACTTATAGCGAGACTGCAATATAGCAGTGGACAGTTGGACACTAACTGACACTTTTTGGGGACCAGTGACATTAATGCAGTGATCAGTGGTAAAAAATATGCACTGTCACTGTAACCAATGACACTGGCTGGGAAGGGGTTACACATCTAGGACAATAAAAGGGTTAAATGTGTGCCTAGCTAGTGTTTTAGTGTAGTGGGGGGAGGTGCTTTTACTAGGGGAAGGCATAGATCCGTGTCTCTGCTTTGCAGGAACACAGGATCCATGCTTTCCTTACTGACAGAACGGTGATCTGCCTTGTTTACATTGGAGGATTGCCGTTCTGCCTCTGTGCCGGATGATCGGCGGGTGCCGGCGGACATCAAGTGCACGGTACTCACAGATCAGCTCCTGTTGTGTATAATCATAGCGGGAGTTGGCTCCTGGTGGTGCGCATGCGTGCCCCAGACCCGGGGGAGTCGGATAACGTACTGGGTACGTGATTCGGTGCAGCAGTGCCACCTCGCCGCCATAGAAGTAAGTTATATGGGCAACAAGTGGTTAACTAATTTTTAACATTCAAAGCAAAGTCCCTCATCCATCCATCCATGTCTCCATCCATCCATCCATCCATGTCTCCATCCATCCTTCCATCCATGTCTCCATCCATCCTTCCATCCATGTCTCCGTCCATCCTTCTATCCATGTCTCCATCCATCCTTCCATCCATGTCTCCATCCATCCTTCCATCCATGTCTCCATCCATCCATCCATGTCTCCATCCATCCTTCCATCCATGTCTCCGTCCATCCATCCATCCATGTCTCCATCCATCCTTCCATCCATGTCTCCATCCATCCTTCCATCCATGTCTCCATCCATCCATCCATGTCTCCATCCATCCATCCATCCATGTCTCCATCCATCCTTCCATCCATGTCTCCATCCATCCTTCCATCCATGTCTCCGTCCATCCATCCATCCATGTCTCCGTCCATCCATCCATCCATGTCTCCATCCATCCTTCCATCCATGTCTCCATCCATCCATCCATGTCTCCATCCATCCTTCCATCCATGTCTCCGTCCATCCTTCTATCCATGTCTCCATCCATCCTTCCATCCATGTCTCCATCCATCCTTCCATCCATGTCTCCATCCATCCTTCCATGTCTCCATCCATCCTTCCATCCATGTCTCCATCCATCCTTCCATCCATGTCTCCATCCATCCTTCCATCCATGTCTCCATCCATCCTTCCATCCATGTCTCCGTCCATCCATCCATCCATGTCACCATACATGTCTCCATCCATCCATGTCTCCATCCATCCATGTCTCCATCCATCCATGTCATTATCCATTCATCCATGTCATCTCATCATCCATCCATCCATGTCATCATCCATCCATGTCTACATCCATCCATCCATGTCTCCATCCATCCATGTCATCATCCATCCATCCTTGTGATCATCCATCCATCCATGTCTCCATCCATCCATCCTTGTCATCATCCATCCATCCATCCATGTCATCATCCATTCATGTCTCCATCCATCCTTGTCATCATCCATCCATCCATGTCATCATCCATCCATCCATGTCTCCATCCATCCATGTCATCATCCATCCATCCATGTCTCCATCCATCCATGTCATCATCCATCCATCCATGTCTCCATCCATCCATGTCATCATCCATCCATCCATGTCTCCATCCATCCATGTCATCATCCATCCATCCATGTCATCATCCATCCATCCATGTCATCATCCATCCATCCATCCATGTCATCATCCATCCATGTCTCCATCCATCCATCCATGTCTCCATCCATCCTTCCATCCATGTCTCCGTCCATCCTTCCATCCATGTCTCCGTCCATCCTTCTATCCATGTCTCCATCCATCCTTCCATCCATGTCTCCGTCCATCCTTCTATCCATGTCTCCATCCATCCTTCCATCCATGTCTCCATCCATCCTTCCATCCATGTCTCCATCCATCCTTCCATCCATGTCTCCATCCATCCATCCATCCATGTCTCCATCCATCCTTCCATCCATGTCTCCATCCATCCTTCCATCCATGTCTCCATCCATCCTTCCATCCATGTCTCCGTCCATCCATCCATCCATGTCACCATACATGTCTCCATCCATCCATGTCTCCATCCATCCATGTCTCCATCCATCCATGTCATTATCCATTCATCCATGTCATCTCATCATCCATCCATCCATGTCATCATCCATCCATGTCTACATCCATCCATCCATGTCTCCATCCATCCATGTCATCATCCATCCATCCTTGTGATCATCCATCCATCCATGTCTCCATCCATCCATCCTTGTCATCATCCATCCATCCATCCATGTCATCATCCATTCATGTCTCCATCCATCCATCCTTGTCATCATCCATCCATCCATGTCATCATCCATCCATCCATGTCTCCATCCATCCATGTCATCATCCATCCATCCATGTCTCCATCCATCCATGTCATCATCCATCCATCCATGTCTCCATCCATCCATGTCATCATCCATCCATCCATGTCTCCATCCATCCATGTCATCATCCATCCATCCATGTCATCATCCATCCATCCATGTCTCCATCCATCCATGTCATCATCCATCCATCCATGTCATCATCCATCCATCCATCCATGTCATCATCCATCCATGTCTCCATCCATCCATCCATGTCTCCATCCATCCTTCCATCCATGTCTCCGTCCATCCTTCCATCCATGTCTCCGTCCATCCTTCTATCCATGTCTCCATCCATCCTTCCATCCATGTCTCCGTCCATCCTTCTATCCATGTCTCCATCCATCCTTCCATCCATGTCTCCATCCATCCTTCCATCCATGTCTCCGTCCATCCTTCTATCCATGTCTCCATCCATCCTTCCATCCATGTCTCCATCCATCCTTCCATCCATGTCTCCGTCCATCCATCCATCCATGTCACCATACATGTCTCCATCCATCCATGTCTCCATCCATCCATGTCTCCATCCATCCATGTCATTATCCATTCATCCATGTCATCTCATCATCCATCCATCCATGTCATCATCCATCCATGTCTACATCCATCCATCCATGTCTCCATCCATCCATGTCATCATCCATCCATCCTTGTGATCATCCATCCATCCATGTCTCCATCCATCCATCCTTGTCATCATCCATCCATCCATCCATGTCATCATCCATTCATGTCTCCATCCATCCATCCTTGTCATCATCCATCCATCCATGTCATCATCCATCCATCCATGTCTCCATCCATCCATGTCATCATCCATCCATCCATGTCTCCATCCATCCATGTCATCATCCATCCATCCATGTCTCCATCCATCCATGTCATCATCCATCCATCCATGTCTCCATCCATCCATGTCATCATCCATCCATCCATGTCATCATCCATCCATCCATGTCTCCATCCATCCATGTCATCATCCATCCATCCATGTCATCATCCATCCATCCATCCATGTCATCATCCATTCATGTCTCCATCCATCCATCCTTGTCATCATCCATCCATCCATGTCATCATCCATCCATCCACGTCTCCATCCATCCATGTCATCATCCATCCATCCATGTCTCCATCCATCCATGTCATCATCCATCCATCCATGTCTCCATCCATCCATGTCATCATCCATCCATCCATGTCTCCATCCATCCATGTCATCATCCATCCATCCATGTCTCCATCCATCCATGTCATCATCCATCCATCCATGTCATCATCCATCCATCCATGTCATCATCCATCCATCCATCCATGTCATCATCCATTCATGTCTCCATCCATCCATCCTTGTCATCATCCATCCATCCATGTCATCATCCATTCATGTCTCCATCCATCCATCCATCCATGTCATCATCCATCCATCCATGTCTCCATCCATCCATCCATGTCATCATCCATCCATCCATGTCTCCATCCATCCATGTCATCATCCATCCATCCATGTCTCCATCCATCCATGTCATCATCCATCCATCCATGTCATCATCCATCCATCCATGTCATCATCCATCCATCCATCCATCCATGTCATCATCCATTCATGTCTCCATCCATCCATCCTTGTCATCATCCATCCATCCATGTCATCATCCATCCATCCATGTCATCATCCATTCATGTCTCCATCCATCCATCCATGTCATCATCCATCCATCCATGTCATCATCCATCCATGTCATCATCCATCCATCCATGTCTCCATCCATCCATGTCATCATCCATCCATCCATGTCATCATCCATCCATCCATGTCTCCATCCATCCATCCATGTCATCATCCATCCATCCATGTCTCCATCCATCCATGTCATCATCCATCCATCCATGTCTCCATCCATCCATGTCATCATCCATCCATCCATGTCATCATTCATCCATCCATGTCATCATCCATCCATCCACGTCATCATCCATCCATCCATGTCATCATCCATCCATGTCTCCATCCATCCATGTCTCCATCCATCCATCAATGTCTCCATCCATCTATGGATCTCTTTTTTTTTTTTTTCTGAGAAATCACTTTGAAAATCCAACCCCTAGTATTTCTGGCTGTGGCCATCTTCAGTAAGGGCAGATCATTTGTGTAGCCTGTACTTCCTGGAACCCATCTGCCCTTAGCTCAGGCATGTAGGCAGGAGGGTGTGCTTAGCTAAGAAAGCCTCTCCTCCCATGAAAACTCCTGGGATGTACGACATTGTTTCAGCCTAGACCGGAAACCAGTAAGTCACTAAAGAAAGGTAAAAAGGTTTTAAAGCAAATAAATATAATATACCTTTCTATTGTCTTACTAATACTAGGAGCATAAGTTGATGTTGAGCTGGAGAGTTTAGTTCTGCTTAACTATAGTGCTTTAGAAATTTGAAAAGGTATATGGGATTTTTAAAGGTGCTAAATTAGAACAAGATAAACTCTGTTCATTTTTAGTGCTCATTGTGCCTGATATCAATTATATATCTCCTGAAGAAGCCAATCAGGCGAAACATGTAGAGATGAAATCCATCCTTCCATCCATGTCTCCATCCATCCATGTCACCATCCATCCATGTCTGCGTCCATCCATCCATGTCACCATCCATCCTTCCATCCATGTCACCATACATGTCTCCATCCATCCACGTCATCATCCATCCATCCATCCATCCATCCATCCATCCATGTCTCCATCCATCCATGTCATCATCCATCCATCCATGTCTCTATCCATCCACGTCTCCATCCATCCATGTCTCCATCCATCCATGTCATCATCCATCCATCCATGTCTCCATCCATCCATCCATGTCTCCATCCATCCATCCATGTCTCCATCCATCCTTATCATCACCCATCCATCCATGTCTCCATCCATCCATGTCTCCATCCATCATTGTCACCATCCCTTAGCTCAGGCATGTAGGCAGGAGGGTGCCTACATGCCTGAAAGCCCCTCCTCCCATGAAAACTCCAGATATGTATGACATTGTTTCAGCCTAGACCAGAAACCAGTAAGTCACTAAAGAAAGGTAAAAAGGTTTTAAAGCAAATAAATATAATATACCTTTCTATCGATTTACTAAGGCCCCTTTCAAACGAGGCGGACTCCGTTTCTACGGAGTCCACCTCGGTCCGCCTGCTCAGCGGGAGATCAGTCCGTTGATCTCCGCTGAGCCGGCGGATGACAGGTCCCTCTCTGCTCACTGAGCGGGGAGGGGCTTGTCAGGAGCCGCTGCCGCCTATGGAGGGATCGGATGAAAACGGACAGCATGTCTGTTTTCATCAGATCTCATCCGATCCGCCAGCGACGGACCTGGACGTAGAGCCATCCGTCTGCTTTTAGCGGATCGGATGTCAGCGGACATGTCTCCGCTGACATCCGACGCTCCATAGGCTAACATGGATCGCCCGTTCAGGTCCGCCGTCAAAACTGACAGGCGGACCTGAACGGTCCGATCGTGTGAAAGAGGCCTAATATATCTCCTGAAGAAGCCAATCATCAAGGCGAAACATGTAGAGATGAAATCAGTCAGCACATGTATTAGTACTGTAATAGCAATATTTACTCTTTGCATGTTTCGTTTTTACTGTTCTAATTTAGTACCTTTAAAAACCCCATATACCTTTTCAAATTTCTAAAATATTTTCTAAGGGATGTGGTGCTTTATCTTTTAGATGATAGGCAATATACCCCCTCTCCTTAACTATAGTGCTGTTGCTGGATACTGTTATGCCGCATACACACGAGCGTACTTTTCGATGGACTCAGGTCCGGCGGACCAGACTTTTTTTCCCCAAAAGTCCGACGGTCCCAGAAATAGAACATGTTTCAAATCTTTCCGACGGACTCGAGTCCGGTTGAAAAGTCCGCTCGTCTGTATGGTAGTCCGACGGACAAAAACCGACGCTAGGGCAGCTATTGGCTACTGGCTATGAACTTCCTTATTTTAGTCCGGTCGTACGTCATCACGTACGAATCCGTCGGACTTTGGTGGATCATGTGTAGGCAAGTCCGTTCATTCGAAAGTCCATCAAAAAGTCCGCCCGTGTGTACGCGGCGTTGTGCAAGCTCAGGAACTAGTAGACAGCATGCAACATCAGCATAAGGTTAGTCGGCTGTTAGTGCAGCAATTGTCAGACCTCGCCGTTCCCTCTGCACCAATTTTAGGCTCCAAAGTCCTCTTTAGGCAATAGTCAGAGATGAATCAATGACAATATAAGAATCCATCTGAGGATTGTCTGCATTGAGCTGCACCTACATAGGACCCCATTCTAGTGAGATACTTTGTACTGTGTCTAGGAAAAGAGGCAAATTTCTCAACACACGGGGGGGGGGGGGGGGGGTTGCTTCGATCAGCCCGATCAGCAGATGGAGGAGCTCTGATTCCACACTTCTGGCGATTGCTTTGTGCCCCGGATACCAACACTGAATTCAAATCCCGCACTGCACAGCCACCAAGGGAAGTCTGCCTGTCCTTGTAAGCTCTGCATGTATACAAGGCCGGATAAGCAAAGTACAGAACACAGCGCACCGGATCATGCTGATAAAGACACCATTTAAGATATAAAAGTAGTCAAATTGCACTTATAATAAAGTGACTCGATGGGGGAAGATCACCGGGAATAACTCCGCCAATGGTGACGCCAACAGAGGCCGAAGACCTGCTAACTGGGTAACCAGCACAGGGAGACATGTTAGTCACCTCAGAGGACACTGGAAGGGCCATGCTGGGCACCCGCACAGCTTTCTGGGTTGCCGACAGAAGCAGAAGAGTGGTGGAGGGAGCCGGGAGGAGGTGAGGGCTGTGCTCTCTCCCTCCTGTTTGTACAAAGAACAGATTGAGACTGTGTAGGGTTTGCTTGCCGCCCACCATTCTCCTCCACACACTACTCCTGTCCCAGCAGCAGAAGTAGACAGGAGAGCTGTAATTAAAAAAAAAAAAAGCTGCAATAAAATGGAATCAAAGGGAATCTGCCTCTAGATTAGCGGTCGGCCAGCCGTTCGAACCTCATGCACCACTAAACTCACAATTTTGAATCCCGCTGACTACTAACATCAATTTTACATGTCTTATACACACAATGCTGTGGCTCTCTGCCCCTCCCCCCCGGATCAAACTGCTGCCTACAGTGCCTTGAAAAAGTATTCATACCCCTTGATATTTTCCACATTTTGTCATGTTAGAACCAAAAGCGTAACTGTATTTTATTGGGATTTTATGTGATAGACAAAGTGGCACATAATTGTGAAGTGGAAGGAAAATGATAAATGGTTTTCAAAAATGTTTACAAATAAATATGTGAAAAGTGTGGGGGGTACATTTGTATTCAACCCCCCCTAAGTCAATACTTTGTAGAACCGCCTTTTTCTGCAATTACAGCTGCAAGTCTTTTTGGGGATGTCTCTACCAGCTTTGCACATCTAGAGAGGGACATTCTTCTTTGCAAAATAGCAAAAAGTTCTGTCAGTGTCTGTGAACAGCAATTTTCAAGTCTTACCACAGATTATCATCATCAATGTGATTTAGGTCTGGACTGTGACTGGGCCATTCTAACACATGAATGTGCTTTGATCTAAACCATTCCATTGTAGCTCTGGCTGTATGTTTCGGGTCGTTGTCCTGCTGGAAGGTGAACCTCCACCCCAGTCTCAATCTTTTGCAGACTCTAACAGGTTTTCTTCTAAGATTTTCCTGTATGTGGCTCCATCCATCTTCCCATCAACTCTGACCAGCTTCCCTGTCCCTGCTGAAGAAAAGCATCCCCACAACATAATGTTGCCACCACCATGTTTCACAGTGGGGATGGTGTGTTCAGGGTAATGTGCAGTGTTAGTTTTCCCCCACACATTTTTGCTTTTAGGTCAAAAAGTAACATTTTGGTCTCATCTGACCAGAGCACCTTCTTCCACATGTTTTCTGTGTCCTCCACATGGCTTCTCGCAAACTGCAAACGGCACGTCTTATGACTTTCTTTCAACAATGGTTTTCTTCTTGTCACTCTTCCATAAAGGTCAGATTTGTGGAGAACACGACTAATAGTTGTCCTGTGGACAGATTCTCCCCCCTGAGCTGTGGATCTCTGCAGCTCCTCCAGAGTTACCATGGGCCTCTTGGCTCTTCTCTGATGAATGTTCTACTTGCCCGGCCGGTCAGTTTAGGTGGACGGCCATGTCTTGGTAGGTTTGCAGTTGTGCCATACTCTTTCCATTTTCGGATGATGGATTGAACAGAGCTCCGTGAGATGTTCAAAGGTTGGGATTTTTTTTATAACCTAACCCTGCTTTATACTTCTCCACAGCTTTATCCCTGACCTGTCTGGTGTGTTCGGACTGATGCTGCATCCACCTACGCATATATAAACCTGCAACAAACAAAAAAAACCCCCATACTTCTCTTTTAATGTCTCGACTTTTATAGGCTCACTTGCAATTAATACAAATTGAATGGCCTTTATTCTGCAGTATGTTCCCCTTGTGTTGTAAAACAAATAATCATTCAGAGAAGTTTTTTTACATTAGTAATAAAAGATGCAACTCTGCTCCCTTAAAATATTCTATTATAATATGACATGGTGTAGATTCATTATAATATATAAGAACCAAACACTGTGACGGATACAGGGACACAGCCGAACAGAAATAAGGAACGTTAATCTCAAGAGAAGGTGCTCTAGCACAGTCCCACATGTGGCATGTACAATTTAGTGCTGTGCTTTGAGGCTCCATTAGAGATCTTCCCCTTATTTCCTGTTCTGGTAACAATGGTTTCACCAGACCAGACGACCTCCTGTTCATTGGTTCAGAAGGTAAGTCTCACAAAGTTCTATCATCATTTCAGCTGGCTTTGTTTTCTCTACAAACACTGGATTAATGACCACATCCTAGGGGACCCTGAAAAACTGGTCATTGTCAGGAGACAATTCTCCTGCAAGGCCCCAATCCTCTCGGAATTGATAAACTCCAACTCCAAATTGAGGTGTAGGACATTTCTGGAAGCACTAGACATGTGCACAGCCAAAAAATTCGTTCATTTTCGTTTTCGTTTCATTAGTTTATTTTTTTTTTTTTCGTTTTTCGGGTCATTCGTTACGATCGCGATTCGTAAATTCGTTCATTCGTAAATTCGTAAATGCGTTCGTTCGTACATTCGTAAATTCGAACATTCGTTCATTCGTACATTTTTACATTTGTACATTCGTAAAATCGTACATTTGTAAATGAGAAAATTCGGAAATTTTTAAATTCGAAGTTTGGAAATCCAAAAACCCGAAAATTCAAAAATCTGAAATAGTAACTAACTATTAAATGATAGGTATTGTAATTTCCTTTCGAATTTGACTGTCAGTGAACGTAACAAATTTATCCGAAGTTACGAATTATCCAAAACGAATGCTGCATCTAAACAGGTGGAACGGAACAAATTAATAATAAATAATAATAATAAAACGTTGTTATTGTTTATTATTATTAATTCATTACGTTCCATTCCGTTTTTTCGGATCATTCATACCTTCGGATAAATTTGTATGTGTTACGTTCACTAACAGCCAAATTTGAAAGGAAATTACAATACCTATAATTTAAAAGTTACTAGTAATTACTAATAGTTAAGTTATTATTAGTTAACTATTATTTCAGATTTTCGAATTTACAACTTTACGAATTCACTAATTTACTAATGTACGAATGCCCGAATTTCTGAATGTCCAATTTTATCGAATTTACGAATATTCGGAAAAAATTAGTTAAACAAGTTTTCGTTAATTCGGATATTCCCGAATTAACGAATTTGTCGAAAATTCGTTAAAAAACGAATTTGAAACGAAATAGACATGCCTAGTAAGCACCACCTCCTCAATGTTATGTTGGTCTTTTGCCAGGCATTTGAGCACAATCCTCAGAGTTTTTCTCTGATAGCGAACAACTGGTGATAGCGGCGGGGGATTTGAGGGGATTACGTTTTCCTGCACCACACAGAAAGCACTGCATTTTGCAGATGTGTAGGTACCATTAATTCTTCATGCAATTCTTCACACATCTAAAAAAAAAAAAATCATGCCGGCACCTTCTGACTCATGGGGAAGGATTGGGGTCCTCCTGACCCCGACATAGAGACCCCTTGTCTCTTTGAGTGGAACCCTGAGCTATTGTCAGGTCCTAGATTATAAGGGCTGTGAACACCTGTCTACTCAGCCTGCTGGTTGATGGCAAAACCTAGACACCCCTTCCCTCTCAAAGTACTTCAGAGTCTCTGAGCTCCAGCCCTCAGTTCACAAATGACAATACCAGAATCAGAAACCACCTTTCTCCGCTCAGAACTGACATTCTGGAGCCCTGCAATCTGCATATGTGCTAACCCTATGTCACTCCTACATTTTCACAATGGCAGGGCCTCGCACTGCCACAACACTCAGTATAAAGGTATTTTAAAGCCAGTTTTTTATTGATTAAATATTGGGCCGTTCATTATGTGCGGCCTCATCTTGTACTTTAATGAACTATACAGGGTTTTCTACCAAACATTGATAAGATTACATACATTAGACCAGCCACTCCTAACCATGGCTCTGTGGTTCTTGGGTCCCTTCAGAGGTTGCTAGGCGTTCCTTGAATTAATTGACTGACCTCACATCTGATGGTGCCTGCATAATGTTGGTGCCAACACCAATTTGCAGAGCCAGCTGCCAGACATCAATGATCTTTTTAGCTCTCTGTAGGGGGTGACATTCTGACCGATAATGTAAGGGGGGGGGGCGTGTTTCCCTCCTACATCCAATGAATTGGTTTCACCAGGGGGGGTTTCCATGAATCCCAAACATGATTTCTGTTACCAATATTTTTTTAAATTTGAACAAAAAATATACAATGATTACAGTCGTGAAGCAGAGTGTCTGGTGGTCCATACTGACAAATGAAATACCATACACAAAAAAAACGATTGTGGTATCGTGACGCGTTAATACAGCCAAATAACAATTTCTTAATTATTCTAAAGACAGGCTCGTGAGCATAAAAGATTATCTATACATACATGGCATATACAGTAATAATAGTTGTATGTGAGGAGGAAAGGTTCTACCTGCAAGGCTTCGAGCAAAAAGACTGTGACCTCAAAAACCACCCAAAGATGGAGGAAAACGACATAAAAAGTGGAGGGAGAAATAACCAAGCATTAGAAGCGACAGGTGAAGAGTAAGGGGAGAAGGTTTGCAGAGTAGGGGTGACAAAGAGGGAAGGGATAATGAGGAGAGGAAGGGTATGTGGAGGAACCTCAGAGGCTGCCAAGATAGTTGTATAGGATGGAGGCTTAAGCTAGGTACAGTATCAAGCTTGCCTCTAGATCTCATAGAAGGAAGGAGACATGAGAACTGTTATGATGGAGAAGAATAATTAAACCATGTCATATGTGTCTTCTAGTATTGAGGTTCATTTTGCATTAATAAATGTACCTGAACCTGGGACTTAACCTCCATGAGATTAAGGAATGGGGACTTCTATGTTTGGGTAATGGTTTGCTTAGTGGCGTATAAAAATGTGTGATATGAATGTTGAGCTGCGACGAGGAATGTTATCTATGGGTTGTGAAGTAGAGCTTCCCAAGAGTCCTTTTCGAAGGTTAATCTGTAAGAGTGAATCGATCATAGTATAAAACCTTATCCAAAGACAGCGGGTGTCCGGGTATGACTGCCATGTGTGGAATCTGTTCCCTGACACCCTCTGATACAAGAAGTAGGGTAGGATGGAATGCACTTGGCTATTCTAGCTGGGGTGAAATACCAATAAGACATCACTTTGTAAATGTTTTCTAAAGTTTGTAAATTTCAGGAGCACGTCAATGAGAATCAACAGATCTCACCCTGATCTTTTGGGTTAAGGGTTTTGCTGAATTAATTTTCCTAGTTGGAGCAATAAGACTTGGCTAGAGGAGTTACCCGAGTTTCACTGGCACTATTTATTTTTCTCTCACGTTTTGTCACTTTACACTTTCATCTGTATTTCTTTTTTACTCACTAGGATGGAGGCCTAACCTGAAGTTTATGGGGGGATGTGTGGCCATTAGGTTCCTTCCTCCACCTCTTCAGGAGAGCGCCCTCACCTAGTACACGATGGTCGTCTTCAGGTGATCATGAGGAGAGGGGTCTGCCAGGCCTTTTGGCTAGGTGGACCATGTTAAGCCTTCCCCCTGTCAGGAGCCTTGCGCCCCGGGGTGTCAGGGTAGAGTCCTACTACTTCAGTAGGTGGACTAGACACACACCCTTAAGTGCACTTTTTTGTGTGTGTTTTTACACTAAGGTGTTTTGTTTTTGTGCACCACCAAGGGTTAAAAAGCAAGTGGAATTTAAAAGTGATATCACTCCTTTAGACGAGGGATTGGATCTGCTGGTTGATTCAAAAGCTGTAAGAGACAGGGGTGAGTCTCAATTCTTGGGCAGGAAATCCACGAAATGCCATAGTTGTAGATAGTGGAATAAATCGCTATTGGGAGCTAGGTGGGATTCTTGAAGTTGTGTAAAGGTACAGATCCCATAGATGGTTTGCAACAAGAAGATTGTGGTGAATCCACGTGTTCTCCACCATTGAAACGAATGGAACCATCCATTCCTGAGGAGAACTAAAGAGGTGGGGGTTGGGGTAATATAAATCCTGCAGAATATTTAATGGAATCCCAGATAGAAAGGATATGTGTCAGAACCGGATTGGGGGTTTGGGATGCAAGGGTGGGGGGCCCAGATGAAAGGGGAACTGAGTGGACAGCTAAAATATGCAAAAAAGTCCATAGTGGTGGTTCTAATGTGGAGTGTAGTTGAACAAGAGGTTCAATCTTGTCAGATTTGCGATAGTCATGCATATTAGGTACCCCTAGGCCTCCCCATAGTTTAGATTTATATAGGGGACGACTACTGAGCCTGGCCCTGGCTGGGCCCCAGATAAATTTTAGGACCTGGGTTTGCAAAAAAGCATAAAATATATGTGTCGTAGACCAGTAGCTATAGCAGTAGAGAGAATCCCAGCAACCAGCTGGATAGGTATACATGCAGATCACTGGGGTGAATGATACGGTCTCACCTGATGTAGGGGGGTCTAAGCACTAACTGGGGTTCACCAGAGCTCTTGATGGCAGGGATGGGTTTTGCAGCATGTTAGTTCCAGGTCGCGGTCCTCAGGATCATCCCACTAGGTGGTGAGCAAGCTGGGGCCCAGTAGCAGATATAGCAGGTAGGGATCAAGCAGAAGAGTAATGGGTAAACAAGCCAAAGATCGTTAACAAGTAGTTACAGGCTGGGATTAAAGCGGAGTTCTGGTGAAAAAATTGTTTTTATTTTTTTTGCATCCTAGCATTATTGCAATGAAATTTCAAAAAGACTATACAATGATCAAGATCGCTTGTTAAAAAATATAAATATCTGAATTTTATGCCTGTTTCCAGCCTTAATGTGGGCATGTGAAGTCCCAACTAGATCGCTTCCTAGAATACCTTGGGAGAGGTGCATGCTGGGTAACCAGCATGCACCTCTCGATCTCGCGCATGCGTGATTTATTGACGGCCGTAGCGCCAAGCAGGGTACTGCCCACAGACTCCTGGGAAATGATGTGTAAACATTTCCCAGGAGCACAGGCGAGGGAGGAAGTCTCGAAAGGAAGTGGCAGATTACGAGGACTACATAGCAACAGGCCCTTTCTGGTAAGTATAAAAAAAAATTCCTCCAAATGATTTTTTTCTAGGTTAAAAGGAGTCTATTAATGTAAAAAATTTTTTTTAGGGTGGAACTCCGCTTTAGAAACGTAGTGGAGGAACAAGACAAAGGTCGGTAATGGTAGGTAACGAAGAGACGGACGGCAGCAGGAGTGACAAGAGCGAGAGGACGGCTGGAGAGAGTACAATAATCTGGCAAACAGGAAGTGCGGAGACATGGCTTAAATAGGAAGTTTATGGGAGGAGCAAAGGGTTCAAGGTTTACCAGAAACTAAGTTCAAGACAGGATTGTCTAAGGCAGCAATCAGGCAGGGAGCTGTCCAGCATCTTAGGTGGCTCAGTAAAAAGGTATATTGCCAGACACAGCTAGAGGTTGCAGGTTCAGGTCCAGGCCCTGACAGAGGGGAATAGGATGGGTAAGAGCCGGAATGGGTAGAGCCGTTTGGGTAGATACAACATTCTGATTATGTATAAGATAGAGTAGTCCCAAAAGGACAACCGCTCTCTGAATTGTTTAAGAAGGGGGTATGTTTGTTTCATATAGAGGAGCACAAGAAGGTGCGATAAAACCTAGAAATTAAATCAAGCCTTCCTCCCAAAAAAAGAAAAACAGTTAAGAAAAGCTGCATTTGATTGATCTCTTTTCCGTGTATGTCTAAAAAATAAAATGATTACGAATCCCCTTTAATTGCAATTTTTTTTTTTAAGCCAATTCCTACTTTTCCGCATGAATGAGGCCGGTATTTATATTACCGATGAAATTAATAATAAAAAGTTCAAGAATGTCATAACTGGCTAAGTCCTTCATAAATCTCCTCTGATTCGCTGGCTTCCTGAACATGTTATGTAGGAAATACCGACACACAGCTCTGTTATAGTTGGCAGAGTTTGTGAAACATTTTCCAGGGACACTTGGCTGGTGGGCCGGTCAGTTTTATCTCTGCTTGTCAACATTCATTATTGGAACAAAATAGGCTCCTCCCCCCAAGCACCAAGATCCGCCCACGTTACGCTAAAAAACCAGAAGAGTCCCAGATTGGTCAGAATTACTGGCAGAGGCAGTTGTATGTCTGTACAGAGGAATCTCTGCGGATATAAAAGTTGCAGCGATTGGGATGTAGTATCATAAAGGAAAACGCTACGCTAAATTATTAAAAAAACTCCAAAATCGCAATAAAGTCAGATTTGGATTATTTGTATACAGCACCGGTTTTTCTGCCATTATAAAAATGTCCAAATGTGATATTAAAGTAGATGTAAACCTTTATTTTTTTTTTCTCTCAGTCCTTTGCTAAGGCACAGGATATAAAAGAAATCTACCTTAAAGGGTAACTCCACTCTTGTGGAAAAAAAAACTGCGAAAAAAAGATATATAATATATACAATAGTGGCGCACATAATATTGTAATTGAATGTTATTCAAAGATAGTAATGATCTTTAGTCAGCAGGACCAGCTGCTGATCATGTGACCTCCTGTGACAGCCAATCACAGTGATCACATGATTGGGCAGTCTTTCCTGCCCCCCCCCCAGGCATAATAGCCCAGTTGAAGGGACGCCAGGGCTGGGCAGGAAGGGGGTAAAATTCCTGCAGTGCACATTGATCACCCAGAGGGGATTGTTTTGTTTTTTTCTCACCAAAAGTGGAGTTATTCTTTAAATTAGACATCTAAAAGAACAATAAATTCATGTTTTCAGTAATTCTTCAAGCAATCACATGACCACAATGCATTTGCAGAGATTGGATGGGAGGCGGTGTTAAACACGTCTTGTGTCCTGGTCAGGATGCCTGTTGTATACAAAATGTTGCCAAATAATAACATTTCTCTGTGATAAATATACATTTCCTTCCATGGCAGGTACTGTAGGTAGAAAAGAGTGTTTTGAAGAAGCACTGAGGTCAGTGGAAAACGCACGCGTCACTTCCTGGGTTCGGACATTCTGTTGGCTGTTATTTGATATTTTTTTAAAATAAAATTGTTGGAATGTTCCTGTGGTGTGCAGCCGTTCTTTTCTCCCTGCTGGCCATCGGTGGCGGGCCGTGGCTTGCACCCAGCGCATTTGGACTGTGGTGACTGCTCGCCTGGAGCTGCGTCTTCCTTGTTTGAATCTAGGTACTGTAGGTGCTGGAGATCTAAAGCACTTTATGTGCTGCCTTGCAGTCTAGCTCTACCTTCCACCAGACTGGATGGCAGGGAGGCTGCCTGCAAGAGTTGCTGTCATTCATTCGCTCATGGCCACCCCAGCAGTACCTGTGGCCACCCTAGTAGTCATGACCACTGTAGCAGTGCCTGTGGCCACCCTAGAATTAATGGCCACTCCAGCAGTACCTGTGGCCACCCTAATAGTCATGGTCGCCCTAGCAGTGCCTGTGGCCACCCTAGTTGTCATCGCCAACCTAGCAGTGCCTGTGGCCACCCTAGAAGTCATGGCCGCCCTAGCAGTACCTGTGGCCACCCTAGAAGTCATGGCCACCCTAGCAGTACCTGTGGTCACCCTAGTAGTCATGTTCACCTTAGCAGTGCCTGTGGCCACTCTCGTAGTTGTGGCCGACCTAGCAGGGCCTGTGGCCCCCCCAGTAGTCATGGCCACCCTAGCAGTACCTGTGGTCACCCTAGTAGTCATGTTCACCCTAGCAGTACCTGTGGCCACCCTAGCAGTGCCTGTGGCCACCCTAGCAGTACCTGTGGCCACCCTAGTAGTGCCTGTGATCAGCCTAGCAGTGCCTCTGGCCACCCTAGTAGTCATGGCCACCCTAGCAGTACCTGTGGTCACCCTAGTAGTCATGTTCGTCCTAGCTGTGCCTGTGGCCACCATAGTAGTCGTGGCCGCCCTAGCAGTGTCTGTGGCCACCCTAGTAGAGCCTTTGACCACCCTAGCAGTGCCTGTGGCCACCCTAGTAGTCATGGCTGCCCTAGCAGTGCCTGTGGCCACTCTAGTAGTCGTGGACAACCTAGCAGTGCCTGTGGCCACCCTAGCAGTGCCTGTGGCCACCCTAGCAGTGCCTGTGGCCACCCTAGCAGTACCTGTGGTCACCCTAGTAGTCATGTTCACCCTAGCAGTGCCTGTGGCCACCCTAGTAGTCGTGGCCACCCTAGCAGTGCCTGTGGCCACCCTAGTAGTGCCTATGACCACCCTAGCAGTGCCTGTGGTCACCCTAGTAGTCATGGCTGCCCTAGCAGTGCCTGTGGCCACTCTAGTAGTCGTGGCCAACCTAGCAGTGCCTGTGGCCACCCTAGTAGTCATGGCCACCCTAGCAGTGCCTGTGGCCACCCTAGTAGTCATGGCCACCCTAGCAGTGCCTGTGGCCACCCTAGTAGTCATGTGCTCTAGGCCGCCCTAGCAGTGCCTGTGGCCACCCTAGCAGTACCTGTGGCCACCCTAGTAGTGCCTGTGATCACCCTAGTAGTCATGTTCGCACCTAGCAGTGCCTGTGGCCACCCTAGTAGTCATGGCCACCCTAGCAGTGCCTGTGGCCACCCTAGTATTCATGGCCGTCCTAGCAGTGCCAATGGCAAACCTAGAAGTCATGGCCGCCCTAGCAGTGCCTGCGACACGAGCAGCTGAGTTTCGGAAAGTTGGGTGCACCACGGATAGGCTGGGGGGAAAGGAGGAGAAGTCCCGCCTATCAATGGCTGCTGTATGATGGATGCTGATGACGTTGGAAAGGCGCAGATCCGAGGGCTGACATCGCTGCAAATTCAGAAGCCGGATTGTGGCGTTGTTGGCCCAGCACAGGACATGAGACCATAACGAGAAGACCGGCAGAATCAACAGCTTATTTACCTGACAGTGAAGGGGTATTAAGGTCTGCAAATTTAAAGTGGTAATAAGGAAGGCGTGCTGGTTCAATGTTTAAAATTTTGCATTGAGTTCCACTTTAACTCGCACTGTATCTTACTTTTAGGGTTTTTAAATATTCACTTTTGTAAAAAAAAAAAAAAGAAAATGATGAATCTTTGGTCTTTATATTGTGGTGTAATATCTGTTTACGGTGCGGTTAGGAGATGGCAGTCTTTATCAAGATCTAACATTTAGTAAAACTTTGATTACATCTCATCATTATTCTACATCTCTGCTCAATCCCTGAGAAAGATGGAATCTTTCCCCTGAAACGTGTTGGTTGCATTTGATGCTCATAGGCAATAGATGTTTAAAAGAAACTGTTAAAGTGATATGAGCTTTTCTAATAGGCTCTCCTCAATATCCACCCCAGAATTTATCATCTGGTGAACGACAAAATATATTGCCTTTCATTTCCTGTTTAAACTGAACGGGTGGTTTTATAAGGTGATAAGGTGAGGGGTCACATATCGTTTAAATGGACTTTAAATACAAGGCAAGGGATGGCGCTGATGTCAACTGGCAAGAGCGAGCAGTGTAGGGCCAGATAATTAACCAGCGACTCTTTTTTTTTTTTTCCTAATCTGTCTGCAATGAGGCATCCATCCCACTGACCACCAATGGAAGGTGGCACCTCTTCAACTGACCACCAATGGAAGGTGGCACCTCTTCAACTGACCACCAATGGAAGGGCCCCTTCTTGGGTTTCTCCAGAGGTTGTTAGAGGTTTCTTGAGTGGGATCAGACTGATGAACTGCACGATGGTACCTGCGTAGTTCTGGGGCTGATGTCAACTGGCAAGAGCAAGCAGTATAGTACCAGATAATTAACCACTGACATTTTTTTTCCCTAATCTGTCTGCAAGGAGGCGTCTTTCCCACTGACCACTAATAGAAGGTGGCACCCTCTTCATCTTGTAGGTGGAGTGGAGTGCAGCGTGGTGCAGCAATATTTCACACAGTCAGGGACAGTGAGGAACTTGTATTGAAATGATACAGCAACAGTTAACAACAAACACAGTGGGAAGGCTGCCCAACCAGGTGCACTCATGGTTTCCAGTAATGTGAAGTGAGCAGGCATCAGCTGGACTGATAAGAGAGCAGAATGTGGCCTGGCCATCTTGTACCCAAATGGGAATTGGTGCAATAGAGATAAGGCCTTAGGCTTTTCTTCCTTGTCAGGAACCTTTCCCTTACCGCTAGTACTGTCCCAAACACGCAGGGCACCTGTCCCATACTCTACCAACTTGCAAAAAAAGCATGCCAAACCTGGGAGCTAGGGCCTTAAATAGGCTCTGCCTGACCCAAGATGGCTGCTGGAGTCACATGGGCTGGCAACATCTAATAGGATAGCTGACCCAGGAAACCATAGAGGAGCCCCGTTCCTCTTGACTTCCTCTCAAACAACAGGGGCTCTGCGGAAGAGCTCCACCTGCTGTGGAGAAAGTAGACTGCACCTGCCTACAAACTGACCACCAACACAGAGGCACTTCTCCACTGCTAAGGGCCCCCCTCTTCACTAACTCTCTTCAATGCCAAACCTGGGAGCTAGGACCTTAAATAGGCTCTGCCTGACCCAAGACGGCTGCTGGAGTCACGTGGGGTGGCAGCATCCAATAGGATAGCTGACCCAGGAAACCATAGAGGAGCCCCGTTCCGCTTGACTTCCTCTCAAACAACAGGGGCTGTGCGGAAGAGCTCCACCTGCTGTGGAGAAAGTAGACTGCACCTGCCTACAAACTGACCACCAACACAGAGGCACTTCTCCACTGCTAAGGGCCCTCCTCTTCGCTGACTACGAATGTGAGGTGGCACTTTTACCACTGCCCACTAATATAGGGCACGGCACACCACCGATCACATCAATGCCATGTGAGCTGTAGATATAAACTTAGCAAGGGTTCCTCAGGGGAGTAAGGCTGAGAACGGCTGGCCTAGAGCCACTAATCAGGTTCAAACCGTCAGGTCCCATATGACAGCACTGGAAAGTTTCACTCCGTAGGCCTCATTTTTTTTTAAAAGGTCTAAAGTAAAAACTGTGTGGCTCCATAGTCGCCAATCTGGAGAAGTAAACTTTGAATAAGATTGTTGGGAGGAAGGATACAAGAGCCAATGGAGAGGTAAGGTATAAGAACTTTTCTTTTACAGTACATTTTCTTTTTTGGCTTATTTTGTAAGTAGACAGAGTCGCTTTAAATGGTCTCATAAATGAGTCCAATATAATATAACACTGTAAATGAGAAATAACAGCAGCTACCTAGAAACGCAGGGTGTATTTTAGTTTCACCATAGAGCACGAGTATTCATAGTTCACTGAAAATGAGAGACACTTATGCCGCGTACACACGGTCGGACTTTTCGTCTACAAAAGTCCAACGGACGCTGACGGACTAAAGCTGGCTGGTAATCCGATCGTGTGTGGGCTTCTCCGGACTTTCAACTGACTTTTTTAGCCTCAAATCCGACGTACTTTAGATTTGAAACATGCTTCAAATCTTTCTGACGGACTCGAGTCCGGTCGAAAAATCCGCTCGTCTGTATGCTAGTCCGACGGACAAAAACCCACGCTAGGGCAGCTATTGGCTACTGGCTATGAACTTCCTTATTTTAGTCCGGTGTACGTCATCACGTAAGAATTCGACGGACTTTTGTGTGATCGTATGTAGGCAAGTCTGTTCGTTAGAAAGTCCGCCGCAAGTCCGCCAAAAGTCCGTCGAAAGTCTGTCGGACAGGCTGTCGGACTTTTGTAGCTGAAAAGTCCGACCGTGTGTACGCGGCATTACACCCTTGATTTCACAAGTCTTGCAGTGCAGAGCTTGTCAGTTAGGGCAGCAAACCACCCACACATACATTTCCATCAACCAACAACAGATATAGGACAGACATACACTACATTGTCAAAAGTATTGGGACACCTGCCTTTAGACGCACGTGAACTCTAATGGCATCCCAGTCTAATGCCCCGTACACACGGTCGGATTTTCCAACGGAAAACGTGTGATAGGACCTTGTTGTCGGAAAATCCGACCGTGTGTGGGCTCCATCACACATTTTCCATCGGAATTTCCGACACACAAAGTTTGAGAGCAGGCTATAAAATTTTCCGACAACAAAATCCGTTGTCGGAAATTCCGATCGTGTGTACACAAATCCGACGCACAAAGTGCCACGCATGCTCGGAATAAATAAAGAGACGAAAGCTATTGGCTACTGCCCCGTCTATAGTCCCGACATACGTGTTTTACGTCACCACGTTCAGAACGATCGGATTTTCCGACAACTTTGTGTGACCGTGTGTATGCAAGACAAGTTTGAGCCAACATCCGTCGGAAAAAATCCATGGATTTTGTTGTCGGAATGTCCAATCAATGTCCGACCGTGTGTACGGGGCAGGCTGTTCACAAGGTGTAGGAGTGTGTCTATGGGAATGTTTGACCATTCTTCCAGAAGCACATTTGTGAGGTCAGACACTGATATTGACCGAGAAGGCCTGGCTCACAGTCTCCGCTCTAATTCATCCCAAAGATGTTCTACCGGGTTGAGGTCAGGACTCTGTGCAGGCCAGTCAAGTCCCCCCCCCCCCCCCAAACTCGCTCATCCAAGTCTTTACGGACCTTGCTTTGTGCACTGGTCCTAATCATTTGCTGGAGGGGGGATTATGGTGTGGGGGTTGTTTTTCAGGGGTTGGGCTTGGCCCCTTAGTTCCAGTGAAGGGAACTCTTAATGCATCAGCATACCAAGACATTTTGGACAATTTCATGCTTTCAACTTTGTGGGAACAGTTTGGGGACGGCCCCTTCCTGTTCCAACATGACTGCGCACCAGTGCACAAAGCAAGGTCCATATAGACATGGATGAGCGAGTTTGCAGGCCAGTCAAGTTCCTCCACCCCAAACTCGCTCATCCATGGAAGAGACCATCCCCAAACTGTTCCCACAAAGTTGAAAGCATGAAATTGTCCAAAATGTCTTGGTATGCTGACGCCTTAAGAGTTCCCTTCACTGGAACTAAGGGGCCAAGCCCAACCCCTGAAAGACAACCCCCCACCATAATCCCCCCTCCAGCAAATGATTAGGACCAGTGCACAAAGCAAGGTCCATAAAGACATGGATGAGCGAGTTTGGGGGGGGGGACTTGACTGGCCTGCACAGAGTCCTGACCTCAACCCGATAGAACACCTTTGGGATGAATTTGAGCGGAGATTGCGAGCCAGGCCTTCTCGTCCATCATAAGTGCCTGACCTCACAAATGCGCTTCTGGAAGAATGGTCAAACATCCCCATAGACACACTCCTAAACCTTGTGGACAGCCTTCCCAGAAGAGTTGAAGCTGTTATAGCTGTAAAGGGAGGTCCAACTCAATATTGAACCCTACGGACTAAGACTGGGATGCCATTAAAGTTCATGTGCGTGTAAAGGCAGGCGTCCCAATACTTTTCACAATATAGTGTATCTCTAATGCATTCTGCTGGATGATGGTTTCCTATATGACAAGTGCTCAGATAACAGAAAATCTAACACACATAGGAGCGCAGAAACACTAAAAGAAGGTAAATAACGATTTCTGGTGATTTATTTATATCTAGATTGTAATTCTAAATATATGTCAGTGAAAACACAGCTCAGGACCCTTCTATAGAAGTGGAATCATCTTACAAACAGCAAAGTGTTAATGTCCATTGGGTCTGGATGGAAAAGCATGGGCAAAAAGAAATTATATATATTTTTTGTCTGTTATTAAAAAAATGTTGGTAGAGGAGAATTTAGAGAATCTTTATCTCGAGTGCAAGACCATAGAAAGAGAAAAACACATTGAATAATTTATGTTGTAATTCCAGAGCCACACAGTATTAATCATTAAGGGTTTCCGATGCAAACATAGTGAAGTCGGAGATGTTAGGGCTACGAAAAAAAAAAGTTCTATGCTTCATAGATGATGCCTGAGGTCCTCAAACGTTAAACAGCAAAATAAATGTCCCACCAGTACAGACAATAAATAAAAGTGAATTGTGTTTCATTGTATGCTACAAAATTCTACTCTGTTAGAACAGCGGCTGCTACAAGCGTTCCTTTCAAAGCCTGGCTTTTATTTACCGAAGGCCGGTAGTTGAAAGCAAACACCTGATTGGCTGTCAGAGTTGTACCCTAAAGGCAAACTAGCCCCTATCTGAGTAAAATATTGCAGCAAAATAACCCCCTCCATATACAATACCTCTCATCTATATTGTCACCACTATATAGGCTTTTGAAATACCTTCTTGGCCTGGTGGGAAATGTTCTAGACTCAAAGCAAAGCTGTGTCTATGACATGGGTCTTCAAACTACGGCCCTCCAGTTGTTCAGGAACTACAATTCCCTTCATGCCTAGTCATGTCTGTGAATGTCAGAGTTTTACAATGCCTCATGGGATGTGTAGTTCCGCAACAGTTGGAGAGCCGTAGTTTGAAGATTCCTGGTCTATGAGAACATGCCGCTGTTACCTGTGAATAGCTGTGGACAGATCACCATGAGGACAACAGGAAAAATGGGAAACGTTAACCACTACATATAAAGATACTTCAAAAGCATGCTGCCAAAAAATTGACTTTGTTTTTTTTTCACCAGATCAAATTTGTGGTTTTATAAAACAATTGGTTACCACTCAACCTCAAAATCCCACATCAACGAACCTAATGGAATTCAGGTGTTGAGTTTTTACCTTGCCTGATAGAGATATATCTTTTGTTGGAGGCCATGAAGACAACTTGAGGGTGACTTTCTTCAAGATCAAAGAGTTCATCTTTGCCAGGTTTGGAGCTCCTCCCAGCTTTCAGCGTGCCTGTAGGTCCCATTGGTGTCAAATACTTCCCAGTACAATCTTTGAAGGCCAGCTTCCCGCCCTTGAACTCAAGAGTGTAGGCGGTGCTGTTATCGGGGTCCTTAACCAGCTTCCCGTCGTTACGCAGGTAGCGGTTATCACAAGTCTTCAAACAGTATTTTTTGTCCTGGTACACCAGGGTGATAAGGGAGTGTACCCCCCATGGTATGTTGCTGTCTGTGGAGATCTCATCTTCTTGGGGGCTAAGGTGGGCATACCTTCTCCTGCTAACACTAAGAAGGTTAGCTTGAGGATGGATGGCCAAATGGACAGCCCAGAGCTCTGTCTCTGTGATGGTCTGTGCAAAACAGGACAGCTTATCCTCTGAGCCACCAAAGAAGCGCTTGTGTATGTCTGACTGTAGGGCCCACCGTCCATCCGACTGAGCAGAAATGGTAAAACGGCAAGATTCCTCTGGCTTCTCAGCCTCGCATGACACGTTTCCATCTTTGTTGGCCGACAAGTATCTTCCAAGGTGGTGACTTTTGAGGTAGACCACCGAGTTGTCCAGCTCATCTTGCTCCAAGGTCCAGATCTGCTTCTTTTTGAGGCTAGGAGCGGAGGCATAGACTTTGAAGCCAAAGGCTTCGGCTGTCAGGTACCTGTTATCGCAATTGATCAAGCCGAACTGGATCTTCAAAATCTGGTGTATTCCATTGGTTGGCATTTTTTTTTTTCTTCTTCTTCGACTCTCCCGTAGGTGTGCAAGTGTAAAAAAAAAAAGTCTCCTGTTACCGACAGCCCTGCGTATCAACGCAAAACGTAGGCACTTTGTCAGCAGCCCTGGGAGATCTGGATTAAAATGAATGAACTGAAAAGCACCTCAACTTAACACCCAATGACGCGGTCTTGATCCTGCTCCAGTTGCCTCCACTTTGGGCAGTGCCGGCTGCTCTCCTATAATCTGCACGTCGACGCGCTCCTCACATCTCCCTCCCAGACTGGATGCAGAGGTGGACTTTCCAATTCACATATTAAGCCGGGACGCAGACTGCTCAGCCAAGTGGTAGCTGCAGCCTGTTTAATTGGCCACATCTAGGATTACAAAAGCTCTGTCCCTGGTTTTCAATGAACCGCGATCCGGCAGTAACCAATAGTGGGGCTATTGCATAAGCCACAAAGAGGCTGTGCGCCGTGAAACAATGCCCCTTTTGTCAGGTCGCTTCTCAAATATTCAACTCTACTGAGTGAACACTTTCTCTTCGATTATTCGGAGGCTCTTTAATTCTTTGTAGATGAAAGGAAGGTCTCCTATGATATGTAGCTCCAGTAAAAAAAAAATTAGATGATAAAAAAACATATACAAAATTCTTCCCTTCACCCGGTGTCTTTCCTCTGAAGGTTGCAGGTGGAAAGGAAAAAAAAAAAAGACGGTCAAGGTAATCGAATCCTCTCCCTCCTCCCCATCAGATGAATTCTGTCTGTATCTCTTGCTTTTTACACCTGTCTAAAATTACCTGCCTCTCTGATTCCTGTGGTATACTTGTGTAGGTCACCTCCTGGTTCCCCATTCTGTGGCTCTGGGCATAATCTGCTTACCAATTATCCTGATATATTTTGTTTTTCTTAAAGTTTAATCCGTTTAGGCTTCCTATGGCTCCCTACTGTGCTTTGTATCCATCTGTTCAGATCTCCTGCTAATTGTCAACCAGCACCGGGAACGTGTACCTGCCTTACAGATAAGACCCAGATGTCTGGCCGAATTCGAAATTAAGTGCGTGTATTTAGATTGCAGGATTGGAAAAGGATTTATATGTACAGAACATAAAGGGAAGATAGCGGAATCCTAGGCCGTGATGGTCACATGCGTGACTTCAGCAGCTCCTTGAGTACAATTTGGTAGTTCAAGGTCATTTGCTTAATAATTAGTCTTAAGCTGACAACAGCCATTGGATAAGTGAAGCGGACATGTGATCCGACCTAAGAATATATTGATGTATTTTCTTAGCAGATAAATGCTCGGTTATATACGAGTGTGCAGCTGACAATCCCGACACAAGGTTATCTGGAAGGAACATTCCAAACCTGGACAATTGCTCCTCAGAGAGTAATGGGACGAGGTATTGCCAAAAGTATTGGGACACTTGCCTTTACATACGCATGAACTTTAATGGCATCCCAGTTTTAGTCCGTGGGGTTCAATATTGAGTTGGCCCATCCTTTGTAGCTATAACAGCTTCAACTCTTCTGGGAAGGCCATCCACAAGGTTTAGGAGTGTGTCTATGGGAATGTTTGACCAGTATAACAGAAGCGCATTTGTGAGGTCAGGCACTAATGTTGGATGAGAAGGCCTGGCTCACAGTCTCCTCTTGAATTCATCCCAAAGATGTTCTATCGGGTTGAGGTCAAGACTCTGTGCAAGCCACTCAAGTTCTTCCACCCCAAACTCGCTCATCCATTTCTTTTCGGGCCACGCTTTGTGCTCTGGTGCGCAGCCATGTTGGAACAGGAAGGGGCCATCCCCAAACTGTTCCCACAAAGTTGGGAGCATGAAATTGTCCAAAATGTTTTGGTATGCTGACGCCTTAAGAGTTCCCTTCACTGGAACCAAGAGGGCAAGCCCAACCTCTGAAAAACAACCCCACACCAAAATCTCCCCCTCCACCAAATGATTTGGAGTGATGGGCCAAAACTTTTCACAATATAGCTTAGCTGCTCCATTCTAAAGCAGCCCAGGGGATACCAGAGCAGTGTTTCTTAACCACCTTCAGTCATGGCACCCTTTAATATTCTACACAATCTCAAGGCACCTCATTCTAAAATGTAACAAAACGAAACTAATAGTTTTACATAACGCAGCAGCATCCACACACATAGGAGACCCAATGTTGAAGGTGATTTATTCTTCCAAAGCAAATCCACCTTTGCACATTGGTACTGACTAGTACCAATGGTGCAAGTACTTCCTCCTTCCATATCACCCCTTGTCTCTGCCCCCTACCCACCTCCGAGCACCGTCCCTTGGTTCACCCCCCTACCCACCTTCCAGTACCACCCCTTTTAGAGAACACAGAACCAAGTCATTTGTATGTAATTTGATACTGCTAACCAGAAAAGCAATAAAATAGATCTCCTGCAGCCAACAACAATAGAGCCCCCATCAACAATAGACTCATCTATCAATAATAGACCCCCAGCAAAAAATAGATCCTCCCAGCAACAATAGATGGACCCAGTAACAATAGAGCCGCCACAAAAATATACCCCCACCCCCGCAACAATAGACCCCCATTAGCAACAATAGATCTCCCAGTAGCCAGCAACAATAGACCCCTCCCTCAATAGTAGATGCCTCCCAGCAACAATTAACCCCCCCCCCCCCCACACCAAAGCAACACTAGACCCCCACAGAACAATAGAATTTGTCACGCAACCCCTGAAGAAACCTCAAGACACCCTGGTTGAAAAGAAGCTGTACTAGAGGACCAGGATGTGAAGATCCGACTGCCCTCAGAAGGAGGTGGTGTCTGATGGCTGCCACATTAAGATGAACGTTCTGTTCTGCTGAAGGGAGATATAACATTATGAGAAATATATAATATCATTGTAACTTATTCTGTATGATTTATAGATATGTGCGCTTGTGGTTGCCCCCCCCCCCCCCCCCCCTGTGTGGAGCACCCTCAGGTGCCCTTGCCGTTGCTATTCTTATTGGCTGCTGCTTATCCTGGGTAAGCAACATAATGACCTAAAAACCTTCTGTTTTCTTACCTCCCCCCACCGGTTTATTCTTTGTTAAATGTTTATTATCACATCTCATACAAAGATTTTGACCTGTTGTTTTTACCATGGATGATAGTAATTAACTCCTCCTGAAGAAGCGGTCTTCACCACGAAACATGTAGAGGACTGATTATACATCAAGATTAATTAAATCTCGTGCCCTCAATACCATCTGAGAACACAAAATCACCAGCAAAAACCAATTGGAGGAAATATGTATCGTTGAAATTACTGTTTTTGTTCATACAGTATATATTAATCTGTGTCCTTTTCTTTTAATTAATTTTATATAAATAAAATGTACAACTTTTTATATAATTGTTACATTCTGGGTACTAAGATAGTCAATTTTCCCTCCCACCAGGGGCACAATAGGGGTAGCCCTGGGCTTCTTATAATTATTGCTCTTATTAGGATGATGGTACCCCCATATATGTAATATTATGGCTTTTGTGACGCACACACTTTATCTAAAATGCTTTCAAATGTATATTTTACTGGACCAGAAGAGAGTAAATAAGGGAAGTTCATGGTTGGAGTTTACAAATATTTCAATCTTCTTAAGTGCTGTCTGGCTTTGTCTGTAGCTTCCGTACAGCCAAAAGCCACTCCTGTCCACATTCAGGCCTAAGGGTATTATAGACATCATCCAGTGGTATTGTGTACTTTCCATTGATATCTCAACATGGAACCCATGAGGATTCAAAATGTCTGTACTCTGGATGGGCAGACGTGCAAATAAAGTCTGCTGAGAAAATTTCCCCGTGTCAAATGTCTGGATTTTGCCAGGAACAATAGAAGAAGCTGGTTCAACTCTCTAGCCCGTCAATTATCATACAACTACCATCTTGTCTTTATGATATCCAACATCTTAGGCCTTGGGACATATCACACTCTATACATGGACCTGGCGTCGGCCCACGAAGGTTGTATTGTACAGTCTGACTGATTATGATAATATGTTGTGTCTAATTAACTGCACATGGAGTGAAAATGATCAGATCGCCACTGACCATATGCATACCAAATGGGTGAGAAGCCTTTTGTAAGGTAAACCGGATTCCTAGCATCAGAAAGCCAGTGCAGATTTGTGCTCCTGCTCATGCTCGTGCACATTGCACACATGCTCATTTTAATGAGCGAAGGGCCAATGTTACATACACTGTGCCACCTCATTGCGTGCATTCCAATTAGCACTTGCCACCCAGTGGCCTATTTAAACTGGTCTTATCAGTATGAGCAGTTGCTGAATGATCTTCATTTTGTTTTTGTGTTCCCGAGACCCTATCTGCTGTACCTGCTTGCCACTGGACTTCACTTTTGCTCTTGTTCTAGCTCTGTTACCTAACTACCCTGGCCTCGGCCTCTTTACTGGACCTGATCTGCCTGCTGACTCTGTACCATTTTCCCCGGCTCTTACTGATCTTGGCCTGCTTTCTGGACTTGCTTTACCTGCTGATTCGGTTCCTCACTGCCTGGTTGCTGCTGACTGCTGCTTGTCTCCTGGTTTTTGCTTCCGTCTCACGTTCTGGTGGACAGAGTGGACATCACCAGCCAGCTGCTACGGCACTCATGTCACTCCTTGCCTTTACACTCTCTGTCTCCACCTTCAGGGGTGTTGGGGCGGGAGGTGCAAGAGAGGCCTCCACAACATTCCAGTCTTCACCGGGTACGTGACACATTTTGACAATTTCAGTTTCCTCTCTGCTGATTAAAGCAGCACATAAAGCATTGATGGGCATCATCCACAAGGGTACTATAGTCGGCAGAGAGGAACAGGAAACAGCATCTCCAACAGGTTCCATGTCTCAGCCAAGCACTAAGCATCCTGGCATTGCAAGTAAGTTCTTCCTATTCCCTCACCCCCGGGTAGCCCATAGAGCTAGTAGAGAAGGAGGCCATGGTTGAATTTTGGACCATTAACACATTCCACATCATCGGAATACTTAAAAGATGTAAACAAATGTATCAGCTACTACACTGATGACTGCTGAGTTCTTCAGAGGTTTGAAAACAGACACTTTTCAGTGGATACACATATTAGGTTAAAAAAAAAAAAATTATCTTCTGAATGATCAACAGCCGTCGTGTGTGGGCTCCCTAATGCTAACTGGGACTTATATGGGAATCGTAAAAACTTGTTAGGATTAGTGATGCCCCAAGTTGCAGGAAGACCTAACAAACTTGTGACTCTGAGGTAGAAAAATGCTGCAAAACAACCAGACACCACTTTTGGTCCTTTGTTTCGGAAGATCTTCACTATTATTATATCTAAACTAGTAACATAACCACAATGCCATTTCAGGCAATGACATCTCTTCTGGTGGGAAAACACCTATTTAGGGAAAATAATTAAAAACATCAGTGCTGTGTGTAGTCACTCCTTCCCTTCATCTCAACATCCTGGTGTGGACAACACACCTATTGACTATCAATCGCCTTAAAAGCTGAGAGGGCACAGACACATAATAAATCTAGATGTCCTCTTTAGGGGATTGGCTAATTTGTGTATTAGCAGATCTTCCAGCTTCAGAGACATTTTCAGTAGGTTTTATTTAGTTATATTTTAATAGAATCTAAAGAAATGCTGACTTCTGTAACAAGCACCAGCTACACCTAAAGATTTCCCTTTTAGTTGGTTTGCTTGAAAAAGGAGGGACACCAAAAATGTTGCGAAGTATTCATTATTGAAGATCTGAAAGCTATGTCATCTTCACTGTGGCTATACCACCAAGCTCTTTACTGCCCCAAGATATAAATGCATACAGTCAGGGGCGTAACTACCACCATAGCGACCCATGCGGGCGCTATTGGGCCCGCAGCCGAGTGGGGCCCAGTGAGGATAAGAGCACCGCCGGCACAGTCTCCCAGCCAGGGGAAGAGAGAGGAAAGGAAGAGGCGAGCTGTCCATATCAGCAGAGAGCTGAATTGCCCAATGTAAGATCTTTCATTAGAACTTTCAGTGTTCCCGGGGCTCACGTCACATAGCTCCACCTTTTGGCCCGGTGCCTTTGATAGACAGAACGCCGATCCAATGCGGGACATGTGACATCATCAAAGGCGTCAGGCCAAGAGGTGGGGCTATGTGACGAGCCCCGGGAAGACAGGAAATGCAAATGAAAGCTATTACAGCGGGCAATCCCGCTCTCTGCTGATCCAGGTGGCTTGCCTCTTCCTCTGCATAAGTGGGGCTGTATGGGGAACAGGCAGACCAGGCTGTATTGGGCACAGGTCACGCTGTATGGGGAACAGGTCACACTGTATTGGGCACAGGTCACGCTGTATTGGGCACAGGTCATGCTGCATTGGGCACAGGTCACGCTGTATGTGGCACAGGTCACGCTGCATTGACACTAGGGCAGCTGTGGGGGGGGGGGGGGCTGTTTGCAGGGGGGCCCCATACAACATTTTGCTATGGGGCCCTGCTAATTCTAGTTACGCCCCTGCATACAGTACTCTCTCCCAGGCACCAGGGGCCACAGATCACCTCCTGTCAGTGATTGGATTAGGTTTAGCTATCAATAGTATGGGCAAATCTGACCACTATGGTGCAAAACAGATATATACCAATGTCTTCCATTTTTGTCATTCCATAAAGCAAATGGATATCCAATGTTCTTGAGTGTGAAGGAGAGCCCATACAAAGGAAGTGTGTGTGGGTAGGGGGTAGGGGGGGCAGAAACAGTATTCAAAAGACAGCACCAATGTCGGTATTGTATAATGGGCACATGATGTCATGGTGTACAACAACATGTTTTGTGGCAACAGTATGGCCGCTTCCTCATGCAAGGTGCATCACAAATCAAGAGTAGGCTGGGCTTTCTGCTGTCATGGTTATGCAGTAGTGTTTGTCTGTCAGCTTACCTTTCCTCCATGTGTTCACCTCTAGAGACCAGCCACTCTCACCTGACTGCTTTTATAATCTCTCCTCTAGCATGGCTCCATCCCAGCCCCTATCGGAGAACTCTATATTAACCTGTGCACTGCAAGCCAATCCTGCTGATCAACTTTGTGTGTTTAGCTTCTGTGTGCATCTTGCTATGTCTTCTACGTCTGATTCCAGTTACCGATCTTGGCTTGTTCTGGACTATCCTTGTCAGCTTGTGACCCTGACCTTTGGCGTGTTCTATGTTTATCCTTGTCTGCTAGTCGCCCCGACCTTTGACTTATTCCCTTACTATCTCTATCCTCCTGTAGCCTACTGTGGGCGTGAGCTGGGAGACCCTGGGGGTCGCGACCTGGAGCCAGTTGCAGCCCAGTCCATCCTCACCACTAGAGGCTCCGGTGAACACCTGCTGGCTCTTAGACTCCGCGCCCTAGGGAATCTTACGCTCTAGCCCCTGTGGGATCCGTCTTGTTGTTCCAGCGGGCCTGCCTTCCTTTAGCACCCAGACTCCCACCCGCAGCAGTCAGCCGTAGGGTCCACTACCCTTGCGGTGCACTCCTGATCCCAACAGTCTGCATCTGTCACCTGGCCTTAGGTGACCTGACATCAGCATCACTTGAAATCTAAGTGTTACCGTCAATAAAGGCTTTTGTACTGTTTATTATGTATCAGTGTAGGCACCTCTGAACACTTTTTTGAGGACATTTTTCCTTCTACTATACTTCTCACCAGCACCATCACTTAGTACAACAATGTCCTGACTGAACAGAGCGCAATCAAAGTCACCAATAGAAAAATCTTCATGGTGACAGACATTCTCCACATACATCATCATGTTAGGAATTCCTTGGTGTCCGGGTTGTTAAACCAGTTTCTGAACATGGGGGACAAGAACAACTTTTCAGGAATGATGAGCTGAAGCTCCAACCTCGTCCCACCGGTTTAACAATACATTCACCACAATGGTTTGGTTTTTAGGCCCTTGGCCTAGATGGGAGTACTTAACACACTTTACTTCAGAGGCCTTTGCTGAGCTTCTGGTTCAAGACTCAGTCTCCAAGTGATAGTGAGACACACCCTGGGGCATGTGCCTTCCAGGTGCCCAGCCAGTGCATTAAAACTACCTACCTGGTAATTGACCTGCCATCACTGAACCACTACCACTCCTATTGACTACTTTAAGGGGATTCTCCCAGGTGTTGGTTGATAACTATTTTTCCATAAAACTCAAGTCAGATCAGCATATTGTAAGGCTTACTTGCCATTGTCTGCAGCCGCTTAGCAATGACACACTTTACGTGCTACTGTCTTCCCCACACATACATCGGAGGCAGATCTCAATTGCTTTTGCTCCTTTACAGAATTAGAACATGTGTACAGGCTCCTGGACGGGTGCTATGTTTCGCCTATATTTGGGTTGTGGTCCCTTTAAGGGGGGTGGTGTACTTATACTCAGGGGTCCTCACCCGTGCAGGGTGAGAGCTTCCAGGACAGTGCAATTATAAACGAGAAGACTCACTTATAGTTCTCTCCGCATTAATCATTTCCAATTTTGGAGGTTCAGAGAGCTATTCGGGTAGGAAAGAACCTCCAACCTGATTAGGTGGACTTTGATCCCGAAAGGGTTAAGCAAAACTTTACACATAGTTACAAACATTACCTGAATAAAACTTGAAGGATGCAGGCCACAACTGGAACAGGCCCAAACCTGTGTCCCCTTGTGTAGAGCACCGTGGTGTTTTGGGGACTTATCCCCTGCTCTCAAGGCTCACCCTTTAATTTTACCTGCGACCCGAATATGTTCTCGGCTTTTCTCTACCACTACGTTGATTTCCGTTGTTCTCTATCCTGGGCATAGGGCCTGGGTCTTCAAGACGGACCCTTTCACGCTTTACTAGACTCCGGGCTCTTTCAGGCTTCCTATTTCCTGATAGTGGAGGCCTGGCCTTTCCTGCAGCTACTGGCGAGTTCCACAGACCCATTCTGCTTGGACTTTTGGAGGGCATTGCGGTTGCATAATTTCTTGCAGTCCCCTCCACCCCCACGCACCTTTTGTTTGGCGCCTCACTACGTTGGAAGAATTCTGTTGTGATTGAGGAGCTCTTTCTCATACACTTTGGAAGGTCTATTCCTTACTCGTGGCACCCTCAGATGATCATTGACTGCCCTTCTTTAGGAGAATGGGGATTGGACCTGGGCAGAACTTTTATAGCAGACCAACAGAATAGTATTATTAGGTTCGCCTTGAAATCCTCGATTTGTATGAGACTCAAGGAAACCAGTTTTTAAATTTTGACCCGTTGGTACCACGCACCATCACTTTTACATAAATATTTTCCAAATACTATTGAATGGTGCTGGTGGTGCCAGGAGAAGTGGGGGGGGGGGAACCATGCTACATATTTTATGGGTATGCCCTAGACTCAACCATTACTGGGAAGAAGTTGGAAAATTGTCCAAAAGTTTACTGTCCCAGAGGACTTGGCTTTCTTTCTCCTCCATGTCTCAAGCATACCTGTCGAAATGCATTCTTCTTACCTGGAAAAGCTCCCTGCCGCTAAGCATTGGTCCCTGGCTTAATAAAGTTGAAGAGTTGAATGGTATGGAAGACATGGTTCTTTCCACACAGCGTAAGCCAGAGGTATACACCTAAACCTGGGCATTGCATAACATGTTTGTCTACCCTGAGGAGGGTAAGGCCCTTTTTGAGGCAAGCTCCTCCGGTTGTGGGTGCTGGCGACGCTCTCCTTCCGGATATCCCGGCTCTCCCCCCACCCTTTTTTCTCTCTCCCTCTTCCTGCTCCCTTTCCTTCTTATATCTACTCTTTCCTTTTCTTCTTTTCCCCCCTTTTACTATAAAAAGTCTGCTCTGTGCTTTGCATATGCACCGTTTTTGCCATTATGTGCTTCATATTGCCTTTATTGAATGGGATCCAACCCTGGTTTTCATTTGGTTTTGTATTATTGCAGATAGCCGGCCAAACCTATATGTGTTTTGGATTTCATACTGTTATGTTCTATTGTAAGCTTATTTATTGGTTGTTTGCGGTTGTACCCTGCACTGCGGTGTATCTCTACTTTTATATTGATTTCTAGAAGTATTGGATGCCGCCTTTTTGATAAGTAAATCATTTGAGGGACTCGAGGGATACAGTTCTATTCACATGGCAGAAAAACTATGGCAACAGCAACCCCATACATATGGCAAGAGTCCCTGGCATGTGATCAAATGTTTAGACAAAGGTGCCATCTTTGGGTGCTGAGGGTGTTGTAGTGCTAGTGTAGTGCTTTCCTGAACCCCCAGACTCTTTTTCTGACTGCCTCTATACAGCGGGTTAAATAAGTATTGAACACGTCACTATTTTTCTAGATAAATCAATTTCTAAAGGTGCTATTGACATGAAATGTTCACCACATGTCGGTAACATCCCATGCAATCCATACCTCCAAGACACCAAAACAAATAAGTTCAGAAATGAAGTTCTCTGTAATAAAATGGAATGACACAGGGAAAAAGTATTGAACACGCCAACTGAAATATATTTAATACTTGTTACAAAATCCTTTTATTGGTAATGACAGCTTCAAGACGCCTCCTGTATGGAGAAACTAGTCGCATGCGTGGCTCAGGTGTGATTTTGGCCCGTTCTTCCACACAAACGGTCTTCTAATCTTGAAGGTTCTGTGGACCTCTTCTATTAACTCTGATCTTTAGTTCTTTCCATAGATTTTCTATTGGGTTCAAGTCAGGTGATTGGCTGGGCCATTCTAGCAGCTTTATTTTCTTTCTTTAAAACCAATGGAGAGTTTCCTTGGCTTTGTGTTTGGGATCATTGTCTTGCTAAAATGTCCGCCCTCGTTTCATCTTCATCATCCTGGTAGATGGCAGCAGATTTTAATCAAGAATGTCTTGGTGCATTTTTCCATTCATCCTTCCTTCAATGATCTGAAGTTTGCCAGCACCGTATGCTGAAAAACAGCCCCGCCCACACCATGATGTTCCCACCTCCAAACTTCACTGTTGGTATGGGGGGTGTTTTTGGGGTGATTTGCCATTTTACCCCCAAACATGGTGTGTATTATGGCATCCAAAGAGTTCAATTTTGGTCTCATCTGAACAGAATATATTCTCCCAGTATTTCACAGGATTGTCTAAATGTTGTGCAGCAAACTTTATACAAGCTTCAACATACTTTTTCTTCTGCAATGGAGTCTTGCGTGGTGAGCGTGCATACAGGCCATGGCGGGTGAGTGCATTACTTATTGTAAACCTGCTAATTCCAGGTCTTTTCTGAAGCTCTCCACAAGTGGTTCTTGGCTCTTGGACAACTCTTTTGATAAATCTTTTCACTCCTGTGTCAGAAATCTTGCGAGGAATGCCTGGTTGTGGCTGGTTTATTGTGAAATTATGTTCTTTCCACTTCCGGATTATGGCCCCAACAGTGCTCACTGGAACATTCAGAAGTTTAGAAATCCTTCTGTAACCAGTGGCATCAGTATGTTTTATAACAATAAGATTGCGAAGGTCTTGAGAGAGCTCTTTGCTTTTAGCCATCATGGGATGTTTCTTGTGTGACACTTTGGTAATGATACACCTTTTTATAGGGCCATCAGTTGAGACTGAACCAGTTGATATTAATTTGCACTGACAAGGGGCAGGATTGCTTTTTTAATTACTAATCAATTTCAGCTGGTGTCTTGGCTTTCTATGCCTTTTTGCACCCCCCCCCCCCCCCCTTACTTCTTGTGTTCAATACTTTTTCCCTGTGTCATTCCATTTTATTACACATAACTGCATTTCGGAACTTTTTTGTTTTGGTGTCTTTGTATGTATGGTCTGAATGGCTTGTTAACAACATGTGGTGCACTATAATGCCCCGTACACACGATCGGAAATGCCGCCAGCAAAACTCCGATAAGAGCTTTTTGTCAGAAAATGCGACCGTGTGTATGCTCCATCAGTCTTTTGCTGGCAGAATTCCAGCCAGCAAAAGATTGAGAGCAGGTTCTCTATTTTTCGGTCGGGAAAAGTTCCTATCCGAAAATGCGATCGTCTGTGGCAATTCCGACGCTCAAAAAATCACGCATGCTCAGAAACAATTTGACGCATGCTCGGAAGCATTGAACCTACAGTGGGGACGGAAAGTATTCAGACCCCCTTAAATTTTTCACTCTTTGTTATATTGCAGTCATTTGCTAAAATCATTTAAGTTTATTTTTTTCCTCATTAAAGTGGGGTTCCACCCCAAAAAAAAAAAACACATGAAAAATCCTAAAAAAATATACAAAAAAACATTTGGATATATATATTTTTTTTTTACTCACCTCTAAATGCCTGTTGCTAGGGGGTCCCTCGTAGTCTGCCTCTTCCAGTGCCTGGGCTGGTGACATCACTTCCCCCTCGGCACAGGAAGGGCTCAGTTCCGCTCCCTCCCTCCTGTCAATCATCTGGGACCCATTACAGGTCCCAGGTGACTGAGCGGCCAATCACGGCGCATGGCGCCGCTCGCGCATGCGCAGTGGGTGCCAGGCTGTGAAGCCACAGCCCGGCGCCCACAGTTGCAATGCCGGCGCCGCCGAACGGAGGGGGAGACGAGCGGGGCTTTCGATCCCCAGCACCGCTGGACCCTGGGACAGGTAAGTGTCCAATTAAAAGTCAGCAGCTGCAGTATTTGTAGCTGCTGACTTTTAATTTTTTTTTTTTTTTTTTTTTTGACTGGAACTCCTCTTTAATGTACACACAGCACCCCATATTGTACACACAGCACCCCATATTGACAGAAAAACACAGAATTGTTGACATTTTTGCAGATTTATTAAAAAAGAAAAACTGAAATATCACATGGTCCTAAGTATTCAGACCCTTTGCTCAGTATTTAGTAGAAGCCCCCTTTTGATCAGCCATGAGTCTTTTTGGAAAATATGCAACAAGTTTTTCACACCTGGATTTGGGGATCCTCTGCCATTCCTCCTTGCAGATCCTCTCCAGTTCTGTCAGGTTGGATGGTAAACGTTGGTAAAATTGGTATGGTAAAATACTTTCCGTCCCCACTGTAATTTTCTTGGCTCGTCGTAGTGTTGTACGTCGCCGCGTTCTTGGCGGTCGAAAGTTCAGAGAACTTTTGTGTGACCCGTGTGTATGCAAGGCGAGCTCGAGCGGAATTCCGTCGGAAAAGCCATCCGGGTTTTTCCTGACGAAAATTCCGATCGCGTGTACGCGGCATTAGGGGCTCTCCCGTTCTCTTGCTTTCCTTAGGGGCTCTCCCGTTCTCTTGCTTTCCTTCTCTCTTTCTAACTTTTCAAAGAAGAATCTACAAAACTATATGCAGGAAGATTATTGAAGAGGAAAGGTGACCATGAACGCACTGATAAAAGCAAGGGCTTCTCTGAATTGGGCTGAAAGGTGACAAGAAGGGTGACAACGAGGACTTTCGGCAGTTGAAGGCTATGATCGCATTGGGTGATTTGGGTGGAATGTTTAGGTATCAGTGGGCCTGTTCCCTCACGTGTACCGTGCATGCAAAACTACGAGCACTGGTAAGAATTGTTCACAATAAAGAAAGGCACTAAATGAAGGGCGATTATCTTCCACTATCTTCAGATATCTTCTCCTCTGTGGGCAGCCTAAGCCTGAAACCACCGTTCCTGGCTGATCATCAAGCCCAATAATGGACACCTTCAGCCTGGCAGCCCTAATGAGCAGCACTTACCATCCATCTAATCACTATTAAGTAACTGCACGGCATAACCATCATTCAGCAGAGCTTTTGTATGATCCTTATCGAATCAGAAAGCAAGCTCTCTTCCCCATTACTAAACAAGTATCTTGCATTAGTCCGAACAGATAAAAGGCCAGAATGAAACTGGAAACCTCAACAATCAGTGACAACAATGGTCACAAAAGGGGTTTTCTGTTACTCTCATCTCTTCGTTTTGGCCGAAGGGAAATTTTGGCATGTGCTGGTGATCATCCACTATGAGCCCAGCGAACGTGGGCACGGGGGCCGAGATCGGGAATTCACAGTACACGCTTCTACGTTGTTTACCTTTTAGCATAGAGGCCCATTGTGTCGAGCTTTCCAACATGACCTCATTCATTCGACAAACAAAACGCAGGCTTCTGTTCAGATGGGATAGTCCAGAGCAGGTGACTTTACTTACTAGAGGGCCGATGTGAGGTTTATAATTCCTCACCCGCAGACTTGGTGTGTTCAACAACCCCGGGCACCGCTCTCTAAAAAAGCAGTGCAGCTTGACAACGGCAATCCATTGGTCCTTAGTGTGGATATCTGAGAGGGTGCTATGAGCACTATCTATGGGCACCATACAGGGACATGTATGATTACTTGTGAAATATAGATTCAGAAAAACGTATACCTTTCCTATAATTCCTTCACATCCACTAGACTGCGCGCTTTTACACTATATGTATCATTTTCATTTACCCCAACAGAGTGTAAGCTCTACCGTCTACATCAATCCTTTATCCTAGGGACACTTAAACAAAGGTCCAAGTTCATTGTCCATCAGACTGTTGGGGGGCCGGACTGTGACCAGTAGCAGTAAAAAAATGCCCCATTGTCAGTGGTAAGAAGAGAATCCCATCATTGGTATCTATAGTAGGAATAGTGCATTCTTATTGGTGTCACTGGGAGGAACAACACCCTATTGATGGTAACAGTGGGAGGAATAGCACTCCGTCATTAGTATCTATAGGGGTATTAGTGTCCCATCATTGGTGTCAGTGGAGGGAATAGTGCTTCATAATTTATGTCAATGGAGGGAATAGTGCTTGTTCATTGGTGTCAGTGAAATGAATAGTGCCCCATCATTGGTATTGATGGAAGGAATAGTGCCCCATCATTGGTATCAGTGGAAGAATAGTTTCCCATTGTTGATGTCAATTGGATCAGTAAAGTCCACTCCAGCACAGGTGTTCAGAGGTCCCCCCATCACATCAGAGTCACCCATCACATCAGAGGTCCTCCTATCACATCAGAGACCCCTCATCACATCAGAGGTCCTCCTATCGCATCAGAGGTCCCTCATCACATTAGAGGTCCTCCCATCACGTCAGTGGTCCTCCCATCACATCAGAGGTCCTCCTATCACATCAGAGGTCCTCCCATCACATCAGAGGTCCTCCCATCACATCAGAGGTCCTCCCATCACGTCAGAGGTCCTCCCATCACGTCAGTGGTCCTCCCACCACATCAGAGGTCCTCCCATCACAGAGATCCCTCATCACATCAGAGGTCCCCTCATCACATCAGAGATCCCTTATCACATCAGAGGTCCTCCTATCACATCAGAGGTCCTCCCATCACATCAGTGGTCCTCCCATCACATCAGAGGTCCTCCCATCACATCAGAGGTCCCCCCCATCACAGAGATCCCTCATGACATCAGAGGTCCCTCATCACATCAGAGGTCCCCCTATCACATCAGAGCCCCCCCCATCACATCAGAGGTCCCCCCATCTCAGAGATCCCTCATCACATCAGAGGTCCCCTCATCACATCAGAGGTCCATCATCACATCAGAGGTCCACTCATCACATCAGAGGTCCATCATCACATCAGAGGTCCCTCATCACCTGAGTCACCCCATCACATCAGAGGACCTCCCCTCACATCAGACGTCCCTCATCACATCAGAGGTCCCCCATCACATCAGAGGTCCCTCATCACATTAGAGGTCCTCCCATCACATCAGAGGTCCCCCCCATCACAGAGATCCCTCATCACATCAGAGTCACCCATCACATCAGAGGTCCTCCTATCACATCAGAGACCCCTCATCACATCAGAGGTCCTCCTATCGCATCAGAGGTCCCTCATCACATTAGAGGTCCTCCCATCACGTCAGTGGTCCTCCCATCACATCAGAGGTCCTCCTATCACATCAGAGGTCCTCCCATCACATCAGAGGTCCTCCCATCACATCAGAGGTCCTCCCATCACATCAGAGGTCCTCCCATCACATCAGTGGTCCTCCCACCACATCAGAGGTCCTCCCATCACAGAGATCCCTCATCACATCAGAGGTCCCCTCATCACATCAGAGATCCCTTATCACATCAGAGGTCCTCCTATCACATCAGAGGTCCCTCATCACATTAGAGGTCCTCCCATCACATCAGTGGTCCTCCCATCACATCAGAGGTCCTCCCATCACATCAGAGGTCCCCCCCATCACAGAGATCCCTCATCACATCAGAGGTCCCCCTATCACATCAGAGCCCCCCCATCACATCAGAGGTCCCCCCATCTCAGAGATCCCTCATCACATCAGAGGTCCCCTCATCACATCAGAGGTCCATCATCACATCAGAGGTCCACTCATCACATCAGAGGTCCATCATCACATCAGAGGTCCATCATCACATCAGAGGTCCATCATCACATCAGAGGTCCCTCATCACCTCAGATTCACCCCATCACATCAGAGGACCTCCCCTCACATCAGACGTCCCTCATCACATCAGAGGTCCCCCATCACATCAGAGGTCCCTCATCACATTAGAGGTCCTCCCATCACATCAGAGGTCCTCCCATCACATCAGAGGTCCCCCCCATCACAGAGATCCCTCATCACATCAGAGGTCCCCCTATCACATCAGAGCCCCCCCATTACATCAGAGGTCCCCCCATCTCAGAGATCCCTCATCACATCAGAGGTCCCCTCATCACATCAGAGGTCCATCATCACATCAGAGGTCCACTCATCACATCAGAGGTCCATCATCACATCAGAGGTCCCTCATCACCTCAGAGTCACCCCATCACATCAGAGGACCTCCCCTCACATCAGACGTCCCTCATCACATCAGAGGTCCCCCATAACTTCAGAGGTCCCCATAACATCAGAGGTCCCTCATTACATAAGAGGTCCCCCCCATCACATCAGAGTCCCCCCATCACATCAGAGGTCCCCCCATCACAGAGATCCCTCATCACATCAGAGGTCCCTCATCACATCAGAGGTCCCCCTATCACATCAGAGCCCCCCCCCATCACATCAGAGGTCCCCCCATCTCAGAGATCCCTTATCACATCAGAGGTCCCCTCATCACATCAGAGGTCCATCATCACATCAGAGGTCCACTCATCACATCAGAGGTCCATCATCATATCAGAGGTCCCTCATCACCTCAGAGTCACCCCATCACATCAGAGGACCTCCCCTCACATCAGACGTCCCTCATCACATCAGAGGTCCCCCATAACTTCAGAGGTCCCCATAACATCAGAGGTCCCTAATTACAAAAGAGGTCCCCCCCATCACATCAGAGCCCCCCAACCACATGCTCTGATCTAGGGAAAACTGGGTCCCAAGCTTGTGGAACCCCAGGGGGGACTCAAACAGCAGCACCCTGATTAAGAATCTCTGACCTAGTACATCAAAGTGGTCTTTTTGGATGTGTGCTCCCCTCTCCTGGTCCGCACACACCTGTCAGCACTTTTCTTTCTCTGCTAAATATAGGTGAGTGAAGGTGATGAAGTGCGACTCCCCCCCCCCCCCACCAGCCTCCGCTCCTCTCCCTGCAGGCAGAGCTTGTGTTTCAGGCACCCCTCTCCTTTCTGAAAATAAGGCGGCCAGCTTGGGTTCTAATGATTTTTTCATGGCGGTGTTATCTCTTTCCAGCCGCGGAGGATAGATCACCTCCTACCTGTACAGGTGTTCTTTACCATCCCAGGCCCAGCACGGGTTTAGGGTGACACGTCGCATATTTCGATCACTTTATGTAAGGAGACTTCCGATAGCTCAGATAACTTCTATCCCGCCGCGGCTTTCCGATTCCATAACGTTTTCGTTACATATTTGGAAATCCGAGGAGAGCTCGGAAAAACCGAAATCTCCCAAAAACAGGAGACGGTTCCTACGATACGTATCGGTCATAGAAGAAGACTTTACGTTCAGGGGACACAGCTTGGCTGACTCTGAGTTTAATCCCGGCTTTCATCTTCAGCCGCCAACTGCCCTGTTCATAAAACCCACCAGACCCGTGTCTCTAAACTGCCACCTATAGGGAGGATAACAACACAGAATCAGCTGATATGAGGCTGCAGTTCCAACAGAGGCACCACTAAAAAACCTGCTGAATCTGGCTGCAATGGCCTATGAAAAAACAAGATAAAAGGACAGAAATATAGGAGCTGCCGTCCATGGCTTGGTGCAGCCCCCGATCCTCTACCCGGTTGTGTTACTGAGTGAATCACTGCCCTGGAACAAGCATGCGGCCATTGAAGTCCTAAAAGGACTTCTTGTCCCCGTTATGCCTATCTAATATATTGGGGGGGAGGGGGGGTGTTGTTTGTTACCACTAGGACAGGGAAGCACAAACAGCAAAAAAAAAAAAAAAAAAAAAACTGACAGGCTTTCAGGGCTAGTTCACACCACATGCGTTCCAGGGCTTTTTTTTTTTTTTTCCTGCATCCAAAACGCATAGAAAGTAGGTTACATGGTTTTCTATGGCATAGTTCACACCTGTGATTGCAGTTCTAGTTCCAGAAAAAAGTAGCTGCATTTTTTCCTGCACAGAACTGTACAGGAACGCTGTAAAACGCATAAAAACGCACCGTTTTTGTGGTGTGAAGTAGCCCTCAAGCTGAAGTTGAACCACTTGCAGACCAGCTCACGCTGATATACTGCGGCAGGTCAGCTCTCCCGCGCGAAACGTCGGTCCCTGCAAGAAGGATAGCGGGCGCGCGGGCGCCCTCCGAGAGAGCGTGCCCGCGGATCCCGCGGACTGGATGTCCGCCGGCGACCCGCGATTGCGGTGAGGAGAGGCAGAACGGGGAACTGCCTATGTAAACAAAGCAAATCCCATAGCTCCCAACTGTCCCTGATTTCGAGGGACTGTTCCTGATTTGGAGCAATGTCCCTCTGTCCCTCATTCCTCCCCATTTGTCCCTCATTTTGGTCTGATCCATATAGTTGTATGTAAAATGCACTTTTTATCTTTCAAAAAGTGTTTCCCAGTGCTAAACCTTTCATTCAATTTCTAAATTGCTGCATTTGTACATTTTAAAAGCCAATATAAAGAAATAGTAGTAGTAAAAAAAAAAGCCCTTGTGGATTTATTGAACTTTTTTTGGGTTAATTCTCCTTTAAGGGGGTGTGACAAGGGGCGTGTCCTATGCCTACATACGTTTGCTGGTAGGTGTCCCTCATCCCCATCTCAAAATGTTGGGAGGTGTGAATTCCTTGTTCTGCCAGATGACATGACAGAGATCTGCTGCTCCCAGTGATCTCTGTCATGTTCTAGTGAGCCCCCCCCCCCTACAGTTAGAACACACCCAGGGAACACTTAACCCCCTTGATCGCCCCCCTAGTGTTAACCCCTTCCCTGCCAGTGTCATTTTTACATTGATCTGTGCATTTTTATAGCACTGATCATTGTAATAATGTCTCTGGTCCCCAAAAAGTGTCATTTGGGGTCAGATTTGTCTCCCACAATGTCGCAGTGCCGCTAAAAATCGCCGCCATTACTAGTTAAAACAGTACCCAAAAAAAAAAGAGTCCCTAATGCCGCGTACACACGAGGGGACTTTCCGGCAGACCTGGTCCGGCGGACCGGACTCCGGCGGACAATTCGATCGTGTGTGGGCTCCAGCGGACTTTTTTCCCCCCAAAAGTCTGACGGACCTAGAAATGAAACATGTTTCAAACCTTTCCACCGGACTCAAGTCTGGGCGAAAAGTCCGCTCGTCTGTATGCTAGTCCGACGGACAAAAACCAACACTAGGGCAGCTATTGGCTACTGGCTATCAACTTCCTTGTTTTAGTCCGGTCGTACGTCATCACGTACGAATCCGTCGGACTTTGGTGTGATCGTGTGTAGGCAAGTCCATTCATTCGGAAAGTCCGTTGAAAGTCCGTCGGACCTGTCCGGAAGAAAAGTCCGCTCGAGTGTACGCAGCATGGACATGGATGAGCGAGTTTGGGGTGAAGGAACTGGACTGGCCTGCACAGAGTCCCGACCTCAACCCGATAGGTCACCTTTGGGGTGAATTAGAGCGGAGAATGTGAGCCAGGCCTTCTCGTTCAACATCAGTGCCTGACCTCACAAATGCCCTTCTGGAAGAATGGTCAAACACTCCCATAGACACACTCCTAAACCTTGTGGACGGCCTTCCCAGAAGAGTTGAAGCTGTTATAGCTGCAAAGGGCGGAGCCAACTCAATATTGAACCCTACGGACTAAGACTGGGATGTCATTAAAGATCATGTGTGTGTAAAGGCAGGTGTCCCAATACTTTTGGTTATATAGTGTAGTTTGACTATTTTTTGGCCGTGGAACGCTGTGCACAAATCCGGTGGTCATGTGACAGGGCAGTCCTTTCACCCCAAGTTTTAAAGGGACGGCAAGGTTGAGCGGGAAGGGGTTAACAGGTTTATCTACAATGACCGCCCCGCTCATGATTTGGTTAAAAGTCGCTCCGAGGCCGGAGTTGGGCTGCAAGGGCTGAACTGTCACTTTTAGTTTTATGAGTGGCGGTCCTCGCCCCGGGTGAGGGTGTAATTTGCTGCATCAGTAGACGGTTCCGGCAGTATAATTATATCGGATATTTTATACACAATGCGCTATTTCTGTGACGGTAATCACCGGCCTGCGCATCGCGTGGAAGTAAATCTTCTAAATTGGAATAAATGTTTTCTTTTTTTTTTAAATATCCAAATCTCTCAGCCAATCACAGCACTGGCTGCCAATCTCTTCCAGCTCACAAAAGTTTACTTTAGCCAACTATAATCCTCCCACCCACTTTACCTCTTTTCTTAAAGTGATACACACGCTGTGTAATGTGCGTTCTCCTTCTATCTCGGTATGTGGATGACGGCTCTGGAATTATTTTCATTTAAAAAAAAAAAAACGCATCTAAGTCCCTTTTTCCCCTAATGGATATCCAGAGCTGTCACATGACCCGGCTCTCTCCCAGCCTGTCTGCAGGGAAACAGTGGCAGGAGGGGCTTTTGGTCCTCTTCTGCTGGTCACATGTTCAAAAAAAATAAATAAATAAATAAAAACCCCTGCTTGGAGTTGAATAAAATTTATATTTGAAAGAAAAAATAAAGAAAGAAAGAAAAAACAGCCTTTGGGATACAGAGTAAAAAAAAAAAATCATATCAATAAACTGTTTGAAATTGTCATACAAATATCTATTCAAAATCAAATCTTTATTATTTTTTTGGAATTAACATGGCATGGGCGGAGTTCCGCCAGTCACAGGATGGTGTCACGCCCCCCCCCCCCTCCAGCCTGTGTCTTAGAGGGAGGTGAAGCCTCCATGAATCTACATATCCCCCCATCCCCATTGTGTTTAGCTGGTTAGTGGGCGTGGTTTGGGAGGGAGGGAGTGGGCTGTCCTTTGGCTGTTTTATTTCTGCTGTATCTGGATAAATGATGTTGTATGTATACAATGACAACAAAGTATATCTATCTATGAGTAGAGCCTGAGGCTCTAATTGGCTTCAAAAAGGTTGGGCCCCAGGGGGGCGCAACCCACTTGTGACATTAGCGAATCAATATTTGCTATTGTCTTCTGGCTTCTCCTCGCAGCCAATCAGGACAGGAGGCGGAGCCAGGCTTTGTCAGTTAGCCAGTAGCAGCGACTCTTGGTCAGTGGCGGTGCGTCCATAGAGGGCGCAGGAGCGCCGACCCCTCTCTCCTGGCATGAATCTATCTATGGTCGCCGCTGATACCCCCTATTCAGGTGTCCGGCCCCTTTTCGGGCACTAGGCGCCTGAATTACAGCGGAGGTGGGTGTTTTTTGGAAGCACCTGATAAGAGCCGTAGGCTCTAATAGGCGCCCAGAAAGGTGAACAGCGGACACCATGCTGGGCATTACCTGTTCACTCAGCTGTGTATTAGCAAAGCGAAGGAATTCGCTTTGCTAACACTGAACCGCCTCTTAGCCAATCAAGTGCTCGGGTCTGTTACCTGTCACCTGATTGGCTGAAACGTCAGGCGCTGTTATTGGACGCCTGATAGAGAGGACGGAAGAAGACATCGAGGAGCGTGCAGGACACCGCCGCTGACCCGCTGCGAGACAGGTAAGTGCCGGGCGATGCACACTGGCAGCATTTGATGGGTACAGTGGCTGCGTTTGATGGGCACAGTGGCTGCGTTTGATGGGCACAGTGGCTGCGTTTGATGGGCACAGTGGCTGCGTTTGATTGCACAGTGGTAGCATTTGATGGCACAGTGGCTGCGTTTGATGGGCACAGTGGCTGCTTTTGATGGGCACAGTGGCTGCTTTTGATGGGCACAGTGGCAGCAATTGATGGGCACAGTAGCTGCACTTGATGGGCACAGTGACTGTGCTTGATGGGCACAATGGCTGCTTTTGATGGGCACAGTGGCTGCTTTTGATGGGCACAGTGGCTGCTTTTGATGGGCACAGTGGCAGCAATTGATGGGCACAGTAGCTGCACTTGATGGGCACAGTGACTGCGCTTGATGGGCACAATGGCTGCTTTTGATGGGCACAGTGGCTGCGCTTGATGGGCAGAGTGGCTGCATTTGATGGGCACAGTGGCTGCGCTTAATGGGCACAGTGGCTGCGTTTGATGGCACAGTGGCTGCGTTTGATGACACAGTGGCTGCTTTTGATGGGCACAGTGGCGGTAATTGATGGGCACAGTGGCTGCGCTTAATGGGCACAGTGGCTGCGTTTGATGGCACAGTGGCTGCTTTTGATGGGCACAGTGGCGGTAATTGATGGACACGGTGGCTGCGCTTAATGGGCACAGTGGCTGCGTTTGATGAGCACAGTGGCTGCGCTTGATGGGCACAGTGGCGGTAATTGATGGACACGGTGGCTGCGCTTAATGGGCACAGTGGCTGCGTTTGATGGGCACAGTGGCGGCAATTGATGGGGTTTTTTTTCAGTTTGCCCCCTCCCCCCCCCCCCCCCCCCAAAGATTTTGAGTACCACCCGCCACTGCTCTCGGTGCGAACTGCAATCCATGCCCATTTGTAACAACAAAAAAACACATCTGTATCTTTTTGGCAGAAAATAAACGTAATCCTGACTAGGATATGCGATTAGAGGACCTCCAGCTGTTGCAGAACTACAAGTCCCATGAGGAATAGCAAAACTCTGACAGTCACAAGCATGACACCCAGAGGCAGAGGCATGATGGGACTTGTAGTTTTGTAACAGCTGGAGGTCCGCTAATTGCCTATCCTGGCCCGGGGGGGTGTCCAGAGCAAAATACAAATCTGCTCCTTGTGAGGAGGAATCGAAGGATCCTTCTCACTTAGTACGTCCCTCCGATGTGTAAACTCTCAGCGACCCGGACATGATTTTGCTTCCTTTCCAATCCTCTGATGAATAATCGGACGAGTTCCAATAAAAACTCATCTTTGAAGTTTGCCTTTTTATAACAGCTATTATTATAGAGCTCCATAACCGGCCATCCCTGTGTTGGGGAATATAAATAGTCTGCAGTGAGTGACACGGGTTGGCGGGCACACCCCACCATCCGGTCCGGCCTGTGGCACACCTTGTGGATTAACCGCACATTGCAGGAACGTGTCCCAACCTGTGCGAGTCACGGGCCAATACCTGCTGGGAAGTCACATTACCTGGAGGGCTCAGGGCGAGCGACTACAGAGGGGGCTGGGCACCATATACATTATCATTGGAGCCTATGGGGGGAGGCCTGCTGGTGCACAGAGTAGTAGCCCATGGCAAGCCATTCTATGTAAGGGGGGAGGGGGTCATTATTATCACTCATTTATTAAAAGTTACCCTCTCCCCTCCTCTAAAATATTGCAGGTAAATTCACAGAAAAATTGAGGACTAAATGCTTACCTGCTGTGTTGGTCCTTTTTATAAATTATAATTTATTCACTTGCAACGTGTCTCTGAACATGCTAAAGAATGTAAAGCTGAAGTATGGGTGTGGACTACTTTACATTGTTATATTGGACCAGCTTGGAGCGATATAGACATGTATGTGCCGTATCTGTGGGATCCTTGATGAAGCTGGCAATCCATGTACTAGTAATTTCTACTATACCACTACTACACCGCTACTACACTGCTACTACAACACTGCTACTACACCACTACTACAGCACTACTATACTGCTACTACACCACTACTACAGCACTACTATACTGCTACTACCCCACTACTATACCGCTACTACAGCACTACTACACTGCTACTACACCACTACTAAACTGCTACTACAGCACTACTCTGCTACTATACCGCTACTACAGCACTACTACACCACTACTAAACTGCTACTACACCACTACTACAGCACTACTATACTGCTACTACACCACTACTATACCGCTACTACACTGCTACTACACCACTACTAAACTGCTACTACAGCACTACTACACTGCTACTATACCACTACTACAGCACTACTATACTGCTACTACACTGCTACTATCCCGCTACTACACCACTACTATACCACTACTACACCACTACTATACCGCTACTACAGCACTACTATACTGCTACTATACCACTACTGCAGCACTACTACACTGCTACTACACCACTACTACACTGCTACTACAGCACTACTACACCACTACTAAACTGCTACTAAAGCACTACTACACTGCTACGATACCGCTACTACACCGCTACTACACTGCTACTATCCCGCTACTACACCACTACTATACCACTACTACAGCACTACTATACTGCTACTATACCACTACTACAACACTACTACACTGCTACTATACCGCTACTACAGCACTACTATACTGCTACTACAGCACTACTATACCGCTACTACAGCACTACTAATCTGCTACTACAACACTACTATACAGCTATCTACACCGCTACTATACTGCTACCTACTACACTGCTACTACACAGATACACTACCACACCAGCACTACTATACTGCTACCTACGCCGCTACTATACACCTACTACACTGCTACTACAGAACTACTATACCACTACTACACTGCTACTACACCACTACTATACTGCTACTATACAGCCACCTACACCACTACCTACACCACTACTATACTGCTACCTACTACACTGCTACTACACAGATACACCACCACTACCACACCACCACTACTATACTGCTACCTACACTGCTACTATACACCTACTATACCACTACTACACCACTACAATACCGCTACTACATCCACTACTATACCGCTACTACACCACTACTACACATCTACTACTATACGGCTAATACACTGCTACTATACCTCTACTATATGACTATTACTCTGCTACAACACCACTACTATACTGCTACCCTGTTTCCCCGAAAATAAGACCTAGTGTGATTGTCAGTGATGGCTGCAATATAAGCCCTACCCCCCAAATAAGTCCTACCCTGTTTCCCCAAAAATAAGCCCTACCCTGAAAATAAGACCTACAAGGACTTTAACTAGGGCTTATTTGGGGGGTAGGGCTTATATTGCAGCCATCACCAACAATCACGCTAGGTCTTATTTTCAGGGAAACGGGGTACTATACCTACACCACTACAACACTGCCACTACAGAGCTACAACACCACTACTATACTGCTACTACACTGCTATTATACCGCTACCAACAAACAAGGCGACAAGAATGACACAAATATTAATTTTCACAAAGTCTGCTGTTTCCGTGTTTTTAGCTCTTTTTGTCAGGTGTTACTAAGGGATACTGAAGTATAATTACAAGCATGTCATGAGTGTCAAAGGCCTTTATTGACAATTACATGAAGTTTATACAAAGAGTCAATATTTGCCGTGTTGAACCTTCTTTTTCAAGACCTCCGCAATTCTCTCTGACATGCTGTCACCCAACTTCTGGGCCACATCCTGACTGAAGGCCGCCCATTCATTCATAATCAATGCTTGGAGTTTGTCAGAATTGTTTTTTTTTTTTTTTGTTCATCCGTCTCTTGAGGATTGACCACAAGTTCTCAGTGGGATGAAGGTCTGGGGAGTTTCCTGTCCATGGACCCAAAATGTCGATGTTTTGATCCCCAAGCCACTTGGTTGTGACTTTTGCCTTATGGCAAGGTGCTCCATCATGCTGGAAAAGGCATTGTTCATCACCCAACTGTTCATGGATGGTTGGGAGAAGTTGCTCTCGGAGGATGTCTTTGTACCATTCTTTATTCATGGAAAACTTTTGAGTGAGCTCCACCCCCTTGGCTGAGAAGTCCCCAACACATGAATGGTCTCAGGATACTTTGGCATGACACAGGACTGATGGTAGCGCTCATCTTTTCTTCTCCGGACAAGGTTTCTTCCGGATGCCCCAAACAATCGGAAGGGGATCATCAGAGAAAATGACTTTCCCCGAGTCCTCAGCAGTCCAATCCTTGTACCTTTTGTAGGTAATCAATCTGTCCTTGAAGTTTTTCCTCTTGAGAAGTGTCTTCTTTGCTGCCCTTCTTGACACCAGGCCATCCTCCAAAAGTCTTTTCCTCACTGTGTGTGCCGATGTCCTCACACCTGCCTGCTGCCATTCCTGAGCAAGCTCTGCACTGGTGCCGCCCCTCGCCCCCGACCCCGCAGCCGAATCACCTGTAGGAGACGGTCCTGGCACTTGCTGCACTTCTTGGGCGCCCTGAAACCTTCTTCACAAAAGTTGAACCTCTCTCCTCGAAGTTCTTGATGACCTGATAAATGGTTGATTGAGGTGCAAATCTTAGTAGCAGCCATACCCTGGCCTGGGAATCCCTTTTTAGTGCAAAGCAATGATGGCTGCACGTGTTTTCTGAAATGAAGGGGAAATGGGTTTTTTTTTTTTTTTATGGGATGAACTTCATTTTCATGGTAAAGAGGGACTTGGCAATTAATTGCAATTCATCTGATCGCTCTTCATAACATTCTGGAGTATATGCAAATTTCCATCATTAACACTGAGGCGGCGGACTTTGTGAACATTAAAAATTAAAAACATTAAAAATTTGCGTCCAGTGGCGGCCGGTGTAATTTTTTATTTTTTTTGGGGGGTGTCAGTAAACAGTATGCCACCGATGGCCCCCCCCCCCCCAGTTGGTCGGTCAGTGGGACGGTCGGTCGCACTTACCCCATCGCGGCTTACCGTGCTCGGGGGGCGGCCTCCCACTCCGCTGCTCTCCGCGGAGGCGGCAGCTTTTGTTTCTTCCTTCCTTCTCGGCGGCCAATCGGGAGTCTTCTCTTTTCGGCCAATCAGTAAACGGGTCTCACACCCGCTTCTGATTGGCCGGATTGAGGATCAGTGTTACAGCAGCAAATTGTCGTTCGCTGTTGTAACACTTGGGTGGGCTCATGGCGCCATGCTCTGCGCTACAAGCCACCCTACTTTGAAGCCTATTAGAGCCTAATCAGGTGGCTCTAGATCAGGTGCATCAAAAAAAAAGAAAAACACCCCCGCCGATGTAATTCAGGCGCCCTGAAAGGGGCCGGACACCTGAATAGGGGGGCGGCCACGGCTATGGATAGATTAATGCTATGCATGAATTTGTCTTGGTATCAGCCTCTTGCAGTCCCTGTACAGCAGAGCTCAGAGAGGGGAGGAGGGAAGAAGCACAAAAAAGCATGCTAAAGGGAGGAGAGAGCACAGTGACAGAGCGAGGAACTCAGCCGTTTGCAGCGTTTCCCTGTCCAGTCATGTAAGTAAAATTGGAGCATAGAAAAATCCCCCCCCCCCCCCTCTCCCTCCTGTCTGTGTGGCAGAGCTGTGTAAATCCTAGGACAGGGTAGTAATCCTTTGGCAGGTAAAGCGACTCCGATATATAAGGATTTTCTCTGAATTTATAGTAGTTTTTTTGTGCAGTTCAGCTGTGATCACACAAAGGCTTCTTTCTGCCTTCGGGTGGCCAGAATCCCCCAACCCCCCCCCCCCCCCCCCCCCAGTAATACCGAACTTTCCCAGCACAGCCAGTCAGCAAAAAATCCCATCGGAATGGTTTCAGAATTTTAGGTGAAAACAGAGATCTTGGCTGAACACGTTTGTAAAGTCCCCCCCACCCACCCCCACCCTCCGCCGCATGGAGATCCCTCTGTACAGCGCCGTCCCCAACCCAAAACCATTCAAGTACTAATAGGTGACAAATAGATACAAACACCATTTCTTCCAATAATGGGACTTTAACCACTTAGGGACCGGACTTTTCTGGCACTTTTTGTTTTACAAGTAAAATCAGCATTTTTTTTTTTTTGCTAGACAATTACTCAGAACCCCCCAAACATTACATATACTTTTTTTTTATCCCAGACCCTGGGGAATGGCGATCGTTGCATTTTTTTTATGTCCCACGGTATTTGCGCAGTGGTTTTTCAAATATAATTTTTTGGGGGAAAAAAATAAATTTTAATGAATTATAATGCAAAAAAAAAAAAAACCACAGTATATATATTGCAATTTTTTTGGTAAAATATGAAAGATGATGTCACGCCGAGTAAATAGATACCTAACACGTTACACTTTAAAATTGCGCGCGCTCGTGGAATGGCAACAAGCTACGATACTTAAAAATCTCTATAGGACACACCCACTGCCTTGCCCCCTTAAACGAGAATTATACGAAATGTGATTGGTGGAACCCACCAGTGCTCTTTTTACCACTATTATTCCTTTATATTGGCTTTTGAAATTTACAAATACAGCGGTTTAGAAATTGGATAAAAGGTTTAGTGCTGGGAAACACTTTTTTTGAAAGATTAAAAGAGCATTTTATATACAACTATATAGATCAGACCAAAATTAGGGACAAATAAAACGGGACAGAGGGACTTTGTTCCAAATCAGGGACAGTTGGGAGCTTTGCATACTCTGCTCTGGTGCCAAGCTGCTTCAGCATCCTTTCCTGAGGACTGCTACTTCCAGCTCTACCCTCCTAAAGAGCGGGCACCACCAGCCAGCTACGCCAGCACTCGTGCCACTCCGTGCCCTCACACTCTCTGTCTCCACCTTCAGGAGTGTTGGGAGGAAGTTCCAGAGCGGCCTTTATAATGTTCCAGTCTTCACCAGGTACGTGATCGGTCCACTTGGGGAAAACAGTGTATGACTTGTTTCGTGGGTATCCACCCCCATTTCCTCAGGTTCTGTGAAACTACCCATGAAACGCGTCGCAATTATTACATTGTCTACCTCGAGTGGACCCTAATTTCCACCTGGGAGCCTCACTGCTGAATGAACTGGAATACATAGTGACTGCATGTGAAACACATATAAATAAGTATACCGTATATACTCGAGTATAAGTCGAGTTTTTCAGCACATTTTTTTGTGCTGAAAGTGCCCCCCTCGACTTATACTCGAGTCAAGCACTTTTCTGCAGCAAAAAATTTTAATTTCTTAACCGACTTTGGGGCCCCATATCTCAGGGCCACTTGGTGCTAGGAACCCCAAATTTGGTGTGCAACCCCAGTGGAACTGGTACCACAACATATCCAAAGATGGAGTTCCTAGCACTAAGTGACCCCAAAATTTATTTGGAAAATATCATTCTCTGCTGCAGAAAAGTGCTTGACATTTTCTGAACCAAATTTGGGGCTCTGGAAGAAAGAGTCAGTGGGCTAGAAGATAATGTGCTCCCAATAACCAAAGAAATAAAATGGCTGAAGGAACAGCTATCTAAACAAGCCTCTAAGTTAGATGAGATGGAGAACAGGAGTAGAAGAGATAATGTGAGGCTGATAGGTTTACCCGAAAGGAGTGAGGGCGCCAACCCAATTGCATTCCTAGAAAAATGGCTGGGGGAGCTAATCGGGAAAGAATCATTCTCGGCTTCGTTTTCCATCATAAGAGCTCATAGGATCCCTTTCAGGGCACCATCGGAGGGGGGCCACCCGAGACCCCTCCTCCTGAGATTTCTTAACTACCAGGATAAAGTAACCTTATTACGGAAGATCAGGGAAGCAGGGGAGGTTTTTTTTAAAGGAGCAAAAATATCGTTTTATTCCGACTTCTCTCCGGATTTGCAGAGGCGTAGGGCAGAGTTTACCCAGGCAAAACGCAATCTACAAAAATTTAAGTTGCCCTATGCTCTTTTATATCCGGCAAGGTTGCGGGTTGCGGCTCTGGGGGAGACTCTGTTTTTTAACTCCCCTGCCGAAGTTGAGAAGTGGCTGGAAGATAATAGGGAAAAAATCACGAATTTTACGTAGAGAATGGGGGAAGATATAATAGGCCGGGATATCAATAGGATGGCACGACAAGGCATTGGGAGGTACAGGGGCTGTATTTTTGTTTGTTTGTTTTTTTTCTTGTTCTTGCTTTTTTTCTTTTTTTTTTTTTTCCACCCCTTTCTGCCATCTGTTAATGCTTTTTGTTATAAGGGGATGGGAGGGGATGGGTGCACACAGCTATTTGTGGGTAGGGTGGTGTGGGGTTGTGTGTGGAAGATTTGGTGTAAAAGGTTGGTGTTAGTGTAAGAGGCAACGGTCATGGTAAACCCCCAGGGGGTACACCTAGATAGGTGGGTACGGGTGGGGGGGGGGGGGGGAGGATGGGGTGGGTGGGTAGGGGAGGTTAGGTGGGGAGGGAAGGGAAGGGAAGGGGTGGGAAGATGGGAGGGAGGGGAAATAGGGTGGGTAAATCATTCCTTACGAACACTTATACCACTAGAAATTATAACGGAGGTATCCAGACCTTCCTTAAGATTATTTTTGCACATACAGGCACTTTTTATAGTAAATAGGTTTTTGGTTGTTCTACACGCACATGCAAGCACCGTCTATGGCAAATTTATGCCCAAAGTAAGGCTAATATAGCCAAAATGAATACGTGGTCTAGTGGCCAAGTATGCACACACACGGAACTGTTATCACAGCCACTAGGAGGAGAAAAATTTGTTTTGGGTTAGGGTTATATATATTAAATTTCTCTTATATCTTTCTGTTATATACGTTTGTATGTGTCGGGGTAAAGGATATTCCTCAGTCTTTAGATGTTAGCTAAGACTCTGAAAATAGGATCCTGGAATGTCAGGGGCCTAGGTACACCACTTAAAAGATTAGCAGTGTTCTCTATGATGGAGAGTTGTGGGGCTGATCTGGTCTGTCTGCAGGAAACCCACCTAACCAAGGAAACTATTCATCACCTACAGATGAAAAAATTTCAAACCCAATTTCATGCGGTTCACTCCTCCTACAGTAGGGGAGTGAGTGTTTTGGTAAAGTCTGGGGTGAAGTTTTCCTGCAGCCAGGTCAGGATAGACGAGTTGGGTAGATACATCTTCTTATTATGTTCTATTGAAAACGCCAGGTATGTGGTGGCAAATATATATATCCCTCCGCCCTTTAATCTGGATGTCTTGCTTAAACTGCATGAATTTTTGCTAGATAAAAAAGAGGTGCCGATTGTAGCAATGGGGGACTTCAACAAGGTTCTAGATAAAGGGCTGGATAGATTCCCACTACGAAAAAGCTCAGAGGACTCAGTAAGGAGTCGGTTAAGCTTCTTTCTGGAAGAAGTGGGATTAATGGATTTGTGGAGGGCACGGAACCCAGGCGTGCTGCAATATACTTGCTGTTCTGCATCTTACTCCGTGCTTTCAAGGATAGACCTAGCCCTAGGAAATGATAGGGCTCTCCAGATGGTAGAAAAAATAACATACTGGCCAAGAGGCATCTCAGACCACTCACCTATGGTAGTCATTTTAAATCTTGGGGAGCCTAGGCCCCGGAAGAACTGGAGTATAAGCCCGTACTGGTTTGAAATTATTAAAAAGACGGATGGGATACTTTCCTCCTTAAGGGAGTTTGTTGAGATCAATCAGGGAACGGTGTCCCCTTCTACGCTATGGGACGCCCTTAAGGCTTTTTTTAGGGGGGTCCTGATACAGCAGATAGCTACATTCAACAAAGAGGCTAGAAGGGAGGAGGAGAGCTTGTTGAGAGACGCTCTTGAAGCAGAAAACAACTATACTTGCAACCCAACCCCGGAGACGGAGAGTATCTGGCAAGAGAAACAACAAGTATATAAATCAGTGGTTATACAGAAAGCAGAAACCAGGCGGTTACTCCAAAGACAGGAATCTATGGTGGAGGGCGAGAGAATGGGAAGGACACTGGCTATGCTAGCAAAATCCAATGCAGCTCCATCCACGGTTCTCGCGATTAGATCCCAGAGCGGTGAGGTAGTATCAAGCACCTTAAAAATAGTACAAGCCTTCAGGGATTACTATAAAAAACTGTACTCCTCCCAGAAGAGGGGTAAGGAGGCTGAGATGGAGGACTTCCTAAGGGGGTTAGACATCCCCACCATATCACAGGAAGAAAGAGATATATTAGATGCCCCAATATCTATAGCAGAATTACACCAAGCAGTAGCAGGCATGGCAACCCATAAGTCGCCCGGACCAGATGGTCTTCCAATTGAGACCTACAAACACTATGGTGAAGTGTTGATCCCCGAACAGCTGAAAGTTTTGGGGGGGGCGCTTGAGGGGGGCCAATTACCTGCCTCAATGCTAGAAGCAACTATTATTGTATTACAGAAAGAAGGGAAAGATCCCTTGGATATGGCCGCCTATAGACCAATTTCTCTCTTATGCACGGACGTAAAAATTCTGGCCAAAGTGCTGGCAGCAAGATTGAATGGGGTTATCCACAAGCTGATCCACGAGGACCAGGCGGGCTTCATAGCCAATAGATCCACGAGCCTGAATATTAGAAGGGCGTTTTTGAATGTACAGACCCCAATGGTGAACGAGGGTTCGAGAGCGTTGATGACCCTTGATGTATCCAAGGCTTTTGATAGCGTGGAGTGGGCCTATATGTGGCGCGTGCTGGAGATCTTTGGATTTGGCTCTGCCTTTATAGGGTGGATTAGAATGCTATATACTCGACCCAAGGCAAGATTAAAAATTAACAACGAACTGTCGGACTGGTTTGAGCTGGAGAGGGGGACGAGGCAGGGGTGCCCACTCTCCCCTCTGTTGTTTGCACTAGCGATGGAACCCCTGGCCATTTCCATAAGGGGAAGTCGAGCGATAACCGGCTTCCAGAGAAAAACAGGCGAGGAAAGAATCGCATTGTATGCGGATGACATTCTGTTATTTTTGGGAGACTCGAGGAAATCGCTACCGGGAGCAATGAGGATAGTGGAGGACTTCGGCAGTTTTTCTGGCTTAGAGATAAACTGGGAGAAATCAGAGTTTCTGCCGATAGACCCCATAAATGAGACAATAGCACCTGGTATGCCTCAAGTGGTAACAGTGGAAGCTCTGAAGTACCTAGGGATTGTCCTGACGAAGGACCCTGCTCTATATATCAGTAAAAACCTTGTCCCTCTATTAACAAAATTTAAACGAAAAATAGGAATTTGGAGACGCCTACCTCTATCAGTTGCAGGAAGATGTAGCTTAATAAAAATGATATGGATGCCACAACTGCTATACGTCTTGCATAATTCCCCTGTCTGGATAGGTAAGAAGTGGTTTAAAAAAATTGACAGTCTCTTTAGGGAATTGATTTGGAAGGGGAAACAAGCCAGGATCCGTCTTGGAGTGCTCCAGCTCCCTACCCAGGAGGGGGGCTTTGCCCTCCCACATCCCGAGAGTTATTTTTACTCAACTCAGTTGCAGCAATTATTGGGCTGTGGGATACCGAAAGGAGGCACCCCTAATGGCAAGTTACTGTTGTTGAGCTCCACACATAATACAATTATTGAAGCCCTAGAGGCGGACGCGTTCCATGATAAATTTCCAACAATTAAATTGATAATCAAACTTTGGAAAACAGTTAAGAAAAAGATGGGGTATGGAGCCTTAACAGTCTACTCTCCTATTTGGAACAACCGTAATTTGCAGGAAGTTCTTAAGATAGGCATATTTAGAGAGTGGGAGAAGCTTGGTCTCAGTAAGCTAAGTCAATTATATAACGACTCTGGGTTAAAGAAATTTTCAGAACTGGTTGGGGAGTTTAAGCTTCCCCGGGGGTCTTTCTTCCTATATGTCCGGTTGGAACATGCCCTTAAAGCACAATTTAAAGCCCAGACTCCGAGATGGGAAGAGATGCCTCTATTTCAGTGCATAATTCAAATAACCCCCACTAGAGGGGTAATTTCAAGAATTTATGACCAATTAAGCAAATCGGTTAATAGCAGGGAAATACTCCTTGGGGTAAAGGCTAAATGGGAAGAGGAGGTGGGAGGAATGACCCAGGAACAATGGGCGAGAATTTTGGAGTTGGGAGCGCAGGTTTCTGTGACCCCTTCACAGAGACTCTCACACTTAATGCTGTTAAACAGAGCCTATTATACTCCTAAAAGACTTTTTAAATTTGGGAGAAGGCCCAATGACAACTGCCCCAGGTGTCGAAGGACGGGAGATCTCATTCACATGGTGTGGAGGTGTCCCAAGCTGTTTAGATACTGGGAGGAGGTGACTGGGAACTTGGGAAATATTTTCGGCACGACAGTGGCAAACGAGGCCTTGGTTTGTATTCTGGGGCATAGAAGAGTGATGGGAGAAAGGTTGAGTACTACCTTAGCTGTCACGCGGGCCCTGTTTCAGGCTAGAAAGTTGATAGCACTTAGATGGCAGGTAAAGGAGCCCCCCACTGTGAAAGACTGGATCTCTACAATGAATGAAACCTTGGGTAGGGAAAGAATGGAGTACATAAAAAGGGGCAATCTTCAGGAATTTGAGAGCATGTGGAAGATGTGGATAGAGAAAGTGAAGAGTCATTAATAGTGGGATCTGCATAGACACGGAATAGACTGAGGGATGGGCTTAATATAGGTATATAGGCAACTGGTATCCTTGCAGGCAAAGGATGCTATAATAAAGTGTTTCTGGATATGAACTTTTTTAGTTAAATATATAGTTTAGTAGGGTATAGGATAAACATATAGGGAGCAGGTGGGGGGGGGGGGGGATCGGGGTATTAGGGCATAGGTAATTTGGTACACAATACAGGCTGGGTCAGTAGAAGATGGGCAAGGGGAGCCCACAAGATCATTTTTACAAACCTCTCTTCTTGTATTTTTTGTTGGTGTTTTTGTCCTTTTTCTTCCTTCTTACGGGTCCCCTCTTTCTCTAAACTGAGCTGGAAAAGGATGGGTCCCTTTGGTTATTGAGTCCTAGTTAGTGGGGCTTACGAGATGGAAGGGACAGAGGACTAGTTGGTAAAGAGGCGTAATGGAATCCGTTGGTCATTATGGCGATATAAAAAGCAATGAGAAAAAGTATAATCCACTATGATGTGAATACGAGAAGGCGACAGTTAATGAACATCAAACTGATTTAGCCCTCCAAACACTGTTTACTGATGTGGAAGAAGAAAGAAAAAAAAAAATAAATAAATAAAATAAATTTGGGGCCCCGTATCTCAGGGCCACTTGGTGCTAGGAACCCCAAACTTGGTGTGCCAACCCAGTGGAACTGATACCATAACATATCCAAAGATTGAGTTCCTAGCTCTAAGTGGCCCCGAGATATGGGGCCTCAAATCCGGTTCGGAAAATGTCATTCTCTGCTACAGAAAAGTGCTTGACATTTTCTGAACCGATTTTTTGGGCCCTGTATCTCGGGGCCACTTGGTGCTAGAAACCCCAGCTTTGGATATTTTATGGTGCTAGTTCCACTGGGTTTGCACACCAAATTTGGAGTTCTTAGCACTAAGTGGCCCCAAGATACGGGGCCCCAAATTTAGTCAACTGTGTCCATCTGCAGCAATGTAATTTTGGGACCCTTTGGGTTCAGAGACCCCAAATTTTGGCTGCAGCTAGGGGGCATCTAGGAACCCTTAACTACCGAGTTTGAAGTTCGGGGGACCTATGGCTGCAAATGGGCACAGTGAGGCTGCAAATGGGCATTGTTGACCCTCTTTTCCACTTACAGTAGCTGTGCATTTCTCACCCTCGTCTTATACTCGGGTCAATAAGTTTTTCCCATTTTTTTGTGCTAAATTAGGGCCTCGACTTATACTCGGAACGACTTATACTCGAGTATATACGGTATATAATGGAATATACAGTGCCTTGTAAAAATATTCATACCCCTTGAAATTTAACACATTTTGTTGCAACCAAAAACGTAAATGTATTCTATTGGGATTTTATGTGATAGACCAACACAAAGTGGCACATAATTGTGAAGTGGAGGGAAAATGATAAATGGTTTTCAACATTTTTTACAAATAAATATGTGAAAAGTGTGGGGGGTACATTTGTATGGCGCCCCCCCGGAGTCAATATTTTGTAGAACCCCCTTCCTCTGCAATTACAGCTGCAAGTCTTTTTGGGGATGTCTCTACCAGCTTTGTACATCTAGAGAGGGACATTTCTGCCCATTCTTTGCAAAATATCTCAAGCTCTGTCAGATTGGATGGAGAGCATCTGTGAACAGCAATTTTCATGTCTTGCCACAGATTCTCAATTGGATTTAGGTCTGGACTGTGACTGGGCCATTCTAACACATGAATATGCTTTGATCTAAACCATTCCATTGTAGCTCTGGCTGTATGTTTCGGGTCGTTGTCCTGCTGGAAGGAGAACCCTCCGCCCCGGTCTCAAGTCTTTTGCAGACTCTAATGCCGCATACACATGACCGGTTTTGCCGTCGGAATAAACTCCAAAGGTTTCTCCGTTGGAACTCCAACGGAATTCCATTCAAGGGGTCTTGCCTACACACGGTCAAACTAAAGTCCGACCGTCCAGAACGCGGTGATGTACAGCACGTATGATGGGACTAGAAAAAGGAAGTTCAATAGCCAGTAGCCAATAGCTTCCGTCTCGTACTTGCTTCAGAACATGCGTCGTTTCTGGTCCGTCGAAACAGCATACAGACGAACGGTTTTCCCGATAGGGATTGGTTCCGTCGGAAATATTTAGATCATGTTCCATTTCTAGGACCGTCAGAATTTTCGAAAAAAAAAAAAGTCCGATGAGGCCTACACACGATCGGAATAGACGATGAAAAGATTCCGTCTGACTTTTTCTGTCGGACATTCCGCTCGTGCGTGTGTACCCGGCTTTACAGGTTTTCTTCTAAGATTGCCCTGTGTTTGGCTCCATCCATCTTCCCATCTGCTGAAGAAAAGCATCCCCACAACATGATGCTGCCACCACATAGAGTTTTACTTTTAGGTTTAAAAGGTAAAATTTTGGTCTCATCTGACCAGAGCACCTTCTTCTACATGTTTGCTGTGTTCTCCACATGACTTCTCACAAACTGCAAACAGGACTTCTTATGACTTTCTTTCACCAATGTCTTTCTTCTTGTCACTCTTCCATAAAGGTCAGATTTGTGGAGAACACGACTAATAGTTGTCCTGTGGACAGATTCTCCCCCCTGAGCTGTGGATCTCTGCAGCTCCTCCAGAGTTACCATGGATCTCTTGGCTCTTCTCTGATGAATGTTCTCCTTGCCCGGCCGGTCAGTTTAGGTGGACGGCCATGTCTTGATAGGTTTGCAGTTGTACCATACTCTTTCCATTTTCCGATGATGGATTGAACAGAGCTCCGCGAGATGTTCAAATCTTGGGATATTTTTTTATAACCTAACCCTGCTTTATACTTCTCCACAACTTTATCCCTGACCTGTCTGGTGTGTTCTTGGTACTAATAGTGGGGATGGGGGAAAAAGAGGGGAAAATAAAGGCAAATACTGTGTTACCAATTGGTCAGTCTGTGTACTGACCAGTCACTGACCACACACCAGATGCGGTGTTATTGCTGTAACCCATAGACTATTAACTCAAGGAGGGACGATAAGGAGGGGTAGGGGAAGGATCTCTTGATATATAGAATATCAAGTGGGAAAGCGGTTACTTATGCAAAAAGTGATCAGAGGTAGTTAATATAGAATACTCAATTTTTTAAATGTTTTAAAATCCACAAAAAGTATTGGAGGCAAACAAAAAGGTTCTGCTGACAGTGTAAATATGGCAAAAAAGTAGCAAAAATAACCAAGGTATGACTATACCTAGAACAACATTAAAAACAAACACACCTGGTGTGCTCTTGGCCTTCAAGATGCTGTTTGTTCATTAAGGTTCTCTAACAAACCTCTGAGGGCTTCCCAGAACAGCTGTATTTATACTGAGATTAAATTACACACAGGTGGACTCTATTTACTAATTAGCTGACTTCTGAAGGCAATTGGTTCCACTAGATTTTAGTTAGGGGTATCGGAGTAAAGGGGCTGAATACAAATCCCCCCCCCCCCCCCACATTTTTCAGATATTTATTTGTAAACATTTTGAAACCAATTAATAATGTTCCTTCCACTTGACAATTATGTGCCACTTTGTGTTGGTCTATCACATAAAATCCCAATAACATACATTTACGCTTTTGGTTGTAACTCAACAAAATGTGGAAAATTTCAAAGGGGTGTGAATACTTTTTCAAGACACTGTACCTGTACAATGGATGGTACTAGGCTCAGATCACACTTCTTTTACCTGTTTTATGATAAAAGTTGTATTTTAGAAGTAGTCACATACTTTTGGTAACACTTTTGGCACCTGTAAAGTCCCATAATTAGTAGAACCCTGTTAGCTGTATATTTCTTGCCATGACCCACCATTAAAGAAAAACCCAAAATCAATTCCCCTGCTCCTGATGTGTACGAGGATACCATATATGTGAGCATTTTTTGTACCGGTATTAGGGCCCAGAATTAATAATGTGCGGCGTTTGTCGGCTTTCTGATCATGTGATCGGGATTGGCTGTCACAGTGATCACATGATCAGGAGTCTGTCTTATTGGGTCACCGTGTTGGGGATGACACTACACAGCAACGCATGTATGCGGCAGCACAGAATACGGTCCACTCCTTCCTACCACATGCATGAGCGCGGGAAGGGGTTAATGAGACTTTCTCTCTTACAGAGCCATCCTCTAAGGGGTTAATTATCATTTACAGATTGGTGGCCGCTGTGACTGGTACAAATAGAGCAGAACATTGAATGTGATGACGCAGAGGCAGAAACATGCTCTCCCCCTCTGGCTGCCTGGTCTGCTTCCAGCAACAGCTGGTCAGCGGGAGGAGACCTCCGAGATGCCCCCAGGCTGCTGCTGAAACCTTCCACCTGTTCCTCCAACAAACCAACTGCCGCTTTATGGCATCTCCACTGCGACTGTGAGCCTCTGGCAGAGAGACTTCCCCATCACCACAACACCGGGCCTTGTCTTCTCTTCATGGAGCCAAAAGACAAAGAACTGACAGTGTTCTCCTATTACATCATACAGGAGATCTACAGAATCCCCCACAGGAGGCGATAAAATGCATTGTGTCCCCGAGGAACCCTGAAAATATGTTTCAGGTCTTTGGGAACTCCACCTAAACCAATTCATGGGGGGGGGGGGGGGTCAGTGGGAAGAATGTTCCTTACATTGGTGATCAGTGAGAAGAATGTTCCTTACATTGGTGATCAGTGGGAAGAATGTTCCTTACATTAGTGGTCAGTGGGAAGAATGTTCCTTACATTGGTGATCAGTGAGAAGAATGTTCCTTACATTGGTGATCAGTGAGAAGAATGCTCCTTACATTGGTGGTCAGTGAGAAGAATGTTCCTTACATTGGTGATCAGTGGGAAGAATGTTCCTTACATTGGTGATCAGTGAGAAGAATGTTCCTTACATTGGTGATCAGTGGGAAGAATGCTCCTTACATTGGTGATCAGTGGAAGAATGTTCCTTACATTGGTGATCAGTGGGAAGAATGCTCCTTACATTGGTGATCAGTGGAAGAATGTTCCTTACATTGGTGATCAGTGAGAAGAATGTTCCTTACATTGGTGATCAGTGAGAAGAATGTTCCTTACATTGGTGATCAGTGAGAAGAATGTTCCTTACATTGGTGGTCAGTGAGAAGAATGTTCCTTACATTGGTGATCAGTGAGAAGAATGTTCCTTACATTGGTGATCAGTGAGAAGAATGTTCCTTACATTGGTGATCAGTGAGAAGAATGTTCCTTACATTGGTGATCAGTGAGAAGAATGTTCCTTACATTGGTGATCAGTGGGAAGAATGTTCCTTACATTGGGGATCAGTGGGAAGAATGCTCCTTACATTGGTGGTCAGTGAGAAGAATGCTCCTTACATTGGTGATCAGTGAGAAGAATGTTCCTTACATTGGTGCTCAGTGGGAAGAATGTTCCTTACATTGGTGATCAGTGAGAAGAATGTTCCTTACATTGGTGATCAGTGGGAAGAATGTTCCTTACATTAGTGGTCAGTGGGAAGAATGTTCCTTACATTGGTGATCAGTGGGAAGAATGCTCCTTACATTGGTGATCAGTGGAAGAATGTTCCTTACATTGGTGATCAGTGAGAAGAATGTTCCTTACATTGGTGATCAGTGAGAAGAATGTTCCTTACATTGGGGATCAGTGGGAAGAATGCTCCTTACATTGGTGATCAGTGAGAAGAATGTTCCTTACATTGGTGATCAGTGAGAAGAATGTTCCTTACATTGGTGATCAGTGAGAAGAATGCTCCTTACATTGGTGGTCAGTGGGAAGAATGTTCCTTACATTGGTGATCAGTGAGAAGAATGTTCCTTACATTGGTGATCAGTGAGAAGAATGTTCCTTACATTGGTGATCAGTGGGAAGAATGTTCCTTACATTGGTGATCAGTGAGAAGAATGCTCCTTACATTGGTGATCAGTGAGAAGAATGTCCCTTACATTGGTGATCAGTGAGAAGAATGCTTCTTACATTGGTGATCAGTGAGAAGAATGTTCCTTACATTGGTGATCAGTGAGAAGAATGTTCCTTACATTGGTGATCAGTGAGAAGAATGTTCCTTACATTGGTGATCAGTGAGAAGAATGCTCCTTACATTGGTGATCAGTGGGAAGAATGTTCCTTACATTGGTGATCAGTGAGAAGAATGTTCCTTACATTGGTGGTCAGTGAGAAGAATGCTCCTTACATTGGTGATCAGTGGGAAGAATGTTCCTTACATCGGTGGGAATGTTTTTGTCATTTCATTCGGGTCACATTACATGAACAGAATAGATGTAATTAGAATTTATAAGATTGTTTACATTTTTTAATAAAACCACCAAAAAATGCCCCCAGGGGTTACAGGGAGCAGCTGGTGGGAATGATGGTTTTCATTACACAGAAGGTGGATTTCCCATCTTGTACATTTCTCATTCTTTGTAGCTCACCCTGTATAGCCCAATAACAGCTTCTAAATTGTCCCCCATCTGTTTCCTGTGTCACCTCCTCCTTCTAATGAGAGCCGTCCATGTGTCGGACCGCCAGCACCTCTCTATAGGGAGTGAGGACCAAGCAGTCCTGATTTCCAGCATTTACCTGGTGGCACCCCGGTCACATCATTTTTTGAACAACACATTGGCTCCTGCTGCTGTCAATTAAATCCAGTGACATGGGAGCCGGGGGGGCGAATCCTGCTGTCTATGTCAATGGACGCAGCAGCAGGACTCGGGACCTTGCAGGCACGGGTGCCCCCAGGGAATGCAGCTCTTCATGGGGGCACTCGATGAGGAGGTGGAGCCAGGAGCGCCACCAGGGGACCCCAGAAAAGGAGGATCGGGGCCGCTCTGTGCAAACCCTTGCACAGAGAAGGGAAGTATGACATGTTTGTTATGTAAAAAAAAAAACCTTTACAAGGGGTTTGTAAACCCTCGTGTTTTTTCACCTTACTGCAGCCTATGCAGTAAGATGAAAAAACATCTGGCAGTGAAAGGCCCCCCAGCCCCCCTGTTTTACTTACCTGAGCCCCATATTTCCCTCAGTGGAGACGCGATCTCCCTCTCTTCACGGCGTCCCGGCTCTTGATTGGATAGATTGATAGCAGCGCAGCCATTGGCTCCCGCTGCTGTCAATCAAATCCAATGACACGGGCGCCAGGGGGCGGAGCCGAGTACGGCATTTGTGTCTATGGACGCAATAGCTGGACTCGGGGGCGCGCCCGCAAGGTAACCCCCCCGGGAGAGCACTTCTCCTAGGGGTTATCTGATGCAGGGAGGAGCCGCATGAGCTGCCAGGGGGCCCCAGAAGAGGAGGATCAGGGCCCCTCCATGCAAAACGAGCTGCACAGTGGAGGTAAGTATGATATGTTTGTTATTTAAAAAAAAAAATTAAAAACAAAGGTTTACAATCACTTTAAGTAAGCACACCACAATAGTCATGCTATACTATGCGTTGTGGTGTGCTGCAACTTACAGTATGTGCATTGGGGGTGCATTGAGTTAGTGTGTTGGGCCTCGTTTACACGCTTCAAAATGTGGCATTGGATGCTTTTTAAAGCACTCTGAATGCCAATCAAAGCTCCTTTCACTAAATAAAATGGTGACCTTGCAGTCCTGGTCACATGTTGTGTTTGCTTCGCTTCAAAAATGATCCCCTATGTCACTTTCATGGTGCTTCATAGTGTCTCCAAAGCCTCCATGGAGGTCTATGACAACGCTCGCTTACAGCACCTGCAACGTTTGAGGGGCTTTATTCAGCATTAGCTTTGTTTGTTTTTTGGAGGTATTGCAGGTATGAGATATCCCAGGATGCACTGGGAAACCAACAAGCGAACCAGAAAGACGTCATCAGCAGTCAGTTCCGGTTCATGTGTAAATATATATTCTGGAAGTGTTTGGTGCAGACGGCACATCTGGTGTGCAGCGTGGAGCACCAGGAAGGTGAGCGGGGTCCGGACCCAAGCAACTAGCAGATGGTACACGTTGTGTGCTACATGGGAAGGCTATAGCGAAGGTGAGCGGGGGTCAGAGAGAGAGGACTGAGCAGCAAAGGATCAGCAGAGCTGGGGGACCGGAGCAGGAGAAACTAGCAGATGGTGAGCAACATGGGAGTAATATATCAGGAAGTGAGCAGGGACCAGCAGAGCTGATGGTTACAACTGAGCGGGGGACCAGCAGAGCTGATGGTTACAACTGAGGGGGGGGTCAGCAGAGTTGGGGGTTACTACTGAGCGGGGGATCAGCAGAGTTGGGGGTTACTACTGAGCGGGGGATCAGCAGAGTTGGGGGTTACTACTGAGCGGGGGATCAGCAGAGCTGGGGGTTACTACTGAGTGGGGGGATCCGCAGAGCTGGGGGTTACTACTGAGCGGGGGATCAGCAGAGCTGGGGGACCGGAGCAGGAGAAACTAGAAGATTGTGTAAAACATGGGAGTAATCGGCAGAGCTGGGGGTTACTACTGAGCGGAGGATCAGCAGAGTCGGGGGTACTACTGAGTGGGATATCAGCAAATCTGGGGATACTACTGACTGGACTAATTAATGAGCCGGAGTGAATGGAGTGTTGCTGTGTCTGGCTGCCTCTGCACTACAGTGAGAAGGAACTTGGTAACATCTGTGGCCCCTGCGGGGGTAGCGCTACAGATGGGAGGTTCTGTATTTGCCTGGAGATCTGGTCTGCAGCCCCCAAATGGGTTAAACTTGGATCCCAACACCGGCCATTCTTATTGCCTTTTATTTGGATATTTGTGTTGAGTTGTAGAGGATTGTCACAGATATCAGTTGGGTGAACTTCTCATATTGTGTAAGCTGCAGCTTTTCTTCAATTTCCTCATTTTCTGTTTCTCTTCCTCTATTTACAAGTCGCTTCCTGCTTGATGGTCGTGTTCAGCACCCTCCCAGCACCTCCGTTCCCCATCCTGTGCCCCGCTTGTGAAAGTCTTCTCCATTCCCATAAATACTTTTTGTCTAAAAAAAGAGCTGATCCTTACACCTCCCCCCATCCTATTCCCCTGATCCCTCTACCCTATTCCCCCTGATCCCTCCACCTTATCCCCTCCCCGACCCCTCCACCTTCTCCCCCTGACCCATGCACAAGGCCCCCCCCCGACCCCTCCACCTTATCTTTCCTGATCAGTCTGTCCAGCATATTCCCCCCCCCCCCCCCCCAATCCATCCACCTTATCCCTTACCCGATCTGTCCATCTAAACCCCCTCCCCCCGATCCATCCACCTTACCTTCCTTGTTCACCTTATCCCCTCTGATCCATGGATCTTATCCTCCCGATCCATCCACCTTACCCCCCCCGATCCGTCCACCTTATACCCCCCCAAACCATCCACCTTATCCCCCCCACCCCGTTTCATCCACCTTATAGCCCCCCCCCCCAAACCATCCACCTTACCCCCCGATTCGTCCACCTTATCCTCTGCGGATCTGATCACCTTATCCTCCCCGATCCATCCACCTTACCCCCCTCCCCCAGATTCTTCCACTTTATCCCCTCCCCCATCGGTCCACCTTATCCCCCCCATCCCGATCCGTCCACCTTATCCCCTCCGATTCATGGACCTTATCCCCCGACCCATCCACCCTCTCCCCCTGACCCATGCACGAGACCCCCCTGACCCCTCCACCTTATCCCCCTAATCAGTCCGTCCAGCATATCCCCCCCCCCCAATCTATCCACCTTATCCCTTACCCGATCCGTCCATCTAACCCCCCCTCACCCCGATCCATCCACCTTATCCCCTCCAATCCATCGACCTTATCTTCCCTGATCCGTCCACCTTATCCCCCCTCCTCGTCCACCTTATCCCCTCTGATCCATGGACCTTATCCCCTCGATCCATCCACCTTATCCCCCCCCCCGATCCATCCACCTTATCCCCCCCCATCCATCTACCTTACCCCCCCTCCCCCAGATCCTTCCACCTTATCCCCCCCCCCCATCAGTCCACCTTATCCTCCCCCCGATCCGTCCACCCTATCCCCCCTGGATCTGACCACCTTATCCTCCACTGATCAGTCCACCTGACCCCACTCTGTCACCAGCAAATGCCAGTGGAAGGGAATGGTGTGCTGGAGTCTGAACTGCGAAGAATTTGTTATGGCTGCTTTACATCTGGGCTGCTGAGGCTTCTATAAGAGAGGCAATTGTGCAAATTCTGTAGACGACCAATACGATTTCGGCTTAATATGTCAGACGCAGGAACGCTTTCACCTGTTGTGGCTGCTGGACAAACATCCACAGGCTGATAACTGATTGGCCAGGGTGGATTTTCCCAGCTCACTGCTATCATTTCCATCTGAGACAGGCCGGGGGCCAGGCGCCGCTGCCGAGCGTTTCCTCTGCGATATTTGTGAAAGGATCTTTCAGCAATTGGATCACCGACCACCATCAAGGCCTCGTTCACATGGGCATACTACAGCGTACACCCGTGCAAGGGCCATGTTTGCCCACATAGGGATGCATGAATGTCCCCCCCCCCCCGATCCATCCACCTCATCCCCCGGACCCGTCCGCCTCCCCCGAGCCATCCACCTTATACCCCCTCAATCCATCCACCTTATCCCACGGGCCCGTAAACCCCCACCCCTTCAACCTTCCCACCTTTTCCTGACCCATCCACCTTATCCACCTTTCCACCATCCATCTACCTTATCCCCTTGACCCGTAACGTAAACCTCCCCCCCTCTACCCGTCTACCTATTCCTGACCCATCCACCTCCTCACCCCCTCTACACGTCTACCTATTCCTGACCCATCCACCTCCTCACCCCCTCCACCCGTCTACCTATTCCTGACCTATCCACCTCCTCACCCCCTCCACCTGTCTACCTATTCCTGACCCCATCCACCTCCTCCCCCCCGACCCGTCCACCTTATCTCTTCTGATCTGTCCACCCCAGACCCGACCACCATATCCCCCCCCCACCCGATCCGTTCACCTTATCCCCCCATCCGTTCACCTTATCCCCCCCATCCGTTCACCTTATCTTCCCCCGATCTGTCCACCATATCCCCCTTGATCCGTCCACCTTATCTCTTCTGATCTGTCCACCTTATCCCCACCTCTCCCCCCCCCCCATCCGTTCACCTTATCCCCCCAATCCGTCCACCTTATCTTCCCCCGATCTGTCCACCTTATCCTCCCCCCGACCCGTCCACCTTATCCCCCCTGATCCCTCCACCTTATCCCCCCCCCCTCCAACCCATCCATCTCCCTCGACCCATCCACCTTATCCCCCGACCCATACACCTCCCCTGACCTTTGGTCCACCAATGTTCCATGCATCCTTGTGCAGACAGTCCCATTCATGTTAGTTGGGGTGCATGGATGGACACAGTCACTGTTCCCAATCTGCCAGCAATACAAGTGTGAGTACACGGCCAAGTACTCTAAAGACAGACAAGACAGCGCTACAACCACCTACCAAACATCCCAGTGCTCAGGCTAAGAGATCTCTAAAAACCTCGCACAGTATTCAAACTGCAACTACTCAAAAGCCAGCACTTCAGCTTCAACATCAAAACAGTGTTACAGATTTCTAAATCCTGTATTTCACTATATAAGCTGAGTTTACTGGTAAAAATAAGTGTGAAATGCAAGACTCCGGTGGGTGTAAAAAGATGTCCGCTTGCCACCTTCTGACTGTAGGCTTACTTAGGACGAGTGCGGGGTGTACCAAGATGGCCGCGACGGAACGTCACTAAGGTTGCACTTTCTGATGGGTAGCGGCTTTCTGACAGGACACCGGCACCTGGCTCAGCCTCTCAACGAGCCGCTCACTCCCACCCCCTCCACAGCCTAGTGCTCTGGTGAGTGAGCCGGGGGCAGAGCAAAGACCCTGTGACTGATAGTCACCGGCTCTCTGCTCAGAGAGCTGTGAGAACCGAGCGATCAGTGGTGTTTGATCGCTCAGTTCTCAGTGTTAGAGCCGGCGGGGGACAGATGCAGCATCCACCTAGGTAAGTATGATTCTGGATAAAAACGAAACCTCCATACTCCTCTTTTAATGGTGGTCTGCAAGCCAATCAATACCGGGACAAGGTCATCTGGAGCCCAGGGCAAACATACCAACCTGCGCCCCCCCCAAGATGTATGAGCATTATGTGTCAGCAAACCCCACCCCACCCCCCAAGAGGGAAAAAAAATTAGCACTAATCTAAATGCTTAACCCTTATACAGAAATTCCCCTTCCTCCCAGGACACATCTGCTGAAAACCCCCTTTTCTAGCACAAATCTTTGCCCCTCCAAGCTCAAATCCTCTCTCTCTTCCCAACCCCCCCCCCCCCCCAAAAAAAAAATAAAAATAGCCCCTCCTAGCATAAATCCTCTACTCTTCAGATTTACCCTCCGGGCACAAATCCTCTCCCCCCACTCCAAATCTCCCCTTTCAGCACAAATTTTACCCCCTCAACCCCCCCTCCTAGCACAAATCTTCCTCCCCAAATGTCCCCTCCTAGCAAAAATTCTATACCCCCCAGTACCATATCACCTCTTCTAGCACAAACTCCCAAATCCCCCCTCCTAGCCCCAAATCACCATTCCTAGCACCGTCCCCCCAATTTCCCCACCCAAAACAATTCTTATCCCCTGCCACCCTCCAAATCCCTCCCCCAATCTCTTCGTGGTGCCCCCTCATCTCACATGATACCACAGTGCCCAGGGCAGCTTCCCCTACTGCCCACCCCTTTGTCCGGGCCCTGGGTAAGTACTGTGGGTCCATTTTGGGAAGTAATTTCCCCTCCTAGAACAACTCTTATCCCCTGCCACCCTCCAAATCCCCCCTTAACACAATTTCCTATTTCCTACAATCCCAATCTCCTCGTGGTCCCCCCCCCCCACCTCACATGATACCACAGTGCCCAGGGAAGCTTCCCCTCCTGCCCACCCCTTGTCCTGGCCCTGGGTAAGTGCTATGGGTCCATTTTGGGGTGTAATTTTTCCCTCCTAGAACAACTGGGGATAAGTTGTTGATAAATGGGGAGTAATTGGAATGGTCAGGGGTGGGTAGTGGGGTCCTCCAGGGTTCTGTGCTGGGACCAATCCTATTTAATTTGTTCATAAACGACCTGGAGGATGGGATAAACAGTTCAATCTCTGTATTTGCGGACGATACTAAGCTAAGCAGGGCAATAACTTCTCCGCAGGATGTGGAAATCTTGCAAAAAGACCTGAACAAATTAATGGGGTGGGCAACTACATGGCAAATGAGGTTCAATGTAGAAAAATGTAAAATAATGCATTTGGGTGGCAAAAATATGAATGCAATCTATACACTGGGGGGAGAACCTCTGGGGGAATCTAGGATGGAAAAGGACCTGGGGGTCCTAGTAGATGATAGGCTCAGCAATGGCATGCAATGCCAAGCTACTGCTAACAAAGCAAACAGAATATTGGCATTAAAAGGGGGATCAACTCCAGAGATAAAACGATAATTCTCCCGCTCTACAAGACTCTGGTCCGGCCGCACCTGGAGTATGCTGTCCAGTTCTGGGCACCAGTCCTCAGGAAGGATGTACTGGAAATGGAGCGAGTACAAAGAAGGGCAACAAAGCTAATAAAGGGTCTGGAGGATCTTAGTTATGAGGAAAGGTTGTGAGCTCTGAACTTATTCTCTCTGGAGAAGAGACGCTTGAGAGGGGATATGATTTCAATTTACAAATACTGTACTGGTGACCCCACAATAGGGAGAAAACTTTTTCGCAGAAGAGAGTTTAATAAGACTCGGGGCCACTCATTACAATTAGAAGAAAAGAGGTTTAACCTTAAACTACGTAGAGGGTTCTTTACTGTAAGAGCGGCAAGGATGTGGAATTCCCTTCCACAGGCGGTGGTCTCAGCGGGGAGCATTGATAGCTTCAAGAAACTATTAGATAATCACCTGAATGACCGCAACATACAGGGATATGTAATGTAATACTGACACATAATCACACACATAGGTTGGACTTGATGGACTTGTGTCTTTTTTCAACCTCACCTACTATGTAACTGCCCAGGCCCTGAATCCAATTGCTGAAATATATTCCTCCAGTTGACATGAATGGGAAGGCCTGCAGGGGGATGCATGGAGCACTTGTACATCCATACGTGGGCAAACGTGGCCCTCCACACAGGTGTACCCTGTAGTACGCTCATGTGAAGGACGGCTAATGCATGTAGGTACCATCCTTCTGATGAATGAAGTGTATCTGTATCATGCATTATACTGCACTTTGCTCTCTGATCTATTGTGTGTTAGTCCATCGAGCTCATATGAATATTATATTCTGTCTGCAGTAAGCAGGAAAACAAGCGTCCCTCCGTCACACCCCCCGCTCCTCCCCTTCCCTGATTTATGGTCCCGCTGTTAGTCTCTGCACTACCTGCGCTGCTTTGCATAACTGTTCACCCTGTCGGACTTCTCCATATTTAGTCATGTCAGATTCAGGAACTCTCATTGATTTTACTGAGATGTTTCCAATTTGACTTACAAAACAGGTCTAATGATGAACGTGCGAAACATTTTATAATCGACCACTTGCACTCCGGAAGATTTACCAACAGGGGCGGACTGACAACTCATGGGGCCCCCGGGCAACAGGAGATTATGGGGCCACCGGGCAATAGGAGAAGATTATGGGGCCCCCAGGCAATAGGAGATAATGGGGCCCCTAGGCAATAGATTATGGGGCCACACAGTATACACACACATACAGTATACACACACAGACACACAATATACACACACACAGAATACACATACACACACTGAAAAGGTACTGGAGAGGCGGGGCAGCTATAATCTTGGGATTTTTAAAAAAAAACAGAATTTTACATACTGTCCCTGGTTTTATTGAGGCTGGCAACCCTGATGGGGCCCCTTAGTGGCACAATGGTCAGTCCGCCCCTGTTTACCAACCTCCTTTTCTAGCGATACGGCACTGCGTTACTTTCACTGATAATTGGGCGGTCCTGCGGCGCTGTACCCAAATAAAATTTATGTCTCCCCCCCCCCACCCAAATAGAGCTTTCTTTGGTGGTATTTGATCACCTCTGCGTTTTTAAAAATGTTTCCACTATAAAGAAAAAAAGACCGACAATTTTGAAAAATTATTTATATGCTATAAAACATCCAATAAAAAAAAATAATTTCTATATCAATATAGGCCAATATGTATTCTGCTACATATTTTTGGTGACAAAAAAATCCCAATAAGTGTGTATTGATTGGTGTGCGCACAAGTTCTAGCGTCCACAATCTATGGGATATAGTTATGGAATGTTTATTTATTTTTTACTAAGGATCAGTGACTTATAGCGGGACTGCCATATTGCGACGGACAATCGGACACTAACTGAAACTTTTTTGGGGACCAGTGACACCAATACAGTGATCAGTGCTAAAAAAATATACACTGTCACTGTTCTAATGACACTGGCTGGGAAGGGGTTAAAGCTGAGTTCCACCCAGAAATGGAACTTCCGCTGATCCGGTTCCGTCCCCTCCCCCGTGTCACATTTGGCATCTTTCAGGGGGAGGGGAGGAGCAGATACCTGTCTCATCCAGGTATTTGCTCTCACTTCCGGCGAAAGAGCGCCACAGAATCCGCGCTGAACTACGCCATGTCTGGCCCCTCCTCCAGCCCCCCCCCCCCGCTGTCTTCTGGGGGACACACAGGTCCCAGAAGACAGCAGGGACCATTTAGAACGCGCAACGCGACTCACGCATGCGCAGTTCTCTGATTCCCATACTGAAGATGCTGGCGCCTCCACCCCAGAGCTGAGGTATGGGTCGGCTTCAGGTGAGGACATCGTGGGCGCCCTGGCACCCAGTAAGTGTCCTTAATTAAAAAGTCAGCAGCTGCAGTATTTGTAGCTGCTGACTTTTAAAAATTTTTTTTTTTTGCAGGTGGAACTCCGCTTTAACATCAGAGGCGATCAAAGGGTTAACTGTGTGCCTAGCCAGTGTTTATGTGTACTGTGGGTCGAGGTGCTTTTACTAGGGGAAGACATAGATCCATGTCCCTGCTTTGCAGGAAAACAGGATCCATGACTTCCGCGCTGACAGAACGGTGATCTGCCTTCTTTACATAGAAGGGCCGCTGTTCTCCCTCTGTACCGAACGATCAGCGAGTGCCCGTGCTGGCGGACATCTGGTCCGCGGTACCTGCTGATCAGCTCCCGCTGTGATTAGCGAGCAGCCAGCAGTGCGCATTCGCGTCCGCTACTTGGAAGTGTGTATATGTACGTGATCCAGCGCAGAACGGCCACCCTATACTAGTAAAACTGCTATAGGTAGGTTGTGAAGTGGGTAAAGTGTTTGTAAAATCCAACAATTAACTCCTCTTACCTGCTAACTTCTGGTTTGTTAGGCCCCTTTCAAACTGGGGTGCTGCGGGCGTTAGCCTTAAAGTCCTGCTAGTTTTAGCGGCGATTTACCACGGTTATAGCGGCGCTTTTCGGCCGCTAGCGGGGCGCTTTTAATAGTGCCTGTGTTGCGGCGCTTCGGCAGCGCTGCCCATTCATTTAAATGGGCAGGGGCGGTGCAGGAGCGGTGTATACACCGCTTCCGCACCGCACCAAAGATGCTGCTTGCAGGACTTTTTTGCGTCCTGCAAGCCCACCGCCCCAGCGGGAAAGCCCTCCGGCTTTCACACTGGGGTGGCTTGAGAGGAGCTTTAACCGCTTCCCAACAAGCTGGTGGGCAAAAGGAGCGTACATGTACGTCCCCTTTAAGAAGCGGACTCGATGTCCGCCGGGTGCCCGCGATCGTGTCAAGCAGAGGTAGAATGGGGAATTTCCCCATTCTGCCTAGTGACAGGACAGAGATCACTGCTCTCTGTCATCGGGAGCAGTGATCGCTGTCATGTGTGTTGTAGCCCCTCCCCCCCCACAGTTAGAATCACTCCCTAGGACACACTGAACTCCTTCATCGCCCCCTAGTGGTTAACCCCTTCCCTGCCAGTGTCCTTTACACAGCAATCAGTGCATTTTTTTTAGCACTGATCGCTGTAGAAATGACAAAGTAATAGTGTCAAAAATGTCCGATGTGTCCGCCATAATGTCGCAGTCCTGATAAAAATCACCGCCATTACTGAAAATAAAAAAATTAAAAATAAAAATGCCATAAAACTATCCCCTATTTCGTAGACGCTATAACTTTTGCGCAAACTAATCAATATACGCTTATTGCGATTTTTTTTTTTTTACCAAAAATACGTAGAATACGTATCGGCCTAAACTGAGGAAAACATTTTTTTTTATATATTTTTGGGGGATATTTATTATAGCAAAAAGTTAAAAATAATGCGTTTTTTTTTTTTTTCAAAATTGTCGCTCTTTTTTTTTTTGCTCATAGCGCAAAAAATAAAAACCGCGGAGGTGATCGAATACCACCAAAAGAAAGCTCTATTTGTGGGGGAAAAAAAGGATGTCGATTTTGTTTGGGTGCAACGTCGCACGATACGCGCAATTGTCAGTTAAAGCGACGCAGTGCCGAATCGCAAAAAAAGTGCTCTGGTCAGGAAGGGGGTAAAAATCCTTTCGGGGGGCTGAAGCGGTTAAAGGCGCTATTTTTAGCGCTAAGACGCCTGAAAAGCGCCTCAGTGTGAAAGGGGGTCTTACATTGACAAGGATGTTTGTATCTTCCAGCAGCTAAACGCCAGAAATCTGCGCTTAAAAAAAAAAAAAAGTGAAATATTTTTGCAGATACTGAAGCTGCGGTTTGTAAACGAGTTTCCCTACATTTAGGTGCGCCAATGTTTTTAGGTGTTTTTTTTTCTTTGTTAATACCCCATTCTTGGCCGGGGGGGGTGGGGGGGGGTGGATACCCCAGGTACCCTCCTCTTCCACTTAGTTGGTAGTTTCCTGAGCAAGGAGACAGAGCTGTGTCATTGAAATGGAGTGCAGAGCAAAGTTGGTGCTTTCCATTGTGTGCTTAGGAGGAGAAGCTTGAGGGCCGGTTTCTCACGCACAGCGCCGCACCCATAACAAGGACCTGCGGAAAGACCTTTTTTTTTTTTTTTTTCCAGCTTAGGGCTCATTCACACCTGTGGTGCCCTCTGAAGAGTGATCCCTGTTCAGTTTGCTTTTCAAGGAGCATTTGACAGGTGGCGAGGAGGCGTTTTATCGCACCTGATTTATCCCTCTAATGCGATTCAGTTATGTGCATTGCATGCGGTTGTGGTGCAGTCCCATTGAACTTGGCGGTGGCGCTGCTCGTCTAAACTCTGCCGCCCGAGTTACAAATGCTGCAGCCTGTGTACAGCCCTGTCCGGGTGTATTGTTAGGATTCAGGTGGGAGGCCGCAGTTTCTGGGTCTTCATGATGACATTGTTTAACCACTTCAGCCCCGGAAGGTTTTACGCCCCTTACTGACCAGGAAATTTTTTTGCGATACGCCACTGCATCGCTCTAACTGACAATTGCGCGGTCGTGCGTTGCTGTACCCAAATAAAATTGATGTCCTTTTTTTTCCCCTCACAAATAGAGCTTTCTTTTGGTGGTATTTGATCGCCTCTGCGCTCTAAAATTTTTTATTCACTATAAACAAAAACAGACCGACAATTTTGAAAAAAAAAAAAAAAAAAAAACATTTTTACTTTATGCTATAAAACATCCAATAAAAAAAAAAAGATCTAAAAAAGATCTAATGTCTTCATCAATTTAGGCCAATATGAATTCTGCTACATATTTTTGGTTAAAAAAAAAATCCCAATAAGCGTATATTGATTGGTTTGAGCAAAAGTTATAGCGTCTACAATCTATAGGAAATATATTACTTTCTGCTATAAAACATTCCTAATAAAAAAAATTTATAAAATCAACTTTCTTCGTAAATTTAGGGCAATTTGTACTCTGCTACATATTTTTTGTAAATAAAATCCCAATAAGCGTATATTGATTGATTGGTTTGCGCAAAAGTTATAGCGTCTACAAGATAGGGGATAGATTTAGGGACTTTTTAATTTATTAGTATTGTTTTTACGAGTAATGGCGGCGATCTATTTTTAGCGGGACATTGCGGCGGACAAATCTGACACCGAGTGGCACTTTTGTGGGACCAGTGACACCAATACAGTGATCAGTGCTATAAAATTGCACTGATCACTGTATAAATGACACTGGCAGGGAAGGGGTTAATACCAGGGGTATTAGTGTTCCCTAGAGAGGTGCTTACTAACTGTGTGGGGCAATGTCACACTGAAGGAAAAGAGAGATTAGCTGAATCACAAGATCTCTCTTTCACTTCCTGACACAGTTTGCCTTGTTTCCTGTGAATGATCGGAGGGTCGCGGCAGCCATCGTGGCGGCAGGAACCACCGATTGGCTTCCGCTGTGTCCAGTCACAGCGGGAGCGGCGCGCGCCCCCTATACCGTGTGCACGAAATCACGTACAGGTACTTGATTTAGCACAACCGGGCCGCCCTGCCGCAGTAAATTTACGTGGGGCGGTCCAGAAGCAGTTTAAAGGATAGGTTCACCTTGTGTAACGTGTGTGTGTGTATATATATATATATATATATATATATATATATATATTTATACATACACAGTGCCTCGAAAAAGTATTCATACCCCTTGAAATTTTCCCCATTTTGTCATGTTACAATCAAAAATATAAAGACGTAAATGTATTTTATTGGGACTTTATGTGATAGACCAACACAAAGTGGCACATAATTGTGAAGTGGAAGGAAAATGATAAATGGCTTTCAAATTTTTTACAAATAAATATGTGAAAAGTGTGGGGGGTACATTTGTATGGCGCCCCCCGGAGTCAATACTTTGTAGAACCGCCTTTCACTGCAATTACAGCTGCAAGTCTTTTTGGGGATGTCTCTACCAGCTTTGCACATCTAGAGAGGGACATTTTTGCCCATTTTTCTTTGCAAAATATCTCAAGCTCTGTCAGATTGGATGGAGAGCGTCTGAGAAAAGGAATTTTCAAGTCTTGCCACAGATTCTCAACTGGATTTAGGTCTGGACTGTGACTGGGCCATTCTAACACATGAATATGCTTTGATGTAAACCATTCCATTGTAGCTCTGGCTGTATGTTTCGGGTCGTTGTCCTGCTGGAAGGTGAACCTCCGCCCCGGTCTCAAGTCTTTTGCAGACCCTAATGCCTACACGCAATCAGAAATTCTGCCAGCAAAAGTTGGATGAGAGCTTTTGGTCAGAAATTCCGACCGTGTGTACGCTCCATCGGACTTTTGCTGGCAGAATTCCAGCCAGCAAAAGATTGAGAGCAGGTTCTATCGGAAATTACGATAGTCTGTGGCAATTCCGACGTGCAAAATTCCTACGCATGCTCGGAAACAATTCCACGCATGCTCGGAAGCATTGAACTTCATTTTCTCGGTTCGTCGTAGTGTTGTACGTCACCGCCTTCTCGACGGTCGAAAGTTCAGAGAACTTTTGTGTGACCCGTGTGTATGCAAGGCGAGCTTGAGCGGAATTTCGTCGGAAAAACCATCCAAGTTTTTTCTGACGGAATTTCTGATCGTGTGTATGGGGCATAACAGGTTTTCTTCTAATGCCGCGTACACACGACCGGACTTTCCGGCAGAAAAGGTCCGACGGAAACATTCCGATTGTGTGTGGGCTTCATCGGACTTTTTCTTTCTAAAATTCTGACGGACCTGGAAATAGAACATGTTTCAAATCTTTCCGACGGAATCAGTTCCTATGGGGAAAACCGCTCGTCTGTATGCTATTCCGACGGACCAAAAACGACGCATGCTCTGAAGCAAGTACGAGACGGCAGCTATCGGCTACTGGCTATTGAACTTCCTTTTTCTAGTCCCGTTGTACGTCATCACGTTCTAAACTATCGGACTTTGGTGTGATCGTGTGTAGGCAAGTCCATTTCAGCGGAACTCCATTGGAACTCCGTCGAAAAGACCATCAGAGTTTATTCCGACAGAAGGTCCGGTCGTGTATGCGGCATAAGATTGCCCTGTATTTGGCTCCATCCATCTTCCCATCAACTCTGACCAGCTTCCCTGTCCCTGCTGAAGAAAACCATCTCCACAACATGATGCTGCCACCACCATGTTTCACAGTGGGGATGGTGTGTTCAGGGTGATGTGCAGTGTTAGTTTTCCACCACACATAGCGTTTTGCTTTTAGGCAAAAAGGTAACATTTTGGTCTCATCTGACCAGAGCACCTTCTTCCACATGTTTGCTGTGTCCTCCACATTGTTTCCCTGCAAACTGCAAACGGGACTTCTTATGACTTTCTTTCACCAATGTCTTTCTTCTTGTCACTCTTCCATAAAGGGCAGATTTGTGGAAAACACGACTAATAGTTGTCCTGTGGACAGATTCTCCCCCCTGAGCTGTGGATCTCTGCAGCTCCTCCAGAGTTACCATGGACCTCTTGGCTCTTCTCTGATGAATGCTCTCCTTGCCCGGCCGGTCAGTTTAGGTGGACGGCCATGTCTTGGTAGGTTTGCAGTTGTGCCATACTCTTTCCATTTTCCGATGATGGATTGAACAGAGCTCCGTGAGATGTTCAAAGCTTGGGATATTTTTTTATAACCTAATCCTGCTTTATACTTCTCCACAACTTTATTCCTGACCTGTCTGGTGTGTTCCTTGGCCTTTATGATGCTGTTTGTTTACCAAGGTTCTCTAATAAGGATGAGCTCAGGCGTGTTCGCACACCCCACGTACAGAGCCCGCCAGGAAGTCGGCACTGATCTGCGCTAATCACAAGCAGTGAGATATTGTCCCGATGCGTGGCTGCAGAGATCGGGAAATGTCTCACTGCCTGTGATTAGCGCACGCCGGAGCTCATCCTTATTCTCTAACAAACCTCCGAGGGCTTCAGAGAACAGCTGTATTTATACTGAGATTAAATTACAAACAGGTGGACTCTATTTACTAATTAGGTGACCTCTGAAGGCAATTGGTTCCAATAGATTTGAGTTAGGGGTATCGGAGTAAAGGGGGGATGAATACAAATGCCCCCCACACTTTTCACATATTTATTTGTAAAAAAAATTTGAAAACCATTTATCATTTTCCTTCCCACTTCACAATTATGTGCCACTTTGTGTTGGTCGATCACATAAAATCCCAATAAAAATACATTTATGTTTTTGGTTGTAACATGATAAAATGTGGAAAATGTCAATGGGTATGAATACTTTTTCAAGGGACTGTATATAAGGTGTAACATGCGTCAGTCCCCGCACCCCCTTGATCCCCTTTATCCTCTCCCCGCACCCAAATTTAAAAACATTGTAGCTGTGCAGGGTTCCACCCACAGAGCCCCGCGTCATTCTTTCACACAGAACTGTGAATGAAAGAACTACAAGTCCTGTCTGCCACCGCGGTAGTTCTCAATGAAGTGTGAGGGCGCTGATGATGAGCGCTCTTGTAGTTCATTGATTCTTCCATATGGGAGGTATGGAGGTACGAGCAGATAGTTATACTGAGTGTCTGCAGGAGCCTGGCATTGCACCCACAATCCACTGATTGCGGGTGCAATCCATTACAGGCTACATTTAATAATAAAAATTAAAAAAATACCGGTAATGCACATTTTTTTCCTGCAAAATGATGTGCATTTAATATTATTTTCCCAAAGATGAACTTATCCTTTTTGAATATATTCCTGCAGCGTTCCTGAAACAGGTGAACTGATTCTGAGACACTAATGGGACACATGGGACACTAATTGCATGCAGGTGGACTCCATTCAACTAATTATGCCACTTCTGAAGGCAGTTGGCTGCACCCGGGCTTAATTAGGGGGTTCCTAGCAAAGGGGGGGTGAATACTGATGCAATCAAGACCTCTCTGGGTTTTATTTGAAAATCATTTGTCGGTATGACTATCAGCGATATACATCCCAAATAATTCCATTATAATTCCAGACTGTAATGATAAAAATGTAGAGAGAGGGGTGGGTGTGTATACCAGGCACTCCAGGGAGGGTGGGTGTGTATACCAGGCACTCCAGAGGGGGGTAGGTGTTTATGCCAGGAACTCCAGAGGGGGTAGGTGTGTATGCCAGACACTCCAGAGGGGGTGAGTATGTATGCCAGACACTCCAGAAGGGGGTAGGTGTTTATGCCAGGTACTCCAGAGGGGGGTGGGTGTATATGCCAGGCATTCCAGAGGGGGGTAGGTGTTTATGCCAGGCACTCCAGAGGGGGGTGGGTATGTATGCCAGGCACTCCAGAGGGGGGTGGGTGTGTATACCAGGCACTCCAGAGGGGGGTAGGTGTTTATGCCAGGCACTCCAGAGGGGTGGTGGGTGTATATGCCAGGCACTCCAGAGGGGGTAGGTGTGTATGCCAGATACTCCAGGGAGGGTGGGTGTGTATGCCAGGCACTCCAGAGGGGGTGGGTATGTATGCCAGGCACTCCAGAAGGGGGTAGGTGTTTATGTCAGGCACTCCAGAGGGGGTAGGTGTATATGCCAGGCACTCCAGAGGGGGTAGGTGTGTATGCCAGGCACTCCAGAGGGGGTAGGTGTGTATGCCAGGCACTCCAGAGGGGTAGATGTGTATGCCAGATACTCCAGGGAGGGTGGGTGTGTATGCAAGGCACTCCACAAGGGGGTAGGTGTTTATGCCAGGCACTCCAGAGGGGGGTGGGTGTGTATACCAGGCACTCCAGAGGGGGGGTAGGTGTTTATGCCAGGCACTCCAGAGGGGGATGGGTGTGTATACCAGGCACTCCAGAAAGGGGGTAGTTGTTTATGCCAGGCACTCCAGGCAGGGTGGGTATGTATACCAGGCACTCCAGGGAGGGTGGGTAGTATGCCAGGCACTGTATCAGGATCAGGATTTGTGTTTTTGGGGCCTCTTCCATTCGCAATCATTGCTCGGTGGCTGTGAGACGGATCATCTAGACACATTCTCGTGCTGTTTTCTTAGTCCTATGCATGCCGTTATGTCATAGATTCCATCTGCTGGGATTCTTCAAGTCCCATTGCAGCCAATAATTACAGCTGGCACAGGACTGCATATGCCAGCTGCACGGTCCCCACCCCCATCATCCATTGCGGCTCCTCCTGTGTGAAGGTCACATTGGAGTCCGTGTACACAGGCAACACTAAGACTGCTTTCACACTGAAAACGCCGGCCGTTAGTGCTAAAGTCCCACTCATTTTAGCGGCGCTTTTGCGCTGTTTATGCGCCGATTTTGCCTCGCTAACAGGGCGCTTTTAACCCCAAAAAAAGGGTTAAAAACTCCAGTTGTGCTGCGCTTTTCAGGTGCTTTGAAAGCGCTGCGCATTCATTCCAATGGGCAGGGCGTTTTTGGGAGCGCTAAATACAGCGCTCCCAACCCACCCCAAAGATGCTGCTTGCAGGACTTTTCGGGAACGTCCCGTAAGCGCGCCGCCCCAGTGTGAAAAGACGCACTGCAATGAATGGGAGGCGGTTTTCAGGCGCTTAGCAGAGGCTATTTCCAGCGTTAACGCGCCTGAAACCCGCCCCAGTGTGAAGGGGGTCTTAGAGTACAAGTGTAAGACTGTAAACACACGGGTCAAGAAATTGTGTCTCTGAACTTCCATCTGGCGCTAGAAAGATACAGCCGTTGGACTCATTTAAAGGTGAACTCCGAGGCACAAGAACTTTCACTTAAATATACTGTATTCCTCAATAACACCGGAGGATATACATCTGTGCGCACCAAATTCCTTTGCAATCCGATATTACCTTATAATAGTAGCAGTGACATCATCACTGTGCTGTAAATAGGCTGTGCGGAGATGTGGGAGGGGCTCAGCTGGCACCACCCACTATAGGAAGGGGAGGAGACAATGCTAGTCACCCTGCACAAGGAAAGAGAGAACAGAACTATGGGAGGGGCCCAGCAGGCTCCACCCAGCTCAAAAACTACATGAGGGTGCGAAGACAAGCCCAGTCCCCCTGCACAAGGAGAGCAGCGTTGTGGGAGGGCCCCAGCAGGCTCCACCCACTACAGAAAACTACAGGAGGGGGCAGAGACAAACCAGTCCCCCTGCACAAGGGGAGAAGCATTGTGAGAGGGGCCCAGCAGGCTCCACCCACTGCAGGAGGAGGCGGAGACAAGACCAGTCCCCCTGCAAATAGGAGAGAGAGCAGAGCTGTGTGAGGGACCCAGCGGACTCCACTCACTACAGAAAACTACAGGAGGGGGGTGGAGAAAAACCAGTCCCCCTGCACAAGGAGAGCTGCATTGTGGGAGGGGCCCAGTAGGCTCCACCCAGTAAAGAAAACTACAGGAGGGGGCGGAGACAAACCAGTCCCCCTGCACAAGGAGAGCCGCATTGTGGGAGGGGCCCAGCAAGCTCCACCCAGTACAGAAAACTACAGGAGGGGGCGGAGACAAACCAGTCCACCTGCACAAGGAGAGCCATGTTGTGGGAGGGGCCCGGCAGGCTCCACCCACTACAAAAAACTATAGGAGGGGGCGCAGACAAGACCAGTCACCCTGCAAAAAGGAGAGAGAGAGCAGAGCTGTGGGAGGGGCCCAGCGGACTCCACCCACTACAGGAGGGGGCGGAGACAAGACCAGTTCCCCTGCACAAGGAGAGAGAGCAGCAGTGAGCGGTCTTTATTACAGGAAGTCTCACACTGGATTACTGCACAGATCTGGAAGAAATACACAATGCACGGAATGGAAGACTTCCGTTCACATTTGTCTCTCATATGAACATATTACACATGAGCTATTATCACATCGTGTGCACAGTTGAGATAAACAGAACATATATTTTTTGCAAGTTCCTTTTTCTGAAATATCTCCTCTCTATGCAAATTGTCTATATGCACAAATATCATGGGGGGGGGGGGGGGGGGTGATTGATCAATTTGGGTACATTCAGCCTGCCCATACATGGTTAAAATCTCGGCCCGGTGCCTGCTGAACCCTCCGAGATTCGAACCACGTATGGCCGGCTTAAGGGCACAAGGTACGGCGGATGGTCCTTTTGTATGGGGAATAAGGAACAGCTGCTGAATGGCAGCAGAGGGTTCTACGATAACAAGAGATTCTGGGTGCGACGACGAGCAGCGACTGCTTCCTGTCGCTGGGAAATGAACCCGAACATTGCAGGCATTTCTCAGATTGTTTACAAAGCTTGTAAGTATGGAAACATAATTTTTTTTTTTTAAGCCAGCAAAACGAGTAATGACAGTACTCTGACACTTCATAAGCCAGAGGAATGAGGAAACACAGATCCGTAAAACACAAAGAATCACCCGGATCCGAATTATTCCGCATTCCGGGTGTTGGGGATATTTCTAGGTAAGTATCAAATATAAGATAAAATTCCAATCTATAGAAGAGAAGGCCAAACCATGACAATGTCTGGGGGGGATTCCCAGCCTTGGTATGATCCATGAAAAGGAATAATTCTGGAAGTTTTGTGGGGTTTTTTTTATACTCAATAACAAAAACAAGGCTTGGCTCTCTCTCTCCTGATCCATAAATACGGGGCTTAGAGGTCGTCTTCCAGGAGAAAATCCCATTTCAGAACCTGGAAGATCCAAACTCTGATCACTGGTGTCAACGTGAGCCGATTCTGCCAGGATGTCCAGAGCTGCGGCTGATAATGAGAAGCAATTACAAAGCTGAAGACACATATTTAGGCCTTGTTCACATTGGCATACTTAACTACTGCCTGCCCGTAGGAGATCCTCGGGTTATCCCGGAAAATGCACCTACAGGCATCATTCCGGTATGACATTTTTCAGCCAGTGATCATAGGCGTGCGCAGAGGGTGCGCCAGGTGTGCCTGGCCACACCCTAATCACTCTCTGCTGCGCAGATTCCCCCCTGCTGCTTGGCTGCAGAGAAAGAGACTGGGGAACCTCTGTCCTCAGTCCCTTTCTCTGTTCTGACGCGTTTCGCAGAGCACCTCTCCTTCTTCAGGTAACTTCTATTTGTGTCGACTCCGTAGGTAGAACAGATATAAAGAGTCGCCACGATTCAAAGGAACGGAAGCCGCGCACAAAAGGCCACCTAACCCCCAGAAAAATGCCAAAGGGGCGGTCAAATGAGCACTGGACCACCCAGAGCAAACAGACGGCGGCCACGCCAGCCGCGGCAGCTGGAATGTAGAAACGGGGGTATATAGGGACAGCCGCTGCAGCGATGCCCCGAGGTAACACGACTGTCATATATGTAGTTCATTAGTGTGTCTGTCCGGAGTTCAGCCTTAACCTGTTGCCTCCTGTGTAACACATACTTTATCGCCCAATGCGCTGCACAGATGGGTTTGCTGGGCGGCCGATTTCTCTGTGCTGAAAAGTGTGCTCACTGCGCGCTCCCAAAACAGAGACTGAGCCCTCAAAGACAGCTCTCAGCCCAGACTAATAATCAGTAGCCGGTGGGACCGGCTCCAGATCATGTGACCACTGTGACAGCCAATCACAGTGGTCACATGATCACCGATCTTTCTCGCCACCCCCCCCCCCCCAGGTGTTCAGAACTTTTCAGACACACCAGTCACTACTAAAACCACACCTCCCAACTTTTTTGAGATGGGAACGAGGGACATCTATTAGAAAAAGTATGTAGGCATAGGACACACCCCTTGCCACGCCTCCCCACATGGGATCATTCTACGGCTTTTAAAGGAATCCGGTCTAGGGGGATTTCCCAAATACATCTTTTATTGGTAATTATGTGTCATACATTTTTCCTTTTTTATATAATTACTTATTAATTATTCCAAAACTCGAAATGCTAAATGTAATCTCCCTACAGCAAACAAACCCCCTGAGGAAGGCCTTGATTGTACGGTTCGAAACGCGTCAGTCATTTTATACAACAGACATTCTGATAGGTAATGCTGTGTATAATCTTGTGTTTGCACTTTTTGTATTCGGAATGCTTTTTATATTCTCTACCAGAGCTCATACTTTAACTGTCATGAGAATATTACAGGTTCATTTTCAATAAAGAATCTATTTTCTAATCAATTTACTGTTGTTACCTGTTGATGTTGCTGCTAACCCCCCCCCCCCCCTCCGGGGGAAACTTTCCCATATTTTACCACTACTATTCCTTTATACTGGTGTCTGAAATTTACAGATGCAGCAATTTAGAAATTGGATGGAAGGTTTAGCGCTGGGAGACACTTTTCGATAGATAAAAAGTGCGTTTTATATAAAACTATATAGATCAGACCAAAATGAGGAGGAAAGAGGGACTTTGTTCCAAATCAGGGATGGTCCCTCCAAATCCGGGACAGTTGGGAGCAATGCCTAAAACACCTGTTTTGAATACAGCCAATACTCAGCTGTGGCCCTTGGAATCCCGGGGGGGGGGGGGTGGGCGCACGCATTATAGTTACATATTTAGTTTGGTTGAAAAAAAATACACAAGTCTATCTGGTTCAACCAATAATCATATTTAGTATATGGACCGGTATGGAAAGCAAAGCATGCCTAAAAGGTAACTCACCCAATGTAAACAACTGAAGGCAACAGTCATCCTTCTTTATCTGGCTGAGCCCAGGAAATCTGGGTATGTAGGGTATCACCCTGATGACACATAGACAGGCGTGTATTGCAGAGGGAAGGCATGACAAGGATCCGACTCTGCCAGGTAATATCAGAATACAGAGTCTGCAAGTTAGGGAACTCTGCGTCTTTTATTTTTTGTGCTATAAACAAAAAAAGACCGGCAATTAAAAAAAAAAAAAAAAAAATACAATATTTTTTTTTGCTTTCTGCTATAAAACTCATTCAATTAAAAAAAAATGTAAAAAAAAAAAAATCAAATTTCTTCATCAATTTAGGCCAATATGTACCGTATATACTTGAGTATAAGCCGAGTTTTTCAGCACATTTTTTTTCGTGCTGAAAATGCCCCCCTCGGCTTATACTCGAGTCAAGCACTTTTCTGCAGCAGAGAATGACATTTTCCGAACCGACTTTGGGGCCCCATATCTCTGGGCCACTTGGTGCTAGGAACGCCAAATTTGGTGTGCAAACCAAGTGGAACTAGCACTACAACATATCCAAAGCCTGCCTTTACACGCACATGAACTTTAATGGCATCCCAGTCTTAGTCCATAGGGTTCAATATTGAGTTGGCCCACCCTTTGCAGCTATAACAGCTTCAACTCTTCTGGGAAGGCTGTCCACAAGGTTTAGGAGTGTGTCTATGGGAATGTTTGACCGTTCTTCCAGAAGCGCATTTGTGAGGTCAGGCACTGATGTTGGATGAGAAGGCCTGGCTCACAATCTCTACTCTAACTCATCCCAAAGGTGTTCTATCGGGTTGAGGTTAGGAATCTGTGCAGGCCAGTCAAGTTCCTCCATCCCCAACTCACTCATCTATGTCTTTATGGACCTTGCTTGGTGCACTGGTGAGCAGTCATGTTGAAACAGGAAGGGGCCATCCCCAAACTGTTCCCACAAAGTTGGGAGCAAGAAATTGTCCAAAATGTCTTGGTATGCTGATGCCTTAAGAGTTCCCTTCATTGGAACTAAGGGGCCAAGCCCAGCCCCTGAAAAACAACCCCACACCAAATGATTTGGACCAGTGCACAAAGCAAGGTCCATAAAGACATGGATGAGCGAGTTTGGGGTGGAGGAACTGGACTGGGCTGCACAGAGTCCTGACCTCAACCCGATAGAACACCTTTGGGATGAATTAGAGCAGAGACTGCAAGCCAAGCCTTGTCATCCCCATCAGTGCCTGACCTCACAAATGCGCTTCTGGAAGAATGGTCAAACATTCCCATAGACACACTCCTAAACCTTGTGGACGGCCTTCCCAGAAGAGTTGAAGCTGTTATAGCTGCAAAGGGGGAGCCAACTCAATATTGAACCCTACGGACTAAGACTGGGATGCTATTAAAGTTCATGTGCGTGTAAAGGCAGGCGTCCCAATACTTTTCGTAATATAGTGTATGTATGTATATATATATATATTGGTGTTTTTTTTGCACAGAGATGCCACCATGTAGCAGTAAAGCTGCTATAGGGGGGCTGGCAATGGTTATCTATCAAAAAGCATTTCCCAGTGCTAAACCTTTCATCCAGTTTCTAAATTGCTGCATTTGTAAATTCCGAAAGCCAATATAAAGATAGTAGTAGTAAAAAAAACACTTGTGGGTTCAACTAATAATTTTTTGTACAATTCATCTTTAAGGGGGGGGGGGGGGTGTGGCAGGGGGCAGGGGCGTTGCTAGGTCTACAAAAGATCTGGGGCTAGAGCCTATAGCCTATAGCTGCGTAGTAAAGAAAGCCATACGCTTGGGCAGGCATACACATGTATATACAGTAATATATATGTGTGTGTGTGTGTGTATATATCCCCAGGGAGCCCCCCACTTACATCAGGGTCCCCAGAGAGCCCCCCTTACATCAGGGTCCCCAGAGAGCCTCCCCCTTACATCAAAGTCCCCAGAGAGCCCCCCTTTCATCAGGGTCCCCAGAGAGCCCCCACTTACATCAGGGTTCCCAGAGAGCCCCCCTTACATTAGGGTCCCCAGAGAGCCTCCCCCTTAAATCAGGGTCCCCAGAGAGCCTCCCCTTAAAATCAGGGTCCCCGGAAAGCCTCCCCCTTGCATCAAGGTCCCCAGAGAGCCCCCCACTTACATCAGCGTTCCCAGAGAGCTCCCCTTACATTAGGGTCCCCAGAGAGCCTCCCCCTTAAATCAGGGTCCCAGAGAGCCTCCCCTTAAAATCAGGGTCACCAGAAAGCCTCCCCCTTGCATCAGGGTCCCCAGAGAGCCCCCCACTTACATCAGGGTCTCCCCTCGTGGACCCCTGCAGAGACTCAGGGCTATGGGCCCCAGATTCGGGGCTATAGCCCCAAAAGCCACCCCCTAGTGATGCCACTGGCAGGGGGTGTGTCCTGTGCCTACATACTTTTGCTAATAGGTGTCCCTTGTTCCTATCTCAGAAAGTTGGGAGGTGTGCAATGGGTTAAAATAAACGCTGTACATGTCAGGGCTCCTACCTGTCAGACATGATAGATTTACACGTCCATCAACTCTGTCATCACCAACCACAAATGTGTGACTCCACGTCCCAGCCGTGAGCTCACCTCTCAGGTGCAGCAGTGATGACTGTTATCATAAGAAGGTTTATTTTCTCTCTCCCGCCTAAAGTGTATAAAATAATCCACAAAGCCGAGTTATTATTAGAACCGAAACCACAATTTATGATGCATCACCGCCATTATTGTGATAATTTGCTTATACTATTCAGCCACATTCTGTATACAATCAACAACGCAGGCCAGGCTCTGCGCAGAGCGACTGAAACGTTGCATAGCTGCGCGTTGCGTCACTCGTCTTCCAGATACACAATATGGCAATCAGCATTTCACAGCAATGGCTTGCATCATTTTTCTGGGTTTACACATAGCAGCATTTTATCCTTATTGCCTAAGTAGGAATTTCTCTGTCCTGCCTGTATGAAGTGCCATTAAACTGTAAATTCTTATCTGATAACAGCAAAAAATCTTGAGAATGCGGAGCTTCTCTGTGCAGGGGGTGGGGGGGGCCGTGGTCACAGTGCAAAGTGCTGCCAAATTGGGGTACAGCAGTCCTGACCTCCCATACCGTGCCACGCCTCGGCTTAAAGAAGAATTCCGGGTATGGATATGTTTACATAGGTACATTGTTCATGTTTGGACCAACTATGTATATACCGCCTGTGAGATCCTTCTAGAACATAGGCCTCCAAACTGCACCCCGGGAGCCAGATACAGCCCTTTGCTTGCCTTTATATGGGCCATGAGGCATTAGTCCTGCCACTGACACCCAACGATGAGGAACCATTCCTCCCACTAATTCAAGGCACTATTTCTTCTACTGACACTAACAATGAGGCGCTCTTCCTCCCACTGACACCAATGATGGGGCGCTGCTCCTTCCACTGGTACCAATGATGGTGCACTATTCCTCCCACTGACACCAATGATGGGGCACTATTCCTCCCACTGATACCAATGATGGGGCACTATACCTCCCAATGACACCAATGATGGTGCACTATTCCTACCACTGATACCAATGATGGGGCACTATTCCTCCCACTGATACCAATGATGGGGCACTATTCCTCCCACTGATACCAATGATGGGGTACTATGCCTCCCACTGACACCTATGATGGGGTTCTATACCTCCCACTGACACCTATGATGGAGCACTATTCCTCCCACTGATACCAATGATAGGGCACTATTCCTCACACTGATACCAATGATGGGCACCATTCCTCCCACTGACACCAACGACGGGGCACTATTCCTCCCACTGACACCAACGACAGGGGCGCTATTCCTCCCACTGACACCAACAATGGGGCGCTATTTCTCCCACTGACACCAACAATGGGGTACTATTCCTCCCACTGACACCAATGATGGGGGCACTATTCCTCCCACAAAAACAGACGATAGGGTGCTATTCCTTCAACCATTATCAGTGATGGGGTAATATTCCTCCTTCTCCTGTAATTTTCTTCACCCAAGGCTGAGGCATGGTTGCTCCCACTGATGCTAGGGCATTTTCTACTACAACTGACCACAGTCCCGACCCCCCCCCCCCCCCCAAAGAATACCTCCCAACATTTTGAGATGGGAAGGAGGGACACCTACTAGCAAATGTATGTAGGCCCCCCCTGCCACGCCCCCTTAAAGAAGAATTAACCCCCCAAAAAAAGGTTAATTAAATCCACAAGTACTTTTTTTTTTACCACTACTATTTCTTTATATTGGCTTTTAAAATTTACAAATGCAGCAATTTAGATGAAAGGTTTAGATTTTTGTGATTCTTTTATGTTAGGGGTGGAGTTTCACAACGCTGGCCTGAAAAGCCCCAAAACTTCCCCAGAGCCTCTGCAGCAAAAAAAAAAAAAACAATATTATGATACCATCAACACAAGCCAACCAGTGCGAGGTTGTGTGACAGCACACCCCAGGCTTGTGACAGTCACCTATTTGTTTGCGTTCTCGGGCAGTGCATTGTGGGAGCTAGGTGTGTGCCCGGGAAGGGGAGGTGAAGATGCTGCAAGCTGGGCTCTCTATCTCAGCACCATACAAGGACATGAAAGCAGCTCCTAGCTCAGGTGACCACACCTTAACTCCAGTCCTCGAATTTATCTCCAGGCGCAGCAATGACTCAGGCCTGACAGCTGAAATGGAACAGCTTAGGATTAACCCTCCAGGAACAGCTGGTTGTTGTTACCTGCCCGCTGCAAAGCCTGAAATTCAGAGCAGACCCCCCCCCCCCCCCCAACATTATACATGCCCTGTATACCTCCTACACTGTCTGCAAAATCTTCCATATAACGTGAGCAGCCAGGAGGGTGGTGTGTTTATCATATGCAGCGAGATACTATCATTTCCTCTTGCACAATCGGCTCTATGAAGCATTAAGTGCCTGGCCCTGGTGGAAGAAATATTTCAACCCGTGAATGTCAATGTGGGTCGGTGAATGAAAAGAGAAATAGGGATGGGCCCAAAGTGGTAGTTGAAGCTAGCCGTTCTTTTGTTATACCCCACGATCACAGAAATACCCCATAGACATGCACAAAATCAAGTAGTCCAGTGGTTCTCAAGTACCCTCAAAAAGTACAGTTGCCACCTCATCCCTTTAAACCCGAACACCTTTGAATTACACAGGTTCTGAGGCTAATTAAATGCAGATAAGGCACCAAGTGAGTTTAATTACCACCTTAATCAGACACAGAACCCGTGTAATTAATATGTGTTCGGGTTTAAAGGGATGAGGTGGCAACCATATCAAAAAGCCATGTTTTGGGAATTTCTCTTTGATAAAAGAGCTGTCCAAAAATACCAAGCCGTTGTCTCTGATTTAAAGCACCTGTTAAAGGAAAACCTGCAAACATGGCCTGTTGGGGGGTACTTGAGGACAGGGTTGAGAACCACTGATTTAGTCCACCTTCTTCCATCTACACTACCTGTTCTCAACCAGGATTCTTCCAAAAGTCGTTAGGGGTTCCGTGAGAAGAGAGCAATGTTAGACTGATCTCCTGTCCACAACGATCTACACCAATGTATGGGGTCATTTTATATATTTCTGTATGTTACTGTATGTAGAAGGTATTAGGAGGAATGGGAATGGACCTAATGTAGAAGGATAAATGATACTCCAACTTGAAATGCCCCAGCGACAAAAAACAAACAAACAAGTGACTTACTTTATTCTTCTTTATCTACCAATAGTCTTTCTCAACCAGAGTTCCTCAAGAAGTTGTTAAGAGTTCCTTGAGAAGAAAGCTGTGGTAGCTTGATCTCCCATTCACACTGACAGGGGCGTAACTACCACCATAGCGACCCATGCGGGCGCTATGGGGCCCGCAGCCAAGTGGGGCCCAGTGAGGATAAGAGCACCGCCGGCACAGTCTCCCAGCCAGGGGAAGAGAGAGGAAAGGAAGAGGCGAGCTGTCCGTATCAGCAGAAAGCTGAATTGCCCGATGTAAGAGCTTTCATTAGAACTTCCAGTGTTCCCGGGGCTCACGTCACATAGCTCCACCTTTTGGCCCGGTGCCTTTGATAGACAGAACGCCGATCCAATGCGGGACATGTGACGTCATAAAAGGCGTCGGGCCAGGAGGTGGGGCTATGTGACGATGAGCCCCGGGAAGACAGGAAATTTAAATGAAAGCTATTACAGCGGGCAATCCCGCTCTCTGCTGGTCCGGGTGGCTTGCCTCTTCCTCTGCATAGGTGGGGCTGTATGGGGCACAGGTCATGCTGCATTGGGCACAGGTCATGCTGTATGGGGCACAGGTCACGCTGCATTGACACTAGGGCAGCTGTGGGGGGGGGGGGGCTGTTTGCAGGGGGGCCCCATATAACATTTTGCTACGGGGCCCTGCTATTTCTAGTTACGCCCCTGCACACTGATGTACACTAATGGGTGGGGTCACTTTTTATATTTAGGTAAATTATGAAGAACGTAATGGACCTGTCACCTGATGTAGAAGGGGAGATGAAACTCCAACTTGAAATACCCCAACATCACTGCAATACCCCAGAGATGCCAAAAGCAACTGGGTGACTTAGTTCATTCTTCTCCATCTACCAATAGTCTTTCTCAACCAGGGTTCCTCCAGAAGTCATTAGGGGTTCCTTGAGGTTAAAGCAGTGGTAGACAGATCTCTCGCCCACACTGATGTACCCCAATGTAAAGGGTCACATTTTATACTTACGTTTGTTAGGTAGAAGGATAAATGAAACTCCAACTTGAAATACCCCACCATTGCTGCAATACCCCAGCGACGCAAAAAGCTAGTGGGTGACTTAATCTATCTTCTTTCATCTACACTACCTGTTCTCAACCTGGATTCTTCCGCAAGTTTTTAGGGGTTCCTTGGGAAGAGAGCCATGGTAGATTGATCTCCTGTCCGCACTCGATGTACACAAATGTATGGGGTCACATTTTATATTTAGATATATTATGTAGAAGCTAATGGGAATGGTCCTGCTGTAGAAGTGGAATTGAAACTCCAACTCGCAATACCCCAGAGATGCAAAATGCAACTGGGTTACTTCATTCATTCTTCTCCATCTACCAGTCTTTGTCAACCAAGGTTCTTCCAGAAGTTGTTAGGGGTTCCCTGAGAATAGAGAAGTGGTAGATTGATCTGTCATCCCCAATGATGTACACCAATGCCACCAATGGATTGGGGTCACTTTTTATATTTACATAAATTATGAAGAAGGTAATTGACCTGATGTAGAAGGGGAAATGAGACTCCATCTCGCAAAACTCCATCATCACTGCAATACCCCAGAGAGGCAAAAAGCAAGTGGGTGTCAGGGCTGGGCTCAGCCCTTCCTTCTCTGAGCTGGCCGCTCAGCTGTCGGCTAATTGCCAGCTCCCATCTCTCTCCACAGTTACTCAGCTGTTGTTGATATCCTGCTCGTCAGTCCTGCCTACTTAAGCCGTCCAGTCCAGAGGAGCTCTGCCTTCGCCTTGGTCAACATCACAAGAAACTATCTCCTGCGTTCCTGTTTAAAGACTGGCTTTGCTGACATCCCTTCTGGCTCCAGATCCTGCTTGCTGTTCCACTACTTTGATCCCTGACTTTTGGCTTGGCTGACTATCCATTCTGGTTACTGAACTTTGGCTATGTTTTGACTACGTTTGTTCTTTTTACTTTTATTATTAAACAGGTGTGATTTAACTGTACTTCTGCCTCGGTCTGATTTCATGGTTTCCGACAGTGGGTGACTTAGTTCATTCTTCTCCATCTACCAATGGTCTTTCTCAGTCGGGGTTCCCCCAGAAGTCGTTAGGGGTTCCTTGAGAAGAGAGCAGTGGTAGATTGATCTTCTGTCCACACTGACGAACACCAATGTAAGGGATCACTTATGCCGCGTACACACGGTCGGACTTTTCGTCTACAAAAGTCAGACAGCCTGTCCGACAGACTTCCGGCAGACTTTCGGCGGACTTGCGGCGGACTTGCGGCATACTTTCTAACGAACGGACTTGCCTACACACGACCACACAAAAGTCCAACGGATTCGTACGTGATGACGTACACCGGACTAAAATAGGGAAGTTCATAGCCAGTAGCCAATAGGTTCCCTAGCGTGGCTTTTTGTCCGTCGGACTAGAACACAGACGAGCGGATTTCGGGGTCCGTCGTAGTTACGAAGTAAAGATTTGAAGCATGTTTCAAATCTAAAGTACGTCGGATTTGAGGCTAAAAAAGTACGTTGAAAGTCCGGAGAAGCCCACACACGATCGGATTACCAGCCAGCTTTAGTCCGTCAGCGTCCGTTGGACTTTTGTAGACGAAAAGTCCGACCGTGTGTACGCGGCATTAGGGTTAACCCAAACGACCAACAATATAAAGGGTACATAACAGTTTTCACGGTCTCTGTTTTGTTTCTGGTCTTTATTATTATTTGTTTAATTATGTCATTATTACTAAAGAGAATTTTAGAGTGGGGGTGGGGTATGGATTAAGTACACCCCGTTCTTTATTCATTAATAAAAATTCTCTATGACCTACTGATCATACTAAAATACCATAGGTTCTAAATAACATTTTTAGTAGGGGTTTCAGGAGACCTGAAAACTATTTCAAGGGTTCCTCCACTGTAAAATGGTTCAGAAAAACTGATCTACACTATATGGCCAAATGTATGTTGACTCTTAATAGTAAATAAACAAAATGTGTGGCACTCAGGATATGCTGCAGGAAGTTTGTGGACATCTGCTTATGCAATCCGGAGGTTCCCATAGGACATCCCACCGTTTAGCCAAATGCACAGGCATGGGTCTCAGTGTTCTCCCATCAACAGTTACATTTCAGACTCACTAAACAGAGATAAAGTCCAGGCACACTTATGCTACTTGAAATTCTTGCAGCTTTGCAAGGCCAAGTCTTTGGTCTGGGCTATTTTAATTGTTTGAATTCTTCAGTAAAGAGTTTCAAGTCCTTTGAGTGTTGCTTGACTATCTCTGTCTAGTGAGTCCCAAATATATTTGGACACCTCAACATCACACAGTTGTTTGAGCTTGGTGGACATCCCATTCCAAAACCATGGCTATTAATATGGAGTTGCCCCCACCCACCCACCCACCATGGCCATTCATATGGAGTTGCCCCCCACCATGGCCATTAATATGGAGTTGGTCCCTCTTTGTGGCTATACCATCCTCCACTCTTCTGGAAGGACTTTCCAAAATATTTTGGAGGGTGTCTGTGGGAATAGTTACTCATTTGTGAGGTCAGGTACTGATGTTGGTGGAGAAGACCTGGCTCACCATCAGTGCTCCAATCCATCCCAAAGGTGTTCAGTGGGGCTCTTGAGTTCCTCCACTCTTCTAGGAAGACTTTTCACAAGACTGTGGATTGTGTCTATGGGCATTTGTGCCCATTTTTACAAGTAGTGTTTGGAAGGGTTGAAGTCGGGGGGCTCTGGGCGGGACACTGGAGTTCCTCCATACAAAACTGGTCACACCATTTCTTTATGGAGCTGGCTTTGTACACAGGGGGGACACAGTCATGCTTTGTACACAGAGGGGGAGGGCACAGTCCTGGTGGAACAGAAAACGGTCTTCACCAAACTTTTACCACAAGGTTGGAAGTGCACAATTGTCTACAATGTCTTTGTATGCTTAAAGCGGGGGTCCACCCACACCGCCAAAAAAAAAAAAAATATTAAAAGCCAGCAGCTACAAATACTGCAGCTGCTGACTTTTAATACATTGCCACTTACCTGTCCCAGGGTCCAGAGATGTTGGCAGGGGACGCCGAGAACCCGCTCGGTTCTCGGCAGCTGCCGCCGCCATCCTAGGTGAGGGAATCAGGAAGTGAAGCGTTGCGGCTTCACTTCCCGGTTCCCTACTGCGCATGCGCGAGTCGCGCTGCGCGTCCCTAGTGGTCCCCGCTCTCTGCTGGGAGCTGTGTGTTCCCAGCAGACAGCGCGGTCGGGACGGGAAGAGGCATAGACTCCCATGGGAGTCTATGCCGGAAGTGGGTGCAAATACCTGTCTTTGACAGGTATCTGCACCCCCCTCCCCCCTGAAAGGTGCCAAATGTGACACGGGAGGGGGGGGGAGGGTTCCGAAAAGCGGAAGTTCCATTTTTGTGTGGAACTCCGCTTTAATGTTTGTCAATGAAGATAATGTGTTTGCTTTTGTGCCCATGATTTTGGCAAGGGATGTCCAACAAGCTCAAAAACTCCATTTATTGTGGATCTCCTGCCAAATGTCTTTTTCCCAGTTTTTGTGTTCTGTTGCATCAAATGCCTCGTTTCCACTGAGCGGAACGGTTCGGGTCGGTACAGTTTGGAAGGGTTAGAATGGTTCCGGCCTATTCAGGTGAGCGTTTCCACTGCAAGTCGGACTGCCAGGGGCCATACGGGGTTTAGAAAAAATGCCTTTGACGTGAGCATTGACTTTTTTTTGTCCGCCAATCAGTGGAATGTATCGTGTGATGCCAGTTGCTCCGCCTTAACCGTACCGTACCCTTTTCTATGGCCCCACATCTGAAGCAGGACCATGAATGGTGCGGAATGGTTCGGTTGTATGGGTCGCTTTCATAGAAACACTCAAAATAGCGTACCATACCGAACCAATCCACCCAGTGGAAACGAGGCAATAGTGAACATGGCCAGCAGTGTCTGGGTGTGTTTGAAGTTGCAGGTCATTTATTTTTATTGCTGTCCCTGGATCCCCACCAGAAGGTGTCAGAAAGCCAATCACATGCTAAACGCGTTACAGCTCCCAATGCATGTGGATTCCAGACCTCCTACTCCAGGGCCGAGTCTCAGTTCAGTACATCTGTGATGGGAACCCCACTTTTTATGTTAACGTTATGTGCCCTGAATGCAGCCATACAGCCCTTTGTGTTTTGGAATGGCTGAGAATTTTGTGGAACAATGTGCAAGTCCGGACGGACATCGGTGTGTTTGCCCTGCAGTGAAATCCACATTCTTTACACACACTGTTAATGGATGGAGACAGGAGGTCGGGGATTCCTAAATCACTCTCTGATGATGGATCACAAACACAATGTATATCACCAACCCTTTCATTTCATAGATCAGAAATGTGTTTTCCTAATGGAAAGGTGAAGCAACGGCGCCATTTTTTGGCATTTAAAGACGAAGTTTAATCTGCTAATATTTTTCTTTCTTTGGTCCTACCCCCCCCCTCCCCCTTTCTTATCAATATGCAAATGCAATTATTAACACCACTTCAGCTCCGGAAGGTTTTACCCACTTCCTGACCAGGCCTTTTTTTTTCGATACGGCACTGAGCCGCTTTAACTGATAATTGCACGGTTGTGCGACGATGTACACAAATAAAATTTATATCCTTTTTTTCCCCACAAATAGAGCTTTCTTTTGGTGGTATTTGATGACCTCTGCGCTTTTTATTTTTTGCTCTATAAACAAAAACGACCGAGAATTAAAAAAAAAAAAAAATACAGTACATAGCTTCCTGAAAATACAAACCTTTGGTAACAACTACCTATGATATTGAGCCTCCATGATTGACAGAAAGGGGCGGGGCCAGGGACAGTTATGCCCCGTACACGCGGTCGGATTTTCCGATGGAAAATGTCCGATCGGAGCGTGTTGTCGGAAATTCGGACCGTGTGTGGGCTCCATCGGACGTTTTTCATCGGATTTTCCGACACACAAAGTTTGAGAGCAGGAGATAAAATTTTACGACAACAAAATCCGTTGTCGGAAATTCCGATCGTGTGTACACAAATCCGACGGACAATGTGCCACGCATGCTCAGAATAAATAAAGAGATGAAAGCTATTGGCCACTGCCCCGTTTATAGTCCCGACGTACGTGTTTTACGTCACCGCGTTCAGAGCGATTGGATTTTCCGACAACTTTGTGTAACCGTGTGTATGCAAGACAAGTTTGAGCCAACATCCGTCGGAAAAAATCCTAGGATTTTGTTGTCGGAATGTCCGAACAAAGTCCGACCGTGTGTACGGGGCATTAGTCTGGGGAGGACAGATACAGTAAACTAGATGATGCTGGACGACCCCCTGCCAGGAAATGAGGCGGGGCTCTGTCTGACTTGCTGCAGCTTCTAATGAGAAGCTCACAGTGTGCAGTGAAATCAGAGGAAGCCATTTAAGTCCAGGAGAAGAGCCGGTACACCTGTGCAAGACTGAAGGGGGGGGGGCCGGGGGTCAGACTTGAGGTAAACCAATCACTATGACGTATTTGCTAGGCTGCAGGAAAGACAGAAACCATGTAAACTTCAAGAAACCCACTCAGATTTAAAAAATAAAATAAAAAATTTGCTAAAAAAAAAAAAAAACCAGCATGGCCAGGTTCAAAGGGATTTTCACAGGGCTCCCGAACAAACCAGCAGAGTCTTGCATATAGTTCTGTGCTGGAGTCCTGCAGGGGGTGGTGTGCGTATCTTGGGAAGACTCTGGCCTATTTATATGGTTCCCATGATTCTAACAATCAGCCTTGAGTATATAAAGTGAAGAACAAAGCCCGTTTATGTCAGTGCAGTAGGTCAATGCTGAGCAGGTCTGAACCATAAAAAAATCTCAGCTCCCACCAAACAACCGACGCATCCTCCAGTCTGCTCTTTGTTTCTTGCTCTGGTAGTGGGAGGACACAGCGGTGGGCAAAGACATACCATTCTTTCATGTCTGATACTGAAGAGCACGTTAGCTCCTCTCTGGCTGCTACATAGGAAGGATAATGCCTCTGGCTACAGAGGGGGAGCGGCGCAGACACGGGCAGGGATGATATGCCATGTAATGTTTGTGTGTTGGCAATGTAGAGAAAGTCCAAGGATTCTGCTGATGGTATCAATGTGACTCAGACTGCTGCTTGGTTGTACCAACCCCCCCAAAAATGGTATTATCACCCGGGGGCTGTACCCTGCCGAAAGATAGCATCCATGGAGCTGTACCCTGAGGCAAGGTAACGTCCCATTTGCCATCCCCTGGGGCAAGAAAACATCTCATAAACCATACCCTGGAGCGAGGTAGCATCCACTGAACTGTACCCTAAGCAAGGCAGTGTCCATGGAGCCATACCCTAGGACAAGGTAACGTCCCATGAGCCATACCCCGGGGCAACGTAACGTCTCATGAGCCATATCCTGGGGCAAGGTAACGTATCATAAACCATAACCTGGGGCAAGTTAACATCTCATAAACCATAACCTGGGGCAAGGTAATGTCTCATAAACCATACCCTGGGGCAAGTTAACATCTCATAAACCATAACCTGGGGCAAGGTAATGTCTCATAAACCATACCCTGGGGCAAGGTAGCGTCCACTGAACTGTACCCTAAGAAAGGTAGTGTCCATTGAGCCATACCCTAGGACAAGGTAACGTCCTATAAGCCAAACCCTGGGGCAAGGTAACGTCTCATAGACCATACCCTGGAGCAAGGTAGCGTCCATGAACTGTACCTATGCAAGGCAGTGTCCATGGAGCCATACCCTAGGACAAGGTAACGTCCTATGAGCCATACCCTGGGGCAAGGTAACGTCTCATAAACCATACCCTGGAGCAAGGTAGCGTCCACTGAACTGTACCCTAAGCAAGGCAGTGTCCATTGAGCTATACCCTAGGACAAGGTAACGTCCCATGAGCCATACCCTGGGGCAAGGTAACGTCCCATGAGCCATACCCTGGGGCAAGGTAACGTCTCATGAGCCATACCCTGGGGCAAGGTAACGCCCCATGAGCCATACCCTGGGGCACGGTAATGTATCTTAAACCAAACCCTGGAGCAAGGTAACGTCTCATAAACTATACCCTGGGGCAAGGTAGCATCCACTGAACTGTACCCTAAGCGAGGTCGTGTCCATTGAGCCATGCCCTAGGACAAGGTAACATCCCATGAGCTATACCCTGGGTCAAGATAACGTCCAATGAGCCATACTCTGGGGCAAGGCAGCATTCACAGAACTGTACCCTAAGCAAGGTAGTGTCCATGAAGCCATACCCTTTGGTAAGATAGCATCCACTGAGCTGTACCCTAGGCCAAGGTAGCATCCATGGAACCATTCCCTGGGGGTGGGGATCATCCATGGAGCCATACCCTATGCCAAGGAACTGTACCCTAAGTATGGTAACTGTACCCTAAGTATGGTAGGAGCTTTACCCTGGGGTAAGGTAGCATCCACTGAGCTGCACTCTGGGGCAAGGTAGCATCCATGGAGCCATTCCCTGGGGAAAGGAAGGGGGAGCATACTTGGAGCCATACCTTAGGCCTAGGTCAAGGTAGTGGTCATTGAGCTGTATACGGGGGCTAGGCAGCGGCCATTGAGCTGTTTACTGGGGCAAGGTAGCGACCACTAAGCTGTACCCTGGGCAAGGTATTTTCCATTGCATCAAGCTGTATCTCAGGGCATAGTAGTGAGTGCTGAGCTGCACCCCGAGTAAAGGTAACGTTGTCTTCCCTTCACATAATAGTTCTGGTGCTTGGAACTGACTATTAATAAACAAATATTCTCACCAAAGAGTAAAACCTTGGCTTCCAACTGTCCATCATTCGAGGGAGTGATCCTCCTTTGGAACCCAATCCTTGTGTCCCTCTTCCTTCCTCAGTTGTTCCTATTGTTTTCTGATGTATATACTGTAAGTATATACAGTATATACTCCATAAAAAAACCATTCTATTTAAAGTAGATGTAAAGCCAATCACGAAAATATCATATAACACACTAATTTCCAATCTTTTATAAATCTGTAGCTCTTAATAAAATAATCCCCGATGATCCTATGGAGGTCCTAGTTCAGGAACTTCCTGTTATAGAGTGACTTTGTTCAAGTGGCCTTCTCAACTCAAGAAATCTACCCAAGGGAAATGCCATGCAGCCATTGTTGGAGTGCATATAAACATGAAGTGGCTGCAAAAAGGTGAACACAGTATTCCATCAAATAAAAAACAGCAACTGTTTATAATACTTTAGCAAATGAAACGTCACTCGGGTCAGCTTCCCTCCAGCAGCACGCTGTTGCTGCTGACAGGCAGTGGTGGCTGGTGCTCAATATTTTTTTTGGGGGGGGGGCGCAAACAAACTGAAAATTTCTGAAAAATACTGAAACAAAAACATCAAATGCAGCCACTGTACCATCAATTGCAGCCACTGTGCCCAATCAAATACAGCCACTGTGCCCATCAATTACTGCCACTGTGCCCATCAAATGCAGCCACTTGTGCCATCGAATGCTGCCACTGTGCCCATCAAATGCAGCCTATTGTGCCATTGAATGCTGCCACTGTGCCCATCATATGCAGCCACTTGTGCCATCGAATGCTGCCACTGTGCCCATCACATGCAGCCTCTGTGCCGATGAAATGCAGCCACTGTGCCCATCATATGCAGCCACTGTGCCCATCATGTGCAGTCTCTGTGCCCATGAAATGCAGCCTCTGTGCCCCATCAATTGCAGCCTCTGTGTCCATCATATGCAGCCACTGTGCCTCGCCTGCTCGCTGTCTGACCGGCACTTACCCCATCTTAGTGGCGAGTCAGGCAGCGGTATGCCCTTCAGAGCCCATGCACCAATGACATCACTGGCATCACGTGCAAGGTTTGAGAGATATTCACAGTACCGATAAGCCTTATTACATGTCTTATTATAGGCTTACTTGTAGGTACAAGTGGCAAAAAAGACTTTACTACCACTTTAAAGAGATTATTAGATGTAGTTACTTTGCAGCAATCCACTTTGTTACTATACCATAACTGCTCTTTGCGATGCTTTAATTGATAAGCCACTTTGTGTCACATGACCCCCCTTGGGAACGCTTCACTAGCTAATTACTTAGATGAAAGGTTTGGGAACACAAAGAGCCATCTTCAGGCAGGGCTTAGTGATGCATGCCTAAAGAAGGGACCTTTGTATCCCAAACAGACTGCAGTGTTGATTCAATGTGATAATAATTTAAAAGGATTTCATTAACAGTAATATACGTATGAAGGCCCACAAAAAAAAAAAAAAATCCAAAATGTTACTGCAACACGACGGTTTGAGGCAACCTTACAACTAACACCAAGATGCTTTGTAGTAACATTTTATTTGGCTGACGACAGTGTTGCTTTAGCTCTCTAGTACACATATGTAAAACACAAGGCCCGCGGGCTGAATCCCACCAGCCCACCAGGCCTCGTCATGTGGCCCTTGCACCCAGTTTCGCAGCCAGAACATGGCGGAACTCCATTCCACCACCTCCAGCTCCCCGTTGTCACTTGTAAACACAGACAAGGGACAGCTTTGCTCTCGGCAGATCCCGGATCTAACAGATCCCTACACACACTCAGAGAATGATCTTTCTGAAAGGCATGGCAGAGCCACTTACAAAGGAGGGGACTAGACTTGGGCAAGGTAGGAGAGAGATGTGAGGAATTTTGAGGGCGTGTTTGCACATTGTGCACAGCGCACCCCTAAAACCCACACTCTGTACACAGCGCACCCCTGAACTATGCACATTGTACATAGTGCACCCCTGAACTCTGCACCCTCTTAGTAACGCACTCCTGAACCCTGCACTCTGTATGTACCACACCCCTAAGACCTGCATTCTGTACATTGTGCACCCCATGAACTCTGCACATAATGCACTTCTGAACTCTGCACAGGGCACCCCTGAACCCTGCACATAACATACTCCTGAACTCTGCACTGTGCATAGGGCACACCTGAACCCTGCAATGTGTACATAATGCACTCCTGAGCTCTGAACTGTGCATAGGGCACCCCTGAACTCTGCACCCTGTACATAACACACTCCTGAACTCTGCACTGTGCATAGGGCAACCCTGAACCCTGCACTCTGTACATAACACACTCCTGAACCCTGCACTGTGCATAGCGCACCCCTGAACCCTGCACTCTGTACATAATGGACTCCTGAGCTCTACACTGTGCATAGGGCACCCCTGAACCCTGCACATAACACACTCCTGAACTCTGCACTGTGCATAGGGCACACCTGAACCCTGCACTGTGTACATAATGCACTCTTGAGCTCTGAACTGTGCATAGGGCACCCCTGAACTCTGCACCCTGTACATAACACACTCCTGAACTCTGCACTGTGCATAGGGCAACCCTGAACACTGCACTCTGTACATAACACACTCCTGAACCCTGCACTGTGCATAGCGCACCCCTGAACCCTGCACTCTGTACATAATGCACTCCTGAGCTCTACACTGTGCATAGGGCACTCTGGACCCTGCACTCTATACATAACGCACTCCTGAGCTCTGTATTGTGCATAAGGCACCCCTGAACCCTGCATCCTGTACATAACTAACTCCTGAACTCTGTACAGAATGCACTCCTGAGCGCTGCACTGTGCATAGGGCACCCCTGAACCCTGTACATAACACACTTCTGAACTCTGCACTGTGCATAGGGCAACCCTGAACCCTGCACTCTGTACATAACACACTCCTGAACCCTACACTGTGCATAGCGCACCCCTGAACCCTGCACTGTGTACATAATGCATTCCTGAGCTCTGCACTGTGCATAGGGCACCCCTGAACCCTGCACTCTGTACATAACGCACTCCTGAGCTCTGCACTGTGCATAAGGCACCCCTGAACCCCGCATCCTGTACATAACCAACTCCTGAACTCTGTATTGTGCATAGCGCACCCTGAACCCTGCACTCTGTAGAGAATGCACTCCTGAGCTCTGCACTGTGCATAGGGTACCCCTGAACCCTGCACTCTGTACATAACGCACTCCTGAACTCTGCACTGTGCATAGGGCACCCCTGGAATTGCACTCTGTACACCACATACTCCTGAACCCTGCACTCTGTATGTACAATCTTCCTGAACCCTGTACTCTGTTCATAGTGCATCCCTAAACCCAGCACTCTGTACTTAGCATAATCCTGAACCCTGCACTCTGTACGTAGCGCACTCTAGATTAAACTGGCCCTTTGAGGGCAACCATACTGCTGATGGGGCCCACAATGAAATTGAGTTTGACACCCCTGCTCTAGCATCTACCAAATAGTGTAATGTCACTTTCAGATGGAATGACCTTTTAACATGCATGCCAGCTATCCGATGCTTGTAGTTTCAGCAGGACTGTGTATATGATATATAAAACACAGCAGGTAAAGGCAAGGAAGTCTCCACCCAAATTAACACTCAAAAGACAAAAATCATGGTGGTGACCAGCAAATGACATGCAGAAGTAAAACTAATGCTTGAAAATGAAAGAATAGAGCAAGTAACCAACTTTCAGTTCCTTGTAATGCGGATCAATGGAAACATGAAGAACAATGCTGGAATAGCCAAGGCCACACAGAGTTTCTGAAGGCAGAAAGAGCTGATAAGGAACAATCTCTCTCCCTGGACACAAAGAAAAGATTGCTACAAAGTCTGGTCCATTCTCACATATGCACATAAATATTTTCCCTTAGAATGTCTCTAAAGAAGATCGACATTCTTAAACTGTGGTACTAGAGGAGGATCTGGCTGCATGGACAAGGTGACCAGTGAAGAGGGGTTGCAAAGAGTCAATAAAACGAAATCACATCAGTCTGGAGAAATATTAAAATGAAAATGCCATTTTTCTCATCTTATCTCATAAAACTCAGCGCGAGAGAAAGAGTACAAGATTGTGGAGGAAAGCAAGGTGAAGGGAGAAGAAAACATGGTGGACATGATGGATGGACTTCATCCAGGAAATTACAAGCAGTCATGATGTAAAGCAGAACAGTAACTTAAAGGCAAGACTAAAGGTAAAGTGATGGTGGAAGCCAGGTTCTAAGTTTGATGACAGCAAGTGGCCATGGTAGTAGTAATGGTAACCACCATGGAAGACAGCTTGATGCCGCTATCACTGAGAGAAGCTCCCATGCACGGCTATGATCTGGTGTATATGCTATGCAAGATTGTGGAAGAACACAAGGCAAGAATGGTAAAGAGAGAAGAACATGGTAGATACGATGGATGAACTTCCTCCAGGAAATTACAGACAGTCGTGACATAAAGCAAAATATTAACTCAAAGACAAGGCCAAATGGCGGGGAATGGTGGAAGCAAAGTTCCAAGTTTGAGGTTCACCATGTTCCTCAGCCTGCTGATGCCATCACTGACAAAAGTTCCAAAATATGACTATGATGTATATGTAAGGCAAGATTGTGGAAGAAGACAAGGTAAAGAAAGGGAAATTGTGAAGAACATGGTGGACACAATGGATGGACTTCATCCAGAAAATTACAGGCAGTCATGACGTAAAGCATGGATGCTCAACCTGTGGCCCTTCAGCAGTTGCAGAACTACAAGTCCCATGAGGCATTGCAAGCCGCTGACAGTTACAAGCATGACTCCCAAAGGCAGAGGCATAATGGGACTAGTACCACAACAGCTGGAGGGCTACAGGTTGAGCATTACCCTGGATACAGACAAGGCCAAATGGAAAGGTTGAAGCAAGGTTCCAAGCCTGAGGTTCACCAAAGACTACAAGTTGCCATGGTAATGGTCATGGAAACCACCATGGAAGACAAGCCGGCTGCTGCCATCACTGACAGAAGATCCAACATATAGCTATGATCCAATGTATATGCTATGCCAGATTGTGGAAGAACACAAGGTAAGAAAGGTTAAAGGGAGAACATGGTTGACACAATGGACTTCATCCAGGAAATTACAGGCAGTTGTGACGTAACGTAGAACATTAACTTGGATAAAGACAAGGCCAAATGGAAGGAGATGGCGGAAGCAAGGTTCCAAGTTTGAGGTTCACCAAAGACCACAGGTGGCCATGGTAGTGGTAATGGTAACCACCATGAGAGACCGCCTGCTGCCGCCATCACTGACAGAAGATCCAATATACAGCTATGATCTGATGTATATGATATTCAAGATTGTGGATAAAAGCAAGGTAAAGGGAGAAGAACACGGTGGACACAATGGACAAGACTTTATCCAGGAAATAACAGGCAGTCATGACGTAGAACATCTAGGCTTCATGTACACGGGACGTTTTTACAACCTCTCCTGAACAATTTAACTTGACAGATAGTAACCAATGTTTAAAGCGATGTTTAAAACGTCTGTTTTGCCGCGTTTACATGCCGCGTTTAGCGGCGTTTTGCCGCGTTTGCATTTAGAGGTGGTTTTTTTTTCTTTTATATATTTTTTTTCAAATAACCAAAAATGAAAAATGCCTCTAAACGAACCGCGCCTAAATGGGAGTTACCGCATTTAGACATGTTTGGCACTTGAAATTCCTGTAAACTCAGCTGCCTAGAAACGACTGTAAACGACCCTGTGTACATGGACAGATAAGATAGCATAGAGGAGAGTTCAGGGGCAGTTGAAAAAAAACTCCCAACTGCTCCTAAACGTACATGAGGCCCTAACTTGGATAAAAGCTAGGATAAATGGAAAGATAAGGTGGAAGCAAGGTTCCAAGCTTAAGGATCCAATGTATATGCTATGCCAGATTGTGGAAGAACACAAGGTAAGAAAGGTTAAAGGGAGAACATGGTTGACACAATGGACTTCATCCAGGAAATTACAGGCAGTTGTGACGTAACGTAGAACATTAACTTGGATAAAGACAAGGCCAAATGGAAGGAGATGGCGGAAGCAAGGTTCCAAGTTTGAGGTTCACCAAAGACCACAGGTGGCCATGGTAGTGGTAATGGTAACCACCATGAAAGACATGCCTGCTGCCACCATCACTGACAGAGAAGCTCAAATACATGGCTATGATCCAATGTATACAATATGCAAGATTGTGGAAGAAGAACGCGTTGGACACAAAGGATGGACTTCATCCAGGAAAGAAGAACGCGGTGGGACACAATGGATGGACTTCATCCAGGAAATTAGAGGCAGTCATGATGTAAAGAAGAATATTAACTTAAAGGCAAGGCTAAAGGGAAAGGGATGGTGGAAGCAAGGTTGCAAGTTTGAGGTTCACCAAAGACAATGGTAAGTGGTCATAGTAACCTCCATGGAAGACAGCCTGTTGCCACCCTCACTGATAGAAGCTCCAGTATGCAGCTATGATATGATGTAAATGTAGTACTTATTGGATACACTACAGTCGCCAAGGAAATGTGACATGTACAAACAAGAAACACAAGAGTGTTCCTTTCCTACAGAGAACATCGCTAAGCGCTGTCCTGACACATACACTTCTATGTACTCTTAATGACATAAAATAAACATAACCAATGACTAAAAAGGTAAAACCAATGTGATTCATACACCTCTGCACTCTAATGGCCTTGTAATTTATTTTTCATGGGATTGTTTCTTATGGGGCGTACACACGGTCAGACTTTTTGGCTACAAAAGTCCGACGGACCAAATCCAGCGGACAATCTGATTGTGTGTGGGCTTCCCCGGACTTTCAGCGGACTTTTCCAGTCGCAAATCTGACCGACTTTAGATTTGGAACATGCTTCAAATCTTTACGTCGTAACTCCGCCAGACCCAGAAATCCGCTCGTCTGTATGCTAGTCCGACGGACAAAAACCCACGCTAGGGCAGCTATTGGCTACTGGCTATCAACTTCCTTATTTTAGTCCGGTGTACGTCATCAAGTACGAATCCGTCGGACTTTGGTGTGATCGTGTGTAGGCAAGTCCGGTCGTTAGAAAGTCTGTTAGAAAGTCCGCCAAAAGTCCGTCGAAAGTCTGTCGGACTTTTGTAGCCAAAAAATCCGACCGTGTGTACGCCCCATTACTGTGTTTTTCTGCCTCCTTATAAAGTCCTCTTCAATTCCTGAACCCCTCTTTTTCCCCTCACTTCCCTTTGTTTGGAACGAGCACTGCTCTATGCACACTACACATCCCATAGTCTAGTCCATAGCTCATAGCTCATAGGCCATAATCCATCTCGGGAGCAAGAAAGAGAGGGTGGCTACATTCCTACTTACAGGGGGACCATGAAGAAAGAACGTAGCCGCTCTCTAGCAGGAAGTTCGATCACAGCAGGAATTTGTAGATTTGGAGGAGGCTAAGAGACATACACTGTATTGCCAAAAGTATTGGGACGCCTGCCTTTACACGCACGTGAACTTTAATGGCATCCCAGTCTTAGTCCGTAGGGTTCAATATTGAGTTGGCCCGCCCTTTCAGCTATAACAGCTTCAACTCTTCTGGGAAGGCCGTCCACAAGGTTTAGGAGTGTGTCTATGGGAATGTTTGACCGTTGTTCCAGAAGCATTTGTGAGGTCAGGCACTGATGTTGGATAAGAAGGCCTGGCTCGCAATCTCCGCTCTAATTCATCTCAAAGGTGTTCTATTGGGTTGATGTCAGGACTCTGTGCAGGCCAGTCAAGTTCCTCCACCCCAAACTTACTCATTCATGTCTTTATGGACCTTGCTTTGTGCACTGGTCAAAATCATATGATGGAGGGGGGATTATGGTGGGTTGTTTTTTTAGAGGTTGGGCTTGGCCCCTTAGTTCCAGTGAAGGGAACTCTTAAGGTGTCAGCATACCAAGGACATTATGGACAATTTCATGCTCCCAACTTTGTGGGAACAGTTTGGGGACGGCCCCAACATGACTGCGCACCAGTGCACAAAGCAAGGTCCACGAAGACATGGATGAGCAAGTTTGGGGTGGAGAAACTTGACTAGGGGGACTTAAAGGGATAGCGCACCCATATTTTATATGCTGACATATATGATGCAGTCTGCCACAAGCACATTAGTTACTTTTTTATTTCCTCTTTTGTCCTCCATCATCACAGGCTGCCCACCGCTGCCATCAGCATGTCCATGTAATATTCCCATTGGCCGGTATCTGCATGGAAGCTCATGAGACTATCCGCGCTCTGTGAAACTATGGAGGAAAGCCATTCTTCTGTTTTCATCTGACAGCTGACTCACATGTTCTATTCTTCCAGAAACAAACGTCTCGCCCCAACCCAGTCCTCCGTCCCAATAGCTGATGACAAAGGCCCATTGATGAACCAGACTGTGTACTTCTTGTAAAGTGAAGGAACAGGTAGGCGGAGGAGCAAGGCCGTCAGGCGACCTCACACATTTACTGAAGGTTTCGACACACACAGGAAACTGTTCTTACATAGGGAAGTAAGACGAATCGCCTCCTCACACCTAGAACATGTCCCGCACCCTTCTGTACTTCACATCTCCTGTCTGCTCTGCTGATACCTTGTAGACATCATTGAAGAGCGCTTACCGCTTCACACCTTTCGCGGTTCTGCGTGCCATGTTTGTGCGGGCATAACAGTCCATTCATTTACATGAACTGCTGTACCTGCATTTCCTGCAGGAAAAAAAGTCCATGAACCTTTTCTTAAAATGCTGGTGCATGGAAAATGCCTGGTGCTTTGGCACCAGGCATTTTCACATGTGGGAAAGTGCACCACATTTTTCGTGCATGGTGGTGGCATTAAGAGTTAATAGCACCCCCACGCGTAATTTTACAAGCGGCATGTCATGCTGCTGCATGCAGTTGCAGGAACGCGTGCGTTTTACACACAATTCTGTACCCAGACATCGCCAAAATACGCCCCTTCCTAACCAGTGACACCACCAAGCTTCTAGTTCACTCCCTGGTCATCTCTCGCCTCGACTACTGCAACTCCTTCCTCATTGGATTACCTTTACATAGGCTATCCCCTATTCAGTCCATCATGAACCTTGCTGGCAGACTCATCTGCCTTACCAACCGTTCAGTGTCCTCCACCCCTCTCTGACAATCCCTTCATTGGTCTTCATTCAGTGTCCTCCACCCCTCTCTGCCAATCCCTTCATTGGTCTTCATTCAGTATCCTCCACCCCTCTCTGCCAATCCCTCCACTGGCCTCCACTCCGTGTCCTCCACCCCTCTCTGCCAATCCCTCCACTGGCCTCCACTCCGTGTCCTCCACCCCTCTCTGCCAATCCCTCCACTGGCCTCCACTCCGTGTCCTCCACCCCTCTCTGCCAATCCCTCCACTGGCCTCCACTCCATGTCCTCCACCCCTCTCTGCCAATCCCTCCACTGGCCTCCACTCCGTGTCCTCCACCCCTCTCAGCCAATCCCTCCATTGGCCTCCACTCCGTGTCCTCCACCCCTCTCTGCCAATCCTTCCACTCCGTGTCCTCCACCCTTCTCTGCCAATTCCCCCACTGGCTTTCATTCTGTGACCTCTACCCATCTCTGCTAATCCCTTCACTGGCTGCTACTCACCCAACAAATTAAATTCTAAATACTAACAGCAACTTACTAAGCCATCCACAACTCTACCCCCCCAGCTACATCACTAACCTAGTCTCAAAATACCATCCAAACTGTTCTCTTTGTTCATCCCAAGACCTCCTAGCTCCCTTGTCACCTCCTCCCATGCTCACCTGAAGGACTTCTCCGGAGCCTCGCCTATCCTTTGGAACTCCCTACCCCAATCTGTCCAACTATCTCCTACTCTGTCAACTTTTAGATGATCCCTGAAGACCCTTCACTTCCGAGAAGCCTGCCCTGTCCCCACCTAACAACTGTACTTCCACTTTCTCCTACAGCCCATCACCCACAGCTATAACCTTTGCATCACTTGACCCTCCCTCTTAGATTGTAAGCTCTAACGAGCAAGGCCCTCTGATTCAAATTGTATTGTAACTGTACTGTCTGCCCTTACATTGTAAAGCGCTGCCTTTATGGGTTGTCACAGGTACTCAAGTTAAAATTGCCTACAAGGCTCCAGGATACATTCAGTTTTTTGGTTATTTGTTATTTATATTTTTGTTAATAAAGTGGCTTTTGTGGCCATTAAAACTCCAGTTGGTGTTGTTTATTTAGGTAGCGCGGTGTGATGAAGGGGTGGCCATGGCAGCACGAGTGCCACAGATTCATCTTTATTACCCTAGTCATATGTGTTGAAGATGACCATTTGTAGTCTCCATTAGAAGATTGGGTGATGGTGACAACACAGGTGCACAGCTGGGAGACAGGGTGTCACCCGCAAACAGGAAGTGCCTGAAGAAGAACCATGGTGGCAGGATCACCGGGATTATTATGATAAAAGATGTGGCTACGTGTCAAAGTTTATAAGTGATTGGGTTCACTTATAATGTTCTAGGTGGATACTATAGGAAAAAGTTATGTTTTTCATGTGTACACTGCAAACAATGAAATAAAGGTGCGTTGTTGTTATTTCCGGGATGTGGAAAGTCGTACTAGGACGAGGCTGCAGGGTGGTGGGCACATAGGCTGCTCAGTGATGTAGAAATGATTAGTGGGTGGAACAGGCGCTGGGTGCAGCTCAGCTGACAGGAAAGTGGCACTCTCTCCTCTAATGTTGATGTGAAACCAATTCTGTCCCGGTGCCAGGCAGGGCGTAGGCCTGGCTCCATCTCTGCATGCTGATGAGTTTCTGCACTGCAGCCATGAGCGTGCCACAGCAAAGTGGTCTCCTCCGTACACCAGAAGCTGATTCATCGGGTACATCCATGAAGTCTGAGTCAGTCGGAATTCCATGAAAACAGTGAGCCAGACACCTGGCCCGGGGCTCAGTGAAATGAGGCCAGGGATTGTACCGTGTTCCCTATACGGCTTCATGGTGAGACATATGGCAAAGATAAGCCGTCCTTTGTTATGCAAAAACTTCACGTCCCTCTGTCCTTCATATGACCAGCGTTTTATATGGAAATTTCCTCCTGCCACTCTGCAGTTAAAGGACCGGTTCACCTTTAAAGCCCAACTCCGGCAAATCTGGAAACTCTCTCATGCAGTGGGGCTGTGCCCATGCCACAAGGGTTAACTGCTCATTTTGGTCTAGGGGAGAGTGAAAGGACTTTTACTTTCCTGATCCTCCGCTCTCCCTTTTCCGGCAGTGGAATGTCCCTCTGTGTCCTCACGTCCAATGGTTCCTGCATCGGTTTTGATGGCGTCAGTACCTTAGACTGCTGGGCCTGGAGAAGAAGATGAAGTAATATGAAGTAGGGACCAGTCTAGTAACGTAGAGGATCGAGTCTCACTGCAAGGGAGCATTTTCAAGTTTCCTGGAGGTGTGTTTTAACCTAAAGCCCATAAGCCAATCCTCTCAAACCCCTTAAATACCCTTGAACACCCCGAATTAGGTGTTTACTGGCCCTTCCATAAAATCTTCAGCACCCCAAATCAGGTGTTTACTGGTCTTCCCATAACAACCTTCAGCACCCCAAATCAGGTGTTTCCTGGTCTCTTCAAAAAAACCTTCAACACCCCAAATCAGGCGTTTCCTGGCCTCCTCATAACAATCTTCAACACCCCAAATCAGGTGTTTCCTGGCCTCTTAATAACAATCTTCAACACCCCAAATCAGGTGTTTCCTGGCCTCTTAATATTAACCTTGAACCCCCCCCCCCCCCCCCCCCCCAAATCAGGTGTTTACTGGCCTCTCCATAACAATCTTGAATCTCTCAAATCAGATGTTTACTGGCTTCTTCATAACAACCTTGAACACCCCAAATCAGGTGTTTACTGGCCTCCCCATGACAACCTTTGACAACCCCAAACCAGGTGTTTACTGGCCTCTTCATAACAACCTTGAATACCCCAAGTCAGGTGTTTACTGGCCTCTCCATAACAATTTCGAAGCCCCCAAATCAGGTGTTTACTGGCTTCTTCATAACAAACTTGAACACCCCAAATCAGGTGTTTACTGGCCTCCCCATGACAACCTTTGACAACCCCAAACCAAGTGTTTACTGGCCTCTTCATAACATTGTTGAATACCCCAAGTCAGGTGTTTACTGGCCTCTCCATAACAATTTTGAAGCCCCCAAATCAGGTGTTTACTGGCTTCTTCATAACAAACTTGAACACCCCAAATCAGGTGTTTACTGGCCTAGTCATAACAACATTCAACACCCCATATCAGATGTTTCCTGGCCTCTTCATAACAACCGTCAATACTCTGAATCAGGTGTTTTCTGGCCTCTCCATAACAATCTTAAAGCCCCCAAATCGGGTGTTTGCTGGCTTCTTCATAACAGCCTTGAAGCCCCCAAATCAGGTGTTTACTGGCTTCTCCATAACAACCTTGAACACCCTGAATAATGGGGCCAGTTTAGGAAGCTTCTGAGATCCTTGAAAATTCATTGTTGAGTTCAGTTGACATTCTGAATGGCTTTATGTAGGTTTTGGATTATCAAAGATCTGTACAGGAATGCAAAACCATCTCGAAGTGCATAAATCCCCTCAACACAGGTGAGTCACCCATTCTCAGACCCCCCCCCTACCCCCTGGCTGGTTTTATATATATATATATATATATATATATATATATATATATATATATATATATATATATATATATTCAGTGCTTTATAACTGTCTATACATGTTTACCATGAACCATGGATCTATATGATGTCTTTATTATAAGCTGTGCTCCTGAACCAATCCACAATACCCTCTGGGCTACCACTGGTAACAATGCATGCACCCGCCAACAATAATGGCCGATGGAAATGATTGTAAAGTGGTCAACCAATAAAGATGGAAAGGGAGAGTCGTCAACACCCATTATCATGTCTGGAGAGAATTTCCGTCCGCACGCAGGAATGTACAGCTTTCCTAAGTGGTAAATTAGAGAAGCGATCTCCCGGGGTTGTGGTGACACTAAGCTCGTTGGGCCTCCTTGTTCACAGCTGTTCAGTTGAGGAACCAGAAATGCATATTCTCGGCCCTGTATACTTCTCCAGCCCTTAAGCTGTGCTGTCACATGCCTGGCTGTGTGGCCACCTCTTAATAGCTTGTGACACAAACCCTAGTTAAGATAATTAAGCACTGCCACCCTGGGAGTCATCCGTCTATAATAACTAACCTTGGCCTTATAAAGCATCGGGAATATTCATTTTCCCCTTTCACACCTTCATGAAGAGGCCTCTCCGAGCAGGCTGAGGGCCTGAAGCAGCATATTAGGTTTTCCCTGTCTGAACCAAAACTTTTACTATCAAGATTTTAGATAAAAGGAAGAAGGGTTAAATTGATTGTGGGATATTATTGCACACAGAGTGCAGAGTCTGAGGGTGTTCTGTTCTAAGGACATAGTGCAGAGTTTGCTACACACAGAGTGCAGAGTTGAGGGGGGGTTACACACAGAGTGCAGAGTTGGGGGGGGTTACACACAGAGTGCATAGTTCGGAGGGGGGTTACACACAGAGTGCAGAGTTCGGGGGGGGAGGGTTACACTCAGGGTGCAGAGTTTAGGGGTGCTCTGTATACATAGTGCAGAGTTCAGGGGTGCGCTACACACAGACTGCAGAGTTCAGTCTTCTTCCATAGCTGCTTACCTCTGCATCCCCCTAATCCACATCTCACTTTCACTCCTCTTCAGCTCAGACCTGTGCATGCAACCCCCCCCCCCCCCCCCTGATCCCATCTTCCACACCCTTAAAAGCTCCACCATCTTAGACGTGTCTTACTTTTGTTTCTGTATTAAGCTGAAGCACCTAGCCGGCTCTAGTACTTCCCCACACACTAGTCAGCTCTTCCTCTCTCACTTGCAGGGTGATCGTGAACTTGTGGGGAGATCATGCACCTGCACCCCCTTTGTCCCCATCCTGCACTCAATGGGAGATCAGATCTGTAGGAGCCATTGAGAGACAAGCTATTACTTGTAAACACAGAAGCCGGACTTCTGTGTTTACAAGTGATAGTAGTGAGCAGAAAGCAGAGCGCCTGATCCAGAGATGGGGGAACTGTGTTCACCAAGTTCCAGCTGAATTGAAAAGCCCTGAGTTTTCCAATCTAGAGGTTATAATCCCAACAACTGTATTAAAAAAGTGGTATTTTGCATATTAGTTTATGCATTCTTTATTTATCTAAGACCTAGAGGTGCGCCTGAGCTCGGACGCGTTTCCACGCGTAGGGCAGTTAATTCATTTCAATTAGGCTGCCCTAGTGAGTGAGAAGTGTGGAAAAGAAGTCCCAGACTCCTTTTCAAAAACGAACCGAACCATGCTGCGCATTTTTACTGCCCCTCAAATGCTTTCCCTTAAGCTGCAAAAGCAGCATGGGGGGGTATATATACTACATACATATCCTTGCTGTCATGTTTTGGAAGGCATCATCGCCCACTGAATGTGACCCATACAGCTAACTGCATGCGGTTACATGACTGATTCAGTGTGATGCATGCAGTTGTGGCACACTAGTGCGGGGTTTAAGGGGCCAAAACAGGTGGTGAGTAGGTGATATATAATGCCTCTTCATCGCCTGTCAAATCACATATCGCTCTTCAGGGGGCACCGCACATGTACACGAGGCCTAAGTGAGGAAGATCTTGTGTATACGTCGCCTGGAGGAAATATTGTGGTGTAACAAATAGAATGCAGGCTCGTCCAAGAGGACATAGTCTGGAACTGTTTGAGGAGTACGACGCACTTCTACCCAAAGGAGTTGTAGGGAGGGGCAAGACCAAAAACAATACCAGGTGACGCTCTGCATCTCCAGATACTTCCTCTATTCATCCACACTATCATTTCCTGTCAATGCACCCAGACAGGAAGTGTGGGTCGCCATTGCTTGTGTTTTATTTATTTATGATTTATTTCAGGTACTTATATAGCGCCGTCAATTTACGCAGCGCTTTACATATACATTGTACATTCACATCAGTCCCTACTCTCAAGGAGCTTACAATTTAAGGTCCCTAACTCACATTCATACATACTTGGGACAATTTAGACAGGATCCAATTAACCTACCAGCATGTCTTTGGAGTGTAGGAGGAAACCGGAGTACCTGGAGAAAACCCACGCAGGCACAGGGAGAACATGCAAACTGTTTTCCAAAACACACGAAATCCTCTGGGTAGAGTTGGGCTCAGCTCTTTATTTGTACTTTGTAGAAGTTTTCAAAGGAATGGTTACTAGTGGGAGCACAGCTTTGTAGAATCCAACAAATGCTGTAGGAATTTTTCGGTATAGGTTGCAACTTTCACCTTCATCATTCTAGACCCCCCCCCCCCCCCCCAGAAAAAAACAATACACCTGCATGCTAATACAAAAACACCTTCCATTTAATTAAGTTGAATAAAAACATTTACTGATAAAGTTACATATATTTGAATTTACTCCCTGGTCTTCTTATGCGGTGCACACACGATCGGACTGGTCCGACGGACCGAGTCCGGCGGATAATTCGACCGTGTGTGGGCTTCATGGGACCTGCAGCGGACTTTTTTGGTCGAAAATCTGACGGACTTTAGATTTGGAACATGTTTCAAATCTTTACGTCGGAACTCCGCCGGACCCAGTTCCTATCGAAAAGTCCGCTCGTCTGTATGCTAGTCCGACGGACGAAAACCGGCGCTAGGGCAGCCATTGGCTACTGGCTATCAACTTCCTTATTTTAGTCTGGTCGTACGCCATCACGTACGAATCCGTCGGACTTTGGTGTGATCGTGTGTAGGCAAGTCCGTTCGTTGGGAAAGTCCGTTGGAAGTCCGCCGAAAGTCCGTCAGATCAGTCCGGTCGAAAAGTCCGCTCGCGTGTACGCGGCATTAGGCACTGGTGATGTATCCCTGACCACACAGGTGTCCTCTCTGAAGGTTATGTCACCACAACTGATGAGTGTAATATTGTATGACACATAAACTCTTCCATATCTCACTGAGGAAACTTCTCTTCAGTTCCTAACCCAAAGACATGAAAGGAAATGGGTAAAATCCTGGCAAGATCACACTGGAGCGGTTGTTCCCATTGGAAGATTTTCCCTCTATTCCTGTTCTGATGACGACTCAAAATATTGGATTTTCCTATCAGATTTGATCTTGTTCACTAGACTAGACCATATAGAGAGGGTGTATACCCCCAGCAGGGTCAAACTCAGCAATAGAAACCTGACAGGGGGGTCCAGCCTGTCTATCAGGATATGAACCTGCAACCTCTGCTGTGTCTGGCAATATCTCTTCTTGTTGGGCGACTTGAGATGCTGGAGACCTCTCTAGACAATTTCTTGGACAATCTTGTACCTTGTTTCTGGTGAACCTTGAACTCTTTGCTCCAGCCATGAACTTCCTATTTAAGACATGCATTTGCACTTCCTGTTTGCCAGGTTATTAAGCTCTCCGGCCAACATCTTGCTCTTCTCATTCCTGCTGCCGCCCGTATCTCCAATACCACTCGTTACCGACCTCGACTACGCTTTCGCTTGACTCCAAAATGCAACCATTTGTTACCGACCTTTGGCTTATTTACTGACTACTCTTCTGCTTGATTCCCTACCTGCTATATCTGCTACTGGATCCTGGCTTGCTCACCTCCTGGTGGGGTGACCCTGAGGACCGCGATCTGATACGAACATGCCGCAAAACCCATCCCCACCATCAGGAGAGCTCTGGTGAACACCGGTTAGTGCTTAGATCCCAACACCTCTGGTGAGCATGTGTCATCCGCCACAGTGACCTGCTTCTCTACTTGTCCTGCTAGGCGGTGGGATCCTCTCTACTGCTATAGCCACTGGTCTCCGAGCCTGACCCCTGGCCGTGACACTGTCACTATTTTATGCAACGTTACAAAAAAAAAAAAAAAAGTTGTAGCTTAACATACACTTAAAATAAGGCCACCAAGAGAAAGTATATGTTCCAAGCCGGGACACAGACAGCAATAGAAACCTGAGAGGGGACCCAACTGAAATTCTCTATCTAACATAAACAGAAAATGTTTTGGCTTTAGATACCCTTTAAATAAGGCCACTATGTTCTAGACCATGACCTCATTATATTTACTACTGCAAACCCATCCCAAGGCCTGCCTCTGTTGGACTATTGGTACCTATGGGACTCAGAGCAAGTGGCGGAATTCCTAACCAAATATAGGGAGGATGAATTTAACCAAATAAAGGAAAACCAGCGGAGAACCTCTGCCAGGCCGGCTCTCACAGGCTGCCATCCACAGTGGAAACTTGTATCTCGTCACCTAGCCCCCCCCCTTCTTCCCCTTCCCTAGTAACTGAGAGCATGTCAGGAATTCCTCCACTGAAAACAAACTGCAGACAGAATGTTTTCATCCCGGCAGCGGAGTTTAAATTTGCGAGAGTTTATCCCCCAGCCACTTCCCAAACAGCCCAATGTCAAAGCAAAGTCGATCCCGTGAAATTTATCATGGTATATTTTACAGGCATCATACAAACCTTTCATCTACTCGCTACTTAGGAGCAACTTACATGGGAAATAATACAAACGCAGAAAAAACGGGGAAAATTTTGTATCAATCCAAGTCAAGATAAAGTCAATGGCTAGAATCGGATGGACATACTAAGGAAGACCTGCTGTAACCTTCTATACTGTTGACATGAATGAACACTATACCTCCCTAACCGCCTTCCATTACTCCTCAATGTTCAAATATCAAACAGGAGCAAACCCCAGACAGGAAAAACTGCAATATTGGTAAATTTCACCAGCTGAATCAGATAGTGTTCCTGTGTGATTCCCAGGGTATGACTCCACAGACTCCACCTTCACCAAGGGTATGACTCCATGGACTCCATCTTTACCTGGGGTATGGCTTCACAGACTCTACCCTCACTGGAGGTATGGCTCCACAGACTCCGCCTTCACCCAGGGTATGGCTCCATGGACTCTACCTTCACCCAGGGTATGGCTCCATGGACTCTACCTTCACCCAGGGTATGGCTCCATGGACTCTACCTTCACCCAGGGTAATGCTCCATGAATTCCACCTTTAACCAGGGTATGGCTCCATGGATTCTAGCTTCACCCAGGGTATGGCTCCATGGACTCCACCTTCACCCAGGGTATGGCTCCATGGACTCCATCTTTACCTGGGGTATGGCTTCACAGACTCTACCCTCACTGGAGGTATGGCTCCACAGACTCAGCCTTCACCCAGGGTATGGCTCCATGGACTCTACCTTCACCCAGGGTATGGCTCCATGGACTCTACCTTCACCCAGGGTAATGCTCCATGAATTCCACCTTTAACCAGGGTATGGCTCCATGGATTCTAGCTTCACCCAGGGTATGGCTTCATGGACTCCACCTTCACCCAGGGTTTGGCTCCATGGACTCCACCTTCACCCAGGGTATGGCTCCATGGACTCCATCTTTACCTGGGGTATGGCTTCACAGACTCTACCCTCACTGGAGGTATGGCTCCACAGACTCAGCCTTCACCCAGGGTATGGCTCCATGGACTCTACCTTCACCCAGGGTATGGCTCCATGGACTCTACCTTCACCCAGGGTAATGCTCCATGAATTCCACCTTTAACCAGGGTATGGCTCCATGGATTCTAGCTTCACCCAGGGTATGGCTTCATGGACTCCACCTTCACCCAGGGTTTGGCTCCATGGACTCCACCTTCACCCAGGGTATGGCTCCATGGACTCCATCTTTACCTGGGGTATGGCTTCACAGACTCTACCCTCACTGGAGGTATGGCTCCACAGACTCAGCCTTCACCCAGGGTATGGCTCCATGGACTCTACCTTCACCCAGGGTATGGCTCCATGGACTCTACCTTCACCCAGGGTAATGCTCCATGAATTCCACCTTTAACCAGGGTATGGCTCCATGGATTCTAGCTTCACCCAGGGTATGGCTTCATGGACTCCACCTTCACCCAGGGTTTGGCTCCATGGACTCCACCTTCACCCAGGGTATGGCTCCATGGACTCCACCTTGTCTCAGGGTACAATGCAATCTGGAGCAGGTAAATGCACACCCAGTGTGTTTTCGAACACGGTGTGGGAAACACGCACAGAACATGGGTTTCCCGCGCTGTGTTCTGGTGTAAACAAGCCCTAAAGACGCAGAACTTCCAGGCAAAATAACCCCATCCCCTCCACATTATCAAAAAGCCAACAAAAGTACCCTTATTTACAGTGAGGACCGAAAGTATTCAGACCCTCTTACATTTTTCACTCTTTGTTATATTGCAGCCATTTGCTAAAATCATTTACATTAATTTTTCCCTCATTAATGTACACACAGCACCCCATATTGACAGAAAAACACAGAATTGTTGACATTTTTGCAGATTTATTAAAAAAGAAAAACTGAAATATCACATGGTCCTAAGTATTCAGACCCTTTGCTGTGACACTCATATATTTAACTCAGGTGCTGTCCATTTCTTCTGATCATCCTTGAGATGGTTCTACACCTTCATTTGAGTCCAGCTGTGTTTGATTATACTGAGCCACACACCTGTCTATATAAGACCTTACAGCTCACAGTGCATGTCAGAGCAAATAACAATCATGAGGTCAAAGGAACTGCCTGAAGAGCTCAGAGACAGAATTGTGGAAAGGCACAGATCTGGCCAAGGTTACAAAAAAATTTCTGCTGCACTTAAGGTTCCTAAGAGCACAGGGACCTCCATAATCCTTAAATGGAAGACGTTTGCGATGACCAGAACCCTTCCTAGAGCTAGCCGTCCAGCCAAACTGAGCTATCGGGGGAGAAGAGCCTTGGTGAGAGAGGTAAAGAAGAACCCAAAGATCACTGTGGCTGAGCTCCAGAGATGCAGTCAGGAGATGGGAGAAAGTTGTAGAAAGTCAACCATCACTGCAGCCCTCCACCAGTCGGGGCTTTATGGCAGAGTGGCCCGACGGAAGCCTCTCCTCAGTGCAAGACACATGAAAGCCTGCATGGAGTTTGCTAAAAAACACCTGAAGGACTCCAAGATGGTGAGATGGCAAGATAGAACTTTTTGGCCTTAATTCTAAGCGGTATGTGTGGGGAAAACCAGGCACTGCTCATCACCTGTCCAATACAGTCCCAACAGTGAAGCATGGTGGTGGCAGCATCATGCAGTGGGGGTGTTTTTCAGCTGCAGAGACAGGACAACTGGTTGCAGTCGAGGGAAAGATGAATGCGGGCAAGTACAGGGATATCCTGGATGAAAACCTTCTCCAGAGTGCTCAGGACCTCAGACTGGGCCGGAGGTTTAAGGAGTGGCTTCACAACAACTCCGTGACTGTTCTTGAATGGCCCAGCCAGAGCCCTGACTTAAACCCAACTGAGCATCTCTGGAGAGACCTAAAAATGGCTGTCCACCAACGTTTACCATCCAACCTGACAGAACTGGAGAGGATCTGCAAGGAGGAATGGCAGAGGATCCCCAAATCCAGGTGTGAAAAACTTGTTGCATCTTTCCCAAAAAGACTCATGGCTGTATTCGATCAAAAGGGTGCTTCTACTAAATACTGAGCAAAGGGTCTGAATACTTAGGACCATGTGATATTTCAGTTTTTCTTTTTTAATAAATCTGCAAAAATGTCAACAATTCTGTGTTTTTCTGTCAATATGGGGTGCTGTGTATACATTAATGAGGAAAAAAAATTAACCTAAATGATTTTAGCAAATGGCTGCAATATAACAAAGAGTGAAAAATTTAAGGGGGTCTGAATACTTTCCGTCCCCACTGTACCTATATTTTAATTGGACCCTCCCCCTCTTAAATTCTCACCCACACAAGAACGTTGTACCAGCCTTCTAGGAGACCCACATCACACTGCACCAGAGGCTGCACTTCCATTCAGCAGGGAAATTGCATGAGATCTCATTTTACTCGTAGGATCTTTGTCTCCACATGAGATATGATGCTGCTTCATCAGAGGGCTGGCTACAAGAACTGGGAGGAGGCAGCCAGCTCCCCAAAAAAGAAAGATGGCGGTTTAGGCCTAGGCGTGGAGCAGCAGAGTGATGGATTAGAAGAGGACAACATGGGATTTGATGGGCCGGTAAATATGCTTATTCAGCATTCAACAGCAAATTAAGATAAAGGGGAATTGGGGAAGATTTTACATGGGGAGGTGGAAGGTTCTCTTTAATCATATAAGCCCGGTTACATTCTGCACCATAGGGTGTGATAACTTCTTCCAGATGCATGACGATGTGACCATAATTCATGCCAGCAACTCTGTATTTACTGGTCACGGGTCACTCCTCATCAGAGCTCCCAAACCAGGATGTTTTCTCTACTTGTCATGGAGAGGTCACAACTAGATGGAGATTTATTACCGTGTCATTTCCAGCACCACATCCTGTCAGAGGACAGTCCAACACCTCTTACCTGTCACTGGAGTCTGTCTTCAGGGTCACACTCACCCCTACTCCATTCACACTGTCCATCCACTTCACCCTCCACATCCATCGGCTATCCCCATCCTCATCCATACATTTACAGGATCTTTTCTGATGCCATTTAAATTTTGACACCCATGTAGGGATGCTGTGCCTGGGAATGAAGGGGTTAATAAGGTGATGTCAACGCAGTTGGAGGTACTAATTTTTTAAATTTGCATTAGTCTGATATTTTTAACCATTTGTCTAGCAGAACAGTCACGGTGGAACAGAAAAGTGTCTTCCCCCAAAGTGGTATTACAAGCTTGGTCTAAAATCACTTTGTCTACTCTAGCATTAACAGAACCCTTCATGGACTCTATCTTCACCCAGGGTATGACTTCATGGACTTTGCCTTCACCCGAGATTTGGCTCCACAGACTCTACCTTTATCCAGGGTATGGCTCCACAGACGTTACCTTCACCCAGGGTATTGCTTCATAGACTTTACCTTCACCCAGGGTGTGATTTCACAGACTCAACCTTCACCCAGGGTATGGCACCATGGACGCCACCTTCACCCAGGATATGGCTTCATTGACTCTACCTTCACCTGAGGCATGTTACCTTCACCCAGGGTATGGCTCCACGGACTTTACCTTCATCCAGGGTGTGACTTCACGCACTCTACCTTCACTTGGGGTATGGCTCCATGGACTCTACCTTCACCTGAAGCATGGCTTCACGGACTTTACCTTCACCTAGGGTATGGCTCCACGGACTTTACTTTCACCCAGGGTGTGACTTCACAGACTCTACCTTCACCCAGGGTATGGCACCATGGACGCCACCTTCACCCAGGATATGGCTTCATTGACTCTACCTTCACCTGAGGCATGTTACCTTCACCCAGGGTATGGCTCCACGGACTTTACCTTCATCCAGGGTGTGACTTCACGCACTCTACCTTCACCTGGGGTATGGCTCCATGGACTCTACCTTCACCTGAAGCATGGCTTCACGGACTTTACCTTCACCTAGGGTATGGCTCCACGGACTTTACCTTCACCCAGGGTGTGACTTCACAGACTCTACCTTCACCCAGAGTTTTGCACCATGGACTCCACCTTCACCCGCGGTATGGCTCCATGGACTCTACCTTCACCCGCGGTATGGCTCCATGGACTCTACCTTCACCCAAGGTATGGCTCCATGGACTCTACCTTCACCCAGGGTGTCACTTCATGGACTCTACTGTCACACAAGGTATGGCTCCATGGACTTTACCTTCACCTAAGGTATGGCTCCACAAACTCTATCTTCCTCTGGGGTATGGCTCCATGGATTTTTACCTTCAACTGAGGTATGGCTCCACAGACTCTACCTTCATTCAGAATATGACTCTACAGACTCTAACCTCCACTGACTTTTTATGGCACTGGTGTGAATCTCAGATTACTTTATTGGGCCTCAGGGTACAACTCTGAATTCTTTTTATGGACCAGGTACATTGGGAGTACTGGAGTCTCCTTTGTAAGGCATTGTAACTGCAAAAACAGAGCTCAAAGGAACACTAGACAGGAGCAACTCACGCCCCAAACACATGTTAAATAAACACACATTATTGACGTGTTACGCTGTTGTTTGTTTGTTTCCACACTTGTTTATTGAACGCCTCATCAGGGTAAGCGCCAAAGTTCACACATCTGTATCTTTTCAAGCACTTCTACTGTCTACAAAATTAAAGGCAGTCTACATTTTGTTGGGCACTTCATTTGAAAGAAAACTCAGGCTTCCTCAAAAATGCAATAGCTTTTCTCTCTGTAGCTAGCAGAAGTAATTCACAATTACCGGACTTGTTCTTTAATGCTGTAGATGCAGTTCTGAGCTACTTCTTCAATGGCCTGGAGAAGTTATATGTCAAACATTACAGAACAAGTCCAGCTGAATGTGACCTGGACCAACTATTACTAGATATACCATGACCTGGATCCTTGAGACCAACAACAACTAGATATACCATGACCTTGAGTCATAAGAAAACTACTACTAGATATACCATGACCTGGACCCATGAGACCAACTACTACTAAATATACCACGACTGCAATCTGTTAGACCAATTACTACTATATATACCATGACCTGGATCCATGAGACCAACTTCTACTAGATATACCATGACCTGGATCCTTGAGACCAACTTCTACTAGATATACCATGACCTGGATCCTTGAGACCAACTACAACTAGATATACCATGACCTTGATTCATGAGAAAACTACTACTAGATATACCATGACCTGGACCCATGAAACCAACTACTACTTAATATACCACGACTGAAATCTGTTAGACCAATTACTACTATATATACCATGACCTGGATCCATGAGACCAACTTCTACTAGATATACCATGACCTGGATCCTTGAGACCAACTTCTACTAGATATACCATGACCTGGATCCTTGAGACCAACTACAACTAGATATACCATGACCTTGATTCATGAGAAAACTACTACTAGATATACCATGATCTGGACCCATGAGACCAACTACTACTAAATATACCACGACTGCAATCTGTGAGACCAATTACTACTATATATACCATGACCTGGATCCATGAGACCAACTTCTACTAGATATACCATGAATGACCTGGATCCTTGAGACCAACTTCTACTAGATATACCATGACCTGGATCCTTGAGACCAACTACAACTAGATATACCATGACCTTGATTCATGAGAAAACTACTACTAGATATACCATGACCTTGATTCATGAGAAAACTACTACTAGATATACCATGATCTGGACCCATGAGACCAACTACTACTAAATATACCATGACTGCAATCTGTGAGACCAATTACTACTAGATATACCATGACCTGGATCCATGAGACCAACTTCTATTAGATATACCATGACCTTGATCCATGAGACCAACTTCTACAAAGTATACCATGCTTGCGATGCATTAGACCAACTACTAATAGATATACCATGATCTGATCCATGAGACTAATTACTACTAGATCTACCATGACCTGGATCCGTGAGACCAACTACTAGTAGATCTACCATGACCTGGATCCGTGAGACCAACTACTAGTAGATCTACCATGACCTGGATCCATAAGACCAACCACTACTAGATATATAAATGATTTGTATGAACGAAAACCTTCACAGACTTTCTTTTTTTTTTGTAATTTTAGATTATTACAGATCGCCTGCTGCATGGATTATGGCATCCCCTGCAATTTCCTGTTTTAGTGAACAGGAAGTTTCCTCTGTGGATCAGCTAAAAGTCCTCCAAGGCTGGAACGTTTCTTATTACACTGGGGCTGATCCTACTGGAGAACGCTATACATGCTGAATCAGCTGAAATTCAAGCCATGGTTGGCCCTGTCTAGGTTGACTAACTTTGAGGAGCCGGGTGGAAAACTGTCGGCCAAACAGTGACTCCATCCAATCAGGTGCAGTCGCTGTGTGGGTACCCAGACAGCCATGTGTGCTGTCTATCTGCATACATTTGCTGGAAGGACAGATTCCTCCATCCACATGGCTTAAAGTGGTTGTAAAGTCTGAAGGCGTTTTACTTTCGTGCATTCTATATATTAAGGTGAAAAACCTTCTGCATGCAGCTCCCCCCTCCCCTTATACTTACCCGAGCCCGATCTCGATCTAGCACTGTGTCTCTCCTGGCTCTCTCCCTCCAAGAGACAGCAGTGGGACCCATTGTCTCCTGTCAATCACAGATAGTGACCAGGGGGCGGGGCTGAGCCGTGGTCTGTGTGTCTATGGACACAGAGAGCCGGCTTGGGAGCAAGCTCGCATGAGTGCCCCTATAGTAAGCGACTTGCTATGGGGGCACTCAGCAGGGGGGAGGATCCAGGAGAGCCAGTAGAGAAAGATCGGGGCTGCAGGTACGTATAACACGGTGGGTTGATTACAAAATAAAATGTAATATTTTACAATGACTTCAAGCTGGCCATACACTGACAGCCTTACTGAACCGGCCGAATTTCGATCAGTGTGTGGCCGCCCCCACTCAATCAAGCAATCGTCTTCAGTTGAAGGGAAATGTTGGAAAAGCTATCCTCGATCAGCGGCTGCAGCTGCTGATTAGTGTATTCTGACAGTGGTGGGTGCTGCTGGCAGAATACAATGTCCCGGCCTGGGGGGTCCCTCTATCCATCTTGCAATGAGCATTTGGGGCTGTGCCCCCCTTACCCACATGCAGGGACAAGGGTTGGCAAGGGGGGATGCTGCTCCCGGGACAATGTGGTATTGTGTGAGGTGGGGGGGGGGAATTTGTGTTGGGAGGGGGAATTTGGGGGCAGCAGGGGGTAAAGATTGTTCTAGGAGGGGAAATTTGGGTGGGGGTGCTAGGAGTGATGATTTAGGGGGATTTGTGTTGGGAGGGGGGATGGTGGAAGAGGATCTGTGCAAGGGGGGATCGTTGGGGGGGGGGGGTTGTGCTTGAATAGGTGATATAATAGAGGAGGGAGGGGAATTGTGCTGGGAAATGATTTTTCTGGGGTGGGGGGGATTTGGCTAGTAGGGATGATTGGGGGCATTCGTGCTAGGAGGGGAAATGGGGGGGGATTTGTGCTGTGAGAAAAATATTGAGGGATTTGAAGGGTAGAGGATTTGTGATAGATGGGGTGATTTTTTTTGGGGGGGGTGGGCCCCATTATTGGGGTAATTCGGAGGAATTGTGCCCCATCATTGGTGTCATTGGGCCTTGTTGTTGTTGTCATTGGGAGGAATTGTGCCCAATTATTGGTGTCATTGGGCCCCATTGTTGGTGTCATTGGGAGGAACTGTGGTCCATCATTGGTGTGTTTGGGCCCCATTGTTGGTGTCATTGGGAGGAATTGTGCTCCATGATTGGTGTCATTGGGCCCCATTGTTGGTGTCATTGGGAGGAATTGTGCCCAATTATTGGTGTCATTGGACCTCATTGTTGTTGTCATTGGGAGGAATTGTGCCCAATTATTGGTGTCATTGGGCCCAATTGTTGGTGTCATTGGGAGGGATTGTGCTCCATGATTGGTGTCATTGGGCCCAATTGTTGGTGTCAGTGGGGGGAATTGTGCTCCATGATTGGTGTCATTGGGCCCCATTGTTGGTGTCATTGGGAGGAATTGTGCTCCATGATTGGTGTCATTGGGCCCCATTGTTGGTGTCATTGGGAGGAATTGTGCTCCATGATTGGTGTCATTGAGCCCAATTGTTGGTGTCAGTGGGAGAAATTGTGCTCCATGATTGGTGTCATTGGGCCCAATTGTTGGTGTCAGTGGGAGAAATTGTGCTCCATGATTGGTGTTATTGGGCCCTATCTTTGGTGTCATTGGGAGGAATTGTGCCCCATTATTGGTGTAATTGAGCCCCATTGTTGGTGTCAGTGTGAGTTATTGTGCTCTATCATTGGTGTCATTGGCCATCATTGTTGTTGTAATTGAGCGGAATTGTGCCCCATCATTGGTGTCATTGGGCCCCATTGTTGGTGTCATTGGAAGGAATTGTGCCCTATCATTGGGAGGAATTGTGCCCCATCATTGGTGTCATTGAGCCCCATTGTTGGTGTCAGTGGGAGGAATTGTGCCCTATCGTTGGTGTCATTGGGAGGAATTCTACCCCATCATTGGTGTCATTGAGCCCCATTGTTGGTGTCAGTTGGAGAAATTGCACCCCATCATTGGTGTCATTGAGCCCCATTGTTGGTGTCAGTGGGAGGAATTGTGCCCTATCGTTGGTGTCATTGGGAGGAATTCTGCCCCATCATTGGTGTCATTGAGCCCCATTGTTGGTGTCAGTTGGAGAAATTGCACCCCATCATTGGTGTCATTGAGCCCCATTGTTGGTGTCAGTGGGAGGAATTGCGCCCAATCATTGGACCCCATTGTTGGTGTCATTGGGAGGAACTGTGCCTCTCATTGGTGTCATTGAATATAATAGCACCCCAAGGGCCAGATAAAAGCAAGCAAAGGGCCGCAGTTTGGAGACCACTGACCTACATACTACAGTGTACGTGTGAAGGTGGTGCTTGTGCATGGGCACACATGTCCCTCACACGGGTGTACACTATATAGCATGTCCTTGTGAATGAGGCCTTAGTGTGGATGAAGGAATCTATGCGATTTCCCTCCCTGGGGCCCGTGAGATGAGGGAGGGAATCTCGGTACGTATGGCCCGGGGCTTGCACCCGGCCATGTATGGCCATCCATACCGGCGACTTTTTTTCCATAACAGGCGGATAACTGGAGCTGGGAATGGTGATTTCTCACCATGTCGGGTCATGTGATCGTCACCATAAAACCTTCTCTGGAAGGGAAAGCCTCCGCCGGGTCACATGAGGTTTGATTCCATCTCCAGCCCGTAGAAGGTGAGGGACAAAGTCCGATCACACGGCTCCTGGGATCATCTCACCGACCTTCTCCTTCCTAGAACCCGGAGCTGACCTGTGTGGGGCGTATGGCCTGTGTGCACCATACCCCCCCTCCCCCCCCCCCGATAGAGAAATCAATGTATGAAATGGCAGATTAGCGACTCCTGAGAATGGAGAAGAATTGAATTGCTGCGGCTGCCTGGGCATGCAGATACTGGGGGGGGGGGGGGGGGGGGGTGATGGAAAACCTATTACAGGAAGAATCTTCTCTCCGAGGTGTCTGGTGGAGATGTCATTTAAAGGGATATTACATATTACACCTCCAGTTATTACTAAACACGTCCAGCAGCCGATGGAATCACCTCCCAAGTCTGCAGCTTCTTTATCTATAATCCTTGTCTATGTTCCGCTATAAGCCGGTCACATGACCTCTGCCCCGGGCCTCCTGTCTCAGGGTGGCTCCTTCCTCTTGCAGCATCCTATGGGGTCACCCTTGTATGCAGAGAGTAGAGTTGTGTCTCCCTACACCTTGTGCGTCAGTAGAAACACACAGCCCCATAGACTAGGATGAAAAGGCACCCCCCTTCCTCCAAACTGACAGGTTGGCTGGAGATTGATCTGTCTACTGTTAACTCTTCCTTGTGAAGACTGGAAGTTCGGGAAGGCAGCAAGGAGAGAGTAGGAGCCAACGGCACTGACAAGTTTCTATAGAAGGAATTTCACTCTTTACTGGGGAAAGTTTATATTGTGATCAGCTAAAAAAAGGAAAAAAGGGTTTATCACTGAAATTGCAGAATACGGTGCAGCGCGGTGTACGGACTACAATGTATAAATAACTGGGCGGAGTCTGAGAACAGGAAGAGGCGGCTGTGTGATATTTATTTCAGCTCCTCATTAGGCAAATACACAAAACCAACCAGAGGTGGTAGAGAGGGTGATAGACTGAGTAATAGGGAGATAGACTGGGTGATAGGGAGATAGACTGGGTGATAGGGAGATAGACTGGGTGATAGGGAGATAGACTGGGTGATAGGGAGGGTAATGGGGGGGGGGGGTGATAGGGAGGATAATGGGGGGTGATAGGGAGGATGATATTGAGGGTGATAGGCCGAGTGATAGACTGGGTGATAGGGAGGAAGATAGGCCGGGTGATAGGGAGGGTAATAGGAAGCTAATAGGCCGGGTGATAGGGAGGGTAATAGGGAGGGTAAAAGGAAGGGTAATAGGGAGGGTGATAGGGAGGGTGATAGGCCGGGTGGTAGGGAGGGTGATAGGGAGGGTGATAGGGAGGGTAAAAGGAAGGGTAATAGGGAGGGTAATAGGGAGGGTGATAGGGAGGGTAATAGGCCGGGTGATAGGGAGGGTAATAGGGAGGGTAATAGGGAGGGTGATAGGGAGGGTAATAGGGAGGGTGATAGGGAGGGTAATAGGGAGGGTAATAGGGAGGGTGATAGGGAGGGTAATAGGCCGGGTGATAGGGAGGGTAATAGGGAGGGTAAAAGGAAGGGTAATAGGGAGGGTGATAGGGAGGGTGATAGGCCGGGTGGTAGGGAGGGTGATAGGGAGGGTGATAGGGAGGGTAAAAGGAAGGGTAATAGGGAGGGTAATAGGGAGGGTAATAGGGAGGGTGATAGGGAGGGTAATAGGCCGGGTGATAGGGAGGGTAACAGGGAGGGTAATAGGGAGGGTGATAGGGAGGGTAATAGGGAGGGTGATAGGGAGGGTAATAGGGAGGGTAATAGGGAGGGTGATAGGGAGGGTAATAGCCCGGGTGATAGGGAGGGTGATAGGGAGGGTAATAGGGAGGGTGATAGGGAGGGTAATAGGGAGGGTAAAAGGAAGGGTAATAGGGAGGGTAATAAGGAGGGTAATAGGAAGCTAATAGGCCGGGTGATAGGGAGGGTGATAGGCCGGGTGGTAGGGAGGGTGATAGGGAGGGTAAAAGGAAGGGTAATAGGGAGGGTAATAGGGAGGGTAATAGGGAGGGTGATAGGGAGGGTAATAGGCCGGGTGATAGGGAGGGTAATAGGGAGGGTGATAGGGAGGGTAATAGGGAGGGTGATAGGGAGGGTAATAGGGAGGGTAAAAGGAAGGGTAATAGGGAGGGTAAAAGGAAGGGTAATAGGGAGGGTAATAGGCCAGGTGATAGGGAGGGTAATAGGCCGGGTGATAAGGATAGGGAGGGTAATAGGGAGGGTGATAGGGAGGGTAAAAGGAAGGGTAATAGGGAGGGTAATAGGGAGGGTAATAGGAAGGGTAATAGGGAGGATAATAGGGAGGGTAATAGGAAGGGTAATAGGGAGGGTGATAGGGAGGGTAATAGGGAGGGTAATAGGAAGGGTAATAGGGAGGGTAATAGGGAGGGTAATAGGGAGGCTAATAGGGAGGGTAATAGGCCGGGTGATAAGGATAGGGAGGGTAATAGGGAGGGTGATAGGGAGGGTAATAGGGAGGGTAATAGGGAGGGTAAAAGGAAGGGTAATAGGGAGGGTAATAGGGAGGGTAATAGGAAGGGTAATAGGGAGGATAATAGGGAGGGTAATAGGAAGGGTAATAGGGAGGGTGATAGGGAGGGTAATAGGGAGGGTAATAGGCCGGGTGATAGGGAGGGTAATAGGCCGGGTAATAGGGAGGGTAATAGGGAGGGTAATAGGGAGGGTGATAGGCTGGGTGGTAGGGAGGGTGATAGGGAGGGTGATAGGGAGGGTAATAGGGAGGGTAATAGGGAGGGTGATAGGCCGGGTGGTAGGGAGGGTGATAGGCCGGGTGATAGGGAGGGTAATAGGAAGGGTAATAGGGAGGGTAATAGGGAGGGTAATAGGCCGGGTGATAGGGAGGGTGATAGGGAGGGTAATAGGAAGGGTAATAGGGAGGGTGATAGGAAGGGTAATAGGGAGGGTAATAGGGAGGGTAATAGGCCGGGTGATAGGGAGGGTAATAGCCGGGTGATAGGGAGGGTAATAGGGAGGGTAATAGGGAGGGTAATAGGCCGGGTGATAGGGAGGGTGATAGGCCGGGTGATAGGGAGGGTAATAGGAAGGGTAATAGGGAGGGTAATAGGGAGGGTGATAGGGAGGGTAATAGGCCGGGTGATAGGGAGGGTAATAGGAAGGGTAATAGGGAGGGTAATAGGGAGGGTAATAGGGAGGGTAATAGGCCGGGTGATAGGGAGGGTAATAGGAAGGGTAATAGGGAGGGTAATAAGGAGGGTAATAGGAAGCTAATAGGCCGGGTGATAGGGAGGGTGATAGGCCGGGTGGTAGGGAGGGTGATAGGGAGGGTAAAAGGAAGGGTAATAGGGAGGGTAATAGGGAGGGTAATAGGGAGGGTGATAGGGAGGGTAATAGGCCGGGTGATAGGGAGGGTAATAGGGAGGGTAATAGGGAGGGTGATAGGGAGGGTAATAGGGAGGGTGATAGGGAGGGTAATAGGGAGGGTAAAAGGAAGGGTAATAGGGAGGGTGAAAGGAAGGGTAATAGGGAGGGTAATAGGCCGGGTGATAGGGAGGGTAATAGGCTGGGTGATAAGGATAGGGAGGGTGATAGGGAGGGTAAAAGGAAGGGTAATAGGGAGGGTAATAGGGAGGGTAATAGGAAGGGTAATAGGGAGGGTAATAGGGAGGGTAATAGGAAAGGTAATAGGGAGGGTAATAGGGAGGGTAATAGGGAGGATAATAGGGAGGGTTATAGGCCGGGTGATAAGGATAGGGAGGGTAATAGGGAGGGTGATAGGGAGGGTAATAGGGAGGGTAATAGGGAGGGTAAAAGGAAGGGTAATAGGGAGGGTAATAGGGAGGGTAATAGGAAGGGTAATAGGGAGGATAATAGGGAGGGTAATAGGGAGGGTGATAGGGAGGGTAATAGGGAGGGTAATAGGCCGGGTGATAGGGAGGGTAATAGGCCGGGTAATAGGGAGGGTAATAGGGAGGGTAATAGGGAGGGTGATAGGCTGGGTGGTAGGGAGGGTGATAGGGAGGGTAATAGGGAGGGTGATAGGGAGGGTAATAGGCCGGGTGATAGGGAGGGTGATAGGGAGGGTAATAGGGAGGGTAATAGGGAGGGTGATAGGCCGGGTGGTAGGGAGGGTGATAGGCCGGGTGATAGGGAGGGTAATAGGAAGGGTAATAGGGAGGGTAATAGGGAGGGTAATAGGCCGGGTGATAGGGAGGGTGATAGGGAGGGTAATAGGAAGGGTAATAGGGAGGGTGATAGGGAGGGTAATAGGAAGGGTAATAGGGAGGGTAATAGGGAGGGTAATAGGCCGGGTGATAGGGAGGGTAATAGCCGGGTGATAGGGAGGGTAATAGGGAGGGTAATAGGAAGGGTAATAGGGAGGATAATAGGGAGGGTAATAGGGAGGGTGATAGGGAGGGTAATAGGAAGGGTAATAGGGAGGGTGATAGGGAGGGTAATAGGAAGGGTAATAGGGAGGGTAATAGGGAGGGTGATAGGCCGGGTGATAGGGAGGGTGATAGGCCGGGTGATAGGGAGGGTAATAGGAAGGGTAATAGGGAGGGTGATAGGGAGGGTAATAGGCCGGGTGATAGGGAGGGTGATAGGGAGGGTAATAGGAAGGGTAATAGGGAGGGTAATAGGGAGGGTAATAGGGAGGGTAATAGGCCGGGTGATAGGGAGGGTAATAGGGAGGGTAATAGGGAGGGTAATAGGCCGGGTGATAGGGAGGGTAATAGGAAGGGTAATAGGGAGGGTAATAGGCCGGGTGATAGGGAGGGTAATAGGCCAGGTGATAGGGAGGGTAATAGCCGGGTGATAGGGAGGGTGATAGGGAGGGTAATAACCGGGTGATAGGGAGGGTAATAGGGAGGGTAATAGGCCGGGTGATAGGGAGGGTGATAGGGAGGGTAATAGGCCGGGTGATAGGGAGGGTAATAGGCCGGGTGATAGGGAGGGTAATAGGGAGGGTAATAGGCCGGGTGATAGGGAGGGTAATAGGGAGGGTAATAGGCCGGGTGATAGAGAGGGTAATAGGGAGGGTAATAGGCCGGGTAATAGGGAGGGTAATAGGCCGGGTGATAGGGAGGGTAATAGGGAGGGTAATAGGCCGGGTAATAGGGAGGGTAATAGGGAGGGTGAGAGGGAGGGTAATAGGGAGGGTGATAGGGAGGGTAATAGGCCGGGTGATAGGGAGGGTAATAGGGAGGGTAATAGGCCGGGTGATAGAGAGGGTAATAGGGAGGGTAATAGGCCGGGTAATAGGGAGGGTAATAGGCCAGGTGATAGGGAGGGTAATAGGGAGGGTAATAGGCCGGGTAATAGGGAGGGTAATAGGGAGGGTAATAGGGAGGGTGATAGGGAGGGTAATAGGGAGGGTGATAGGGAGGGTAATAGGGAGGGTGATAGGGAGGGTAATAGGGAGGGTGATAGGGAGGGTAATAGGGAGGGTGAGAGGGAGGGTAATAGGGAGGGTGATAGGGAGGGTAATAGGGAGGGTAATAGGCCGGGTAATAGGGAGGGTAATAGGGAGGGTAATAGGGAGGGTGAGAGGGAGGGTAATAGGGAGGGTGATAGGGAGGGTAATAGGGAGGGTGATAGGGAGGGTAATAGGGAGGGTGAGAGGGAGGGTAATAGGGAGGGTGATAGGGAGGGTAATAGGCCGGGTGATAGGGAGGGTAATAGGCCGGGTGATAGGGAGGGTAATAGGGAGGGAAATGGGAGGGGGGGTGATATTGAGGGTGATAAGGAGGGGGGTCACTCGATGGTCCGGAGTAAATAAAGCTTTTCTATGATGCTCGGTGACCCCCCCCCCCCCCCCCCCGACACAGGAAACAGGAAGAACCCGACATTCCTCAGCTCAGAGAATCCTGCTTCCTTCCACCCTCATATACAAAGTATCATTCTATGTGTACCCCTCCCCCCATAGTATACAAAGTATCATTCTATGTGTACCCTTCCCCCGATCGTATACAAAGTATCATTCTATGTGTACCCCTCCCCCGATAGTATACAAAGTATCATTCTATGTGTACCCCTCCCCCCATAGTATACAAAGTATCATTCTATGTGTACCCCTCCCCCCATAGTATACAAAGTATCATTCTATGTGTGCCCCTCCCCCGATAGTATACAAAGTATCATTCTATGTGTACCCCTCCCCCGATAGTATACAAAGTATCATTCTATGTGTACCCTTCCCCCGATCGTATACAAAGTATCATTCTATGTGTACCCCTCCCCCCCGTAGTATACAAAGTATCATTCTATGTGTACCCCTCCCCCGATAGTATACAAAGTATCATTCTATGTGTACCCCTCCCCCCCCGTAGTATACAAAGTATCCTTCTATGTGTACCCCTCCCCCGATAGTATACAAAGTATCATTCTATGTGTACCCCTCCCCCCCCCCGTAGTATACAAAGTATCATTCTATGTGTACCCCTCCCCCATGAATAGGATGCTGTACTCTGCACAGTTATGAGGAAGCAGAGAAGTCACTTCCTTGTCCCCTCACTATACAATATGGGAGGACACGCCTTCTGTTACATAGTTGCCAGCGTTGTAGAATAACGTCCAAGGACGCGGCCGCTCACCCCGGCTCCGAGGACGGCGCATCCGGCGGAGGATCCCAACAATGTCACAAGTCCGAGGATCACGTCTGAGTTCTTGGCATTGAATTATTTAAAGTCGCTTTGATGATCAGAGCGACCTGCGTGCGTCTCGCCGCACTCTCCGCCTCCAGCGCGCAGCTCCGCCTGCGCACTTCCCGCGCATTTGTCATGCGTTTGCGGAGCATTTTTTTTAGGCATTATCATTTCTTTTTACTGAGTTGCATTCACATGCGTTCCTGTATATCCGGCTACGTTTTACATGCGATAAGCATGCGGCTCGCTGTACTGTGTTTATAGCCACATAAACGCAGCAATGGTGGAAACGAGGAGGACAGGAAGGACTGGCAACCACACGACCGCTATGATTGGCTGCCCTCTTGAGCGCGCTCAGTACAATATCCTACGAGCGCCACCTTACACAGGAAGGCTCGGTTCACACTTGTGCGACTTTGACGCAAGTTTGCGCTCTCTGGCACTGAAGTCGCATCAATAGAGGTGCAGGAAACTTTTCATGGTCGATGTGACTTTAAGTCGCATAGATCAGAACGGGCGCTATTGAAATCAGCAGGCTGCGACTTGTCACGCAACTTTATGTGTCCAAAGTCGATTGACAAGCCGCAGCCTGCTGATCTCAATAGCACCCATTCTGATCTATGTGTCCAAAGTCGCATGACAAGCCGCAGCCTACTAAATTCAATAGCACCCGTTCTGATCAATGTGACTTTAAGTGTCTAAAGTCGCATGACAAGTCGCACCCTGCTAATCTCAATAGCACCCGTTCTGATCAATGTGACTTTTATGTGTCCAAAGTCGCATGACAAGTCGCACCCTGCTAATCTCAATAGCACCCGTTCTGATCAATGTGACTTTTATGTGTCCAAAGTCGCATGACAAGTCGCACCCTGCTAATCTCAATAGCACCCGTTCTGATCAATGTGACTTTTATGTGTCCAAAGTCGCATGACAAGTCGCACGTGCGTGAACGGAAACCTTCACCCTGCCAGCGTGTCTATGGAGGGTGGAAGAACGCTCACACAAGCACAGGGAGAGCATGCAAACTCCATGTAGATAGTGCCCTGCCTGGGGCTGGAACCCGAGGACCCCGGTGCTGCAGAGGCCCGCTCACACAGACGGGCGGGAGATGCGATCCCCAGAATCGCAGTGCGTGTGGACAGCCACAGACAGATCAATGGCTGGTGCCACTGGGGTTTGCAGGCAAGTGCCCATGTGATGGGGCTCTGCAATGCAGGCGAGTATCTGCGTTTCTGGTCGCAGATAATCGCCCGCCTCTGAATGCCTAGCTGAATGAGGCCTTAAAGGCACAGTTCACTTTTAGGAAGAAGCTGCCTATGCAGGTAAAGAGGGGGGGGGGGGAGGGGTCTGTACATAAAAACAAACTGTGGAGCTCTGACCCTTCTGAAGCCTGGCCGAAAAACTCTCAGAAATGGGATCACCCTGTCCTGTCTTGTTACAACTCATCTCCACCTTCACAGGAGAGCGCTCTTCCTCCGATTCTCCCCCCTCACATGCGTTTTCTCTCCCCTGACGCAACAGCTCTGAGAGATCCAGAGCTCCTGTCATGAGTAGTAAAGTGCTGGGAGCATCTTAGCAACGCCCCTAGCAACAGGGAAGGAGGGGGGATAATGCCACCTCTTGGGAGTTTTTCGGGACACCCAGAGGAAGGGCATTATCGCAATTTTATTCAGAGCTGCGCAGTTTCGGTTTATCCTCCGGGGGGGGGGGGGGCACTTATCTGTGTTGGTAAAAGGTGAAGAACGGACGCTTTTCTTGTAGGGGCGGAGTCACAGATTTGCAGTAAAGTGTAAACCACGGCCAACAAACCTGCGTCTTGTTCCCCTTACTGCAGCGCACAGATCTGGGACACGTGCCGGTCCACCGAGGGCCCCGATCACAGTCCAGCGTGCGCCCCTCAGGTGCTACACCCCCCCCCCCCACAGCTCCTCCACCCGTATTATACATCACACTTTATGATTGATTGAAAGGCGTCTCATGGCCGAGGACAGGAATGTTGTATAATTTCTTTTCTATACAAAACTGAAACTCTTCAATAAAAAGAATTTAACAAAAAAAAAAAGGTCATCTGAGTTGCCATGAACAACGAGTGACATGCGTTGTCACACTGCGGCCTATGAAGAGCTGGGGGCGTGACCCAAACAGTAAACATCTGCCGTTGTCCTTAGCAACCAGTCTGACACTCCGGCCTTGTTATGAGTGAAGGACCACAGTTGCCAGGGGCAACAAGAAGCTTCTCCTTTTACAGACTTGTCCCCGTGTAGATTGTCAGCTCCTCTGTCCCCAATTATCCCCCTCCTCCCCGTGTAGACTGTCAGCTCCTGGGCCTCTGTATAGATTGTCAGCTCCTGGGCCCCTGTATAGATTGTCAGCTCCTGGGCCTCTGTATAGATTGTCAGCTCCTGGGTCCCTGTATAGATTGTCAGCTCCTGGGCCCCTGTATAGATTGTCAGCTCCTGGGCCCCTGTATAGACTGTCAGCTCCTGGGCCTCTGTATAGATTGTCAGCTCCTGGGCCCCTGTATAGATTGTCAGCTCCTGGGCCCCTGTATAGATTGTCAGCTCCTGGGCCCCTGTATAGATTGTCAGCTCCTGGGCCTCTGTATAGATTGTCAGCTCCTGGGCCTCTGTATAGATTGTCAGCTCCTGGGCCTCTGTATAGATTGTCAGCTCCTGGGCCCCTGTATAGATTGTCAGCTCCTGGGCCTCTGTATAGATTGTCAGCTCCTGGGCCTCTGTATAGATTGTCAGCTCCTGGGCCACTCTTAATAGATTGTCAGCTCCTGGGCCTCTCTTAATAGATTGTCAGCTCCTGAGACCCCCCGGTATAGAGTGTCAGCTCTTGGGACCCCCCGGTATAGATTGTCAGCTCCTGGGACCCCCCGGTATAGATTGTCAGCTCTTGGGACCCCCCCGGTATAGAGTGTCAGCTCCTGGGGCCCCCGGTATAGATTGTCAGCTCTTGGGACCCCCCGGTATAGATTGTCAGCTCTTGGGACCCCCTGGTATAGAGTGTCAGCTCCTGGACCCCCCGGTATAGAGTGTCAGCTCCTGGACCCACCCGGTATAGAGTGTCAGCTCCTGGACCCCCCCGGTATAGAGTGCCAGCTCTTGGGACCCCCCTGGTATAGATTGTAAGCTCCTGGACCCCCCGGTATAGATTGTCAGCTCTTGGGACCCCCCCGGTATAGAGTGTCAGCTCCTGGACCCCCCCGGTATAGAGTGTCAGCTCCTGGACCTCCCCGGTATAGAGTGTCAGCTCCTGGACCCCCCGGTATAGATTGTCAGCTCTTGGGACCCCCCCGGTATAGAGTGTCATCTCCTGGACCCCCCCGGTATAGAGTGTCAGCTCTTGGGCCCCCTCCGGTATAGATTGTCAGCTCCTGGGACCCCTCGGTATAGATTGTCAGCTCTTGGGACCCCCCGGTATAGAGTGTCAGCTCCTGGACCCCCCCCCGGTATAGAGTGTCAGCTCTTGGGCCCCCTCCGGTATAGATTGTCAGCTCCTGAGACCCCCTGGTATAGATTGTCAGCTCTTGGGACCCCCCCGGTATAGAGTGTCAGCTCTTGAGACCCCCCCGGTATAGATTGTCAGCTCTTGGGACCCCCCCGGTATAGAGTGTCAGCTCCTGGACCCCCCCGGTATAGAGTGTCAGCTCCTGGACCCCCCCGGTATAGAGTGTCAGCTCTTGGGCCCCCTCCGGTATAGATTGTCAGCTCCTGGGACCCCCAGTATAGATTGTCAGCTCTTGGGACCCCCCGGTATAGAGTGTCAGCTCCTGGACCCCCCGGTATAGAGTGTCAGCTCTTGGGCCCCCTCCGGTATAGATGGTCAGCTCTTGGGCCCCCCGGTATAGAGTGTCAGCTCCTGGGCCCCCCCAGTATAGATTGTCAGCTCCTGAGACCCCCCGGTATAGATTGTCAGCTCTTGGGACCCCCCCGGTATAGAGTGTCAGCTCCTGGACCCCCCCGGTATAGAGTGTCAGCTCCTGGACCCCCCCGGTATAGAGTGTCAGCTCTTGGGCCCCCTCCGGTATAGATTGTCAGCTCCTGGGACCCCCCGGTATAGATTGTCAGCTCTTGGGACCCCCCCGGTATAGAGTGTCAGCTCCTGGACCCCCCCGGTATAGATGGTCAGCTCTTGGGCCCCCGGTATAGAGTGTCAGCTCCTGGGCCCCCCCAGTATAGATTGTCAGCTCCTGAGACCCCCCCGGTATAGATTGTCAGCTCTTGGGACCCCCCGGTATAGATTGTCAGCTCTTGGGACCCCCCGGTATAGATTGTCAGCTCTTGGGACCCCCCCGGTATAGATTGTCAGCTCTTGGGACCCCCCGGTATAGATTGTCAGCTCTTGAGACCCCCCGGTATAGATTGTCAGCTCTTGGGACCCCCGGTATAGATTGTCAGCTCCTGGGACCCCCCCTGTATAGAGTGTCAGCTCCTGGGGCCCCCGGTATAGATTGTCAGCTCCTGGGACCCCCCGGTATAGATTGTCAGCTCTTGGGACCCCCCGGTATAGATTGTCAGCTCTTGAGACCCCCCGGTATAGATTGTCAGCTCTTGAGACCCCCCGGTATAGATTGTCAGCTCTTGGGACCCCCGGTATAGATTGTCAGCTCTTGGGACCCCCCGGTATAGATTGTCAGCTCCTGGGACCCCCCCTGTATAGAGTGTCAGCTCCTGGGGCCCCCGGTATAGATTATCAGCTCCTGGACCCCCCCGGTATAGATTGTCAGCTCCTGGACCCCCCGGTATAGATTGTCAGCTCTTGGGACCCCCCGGTATAGATTGTCAGCTCTTGGGACCCCCCGGTATAGATTGTCAGCTCTTGGGACCCCCCGGTATAGATTGTCAGCTCTTGGGACCCCCCGGTATAGATTGTCAGCTCTTGGGACCCCGGCTCCGCCCCTCCCCCTCTCTCCGCTCATGCAGCTTCAGGGGTTCCGGGTAGAAGGGTGGGCGTGCCCCGTCTGCCTCCTGGCGCCGCCCTCTCCCCGCCCCGCCGGCCAATGGCAGGGCCGGTATCTCAAAGTTGCCCATATTTGGCGATCTTCTGTCCGCGCGCTGGGGGGCGGGGCCGGCGGGCGCTGACGTTAAATACCATAACGGCCGCTTGTAGAAGTCTCATTCAGCCGGCGGCAGCGGACTTGACAGCATCTCACCTACCGACTTCTCCCGTACCAGGAACACCCTCACACCACCAGGTAAAGATCAGAACCCATCCCCCCCCCCCCCCACCTTCTCCTCACCTACCGGGGGGCGGCGGGCGGTCCAGGAAGACATTAGCGGGACACTTGGAATTACTTGATTTGGTTTTTTATTTTTCTTCCTTTGGGTTTTTGTGGTCCTCGTGAGGTAAAAAGTCCGGGCCTCGGAGTTCTCGCGGCATTCCTCCCCCTGAGGTGTTGCTGGCATTCGTAGTTCTTTTTGGAGATAGTTTGGGTGTGAGGCGCCACTGGCGCGAGTTCTCGCGAGACTTGTCACTGAAGGTAATGCTGAGGGGTGCCGGAGTTCTCGCGAGACTTGGCCGAGGCGCCGTGTTAGGAGCCTGTTCTAATTACCCTTGGTAGTTCTCGCGATATTTTATGCCTGGGAGATAATGGAGTGGGGGGGGGTACGAGTTTTTGCGAGACTTGTCATTGAAAGTAAAGCTTGGCTTTGTAGTTTTCACGAGTCTTGTGCCTTAAGGTATACAGTGGGTGAGAGGGTTGCAGTTCTCGCGAGATTTGTCATTGAGGTAAAGCATGTTCTCGCGAGACTTGTGTCTAAGGTGTAGTTCTTGGGTGTGCGGCTCTAGTACTCGTGGGATTTTGTATCTGAAGCCGGTCAGGTACGAATTCTCGCGAGATTTGGTGTTAGCCGCGAGATTTCTCTGGCAAATCCCGAGGCATGCTGGGACTTGTAGTTCTGAGCGTTTGGGGGGGCTTGTGGGTGTGACTGAAGGTTCCGGCCTGTATAAAGGCTCGCTGGGACCTGTAGTCCTCCCCCAGCTCTTTCGTTCTGAAATGTGTTCCTTCAGTGGGTAGCAGTGCACGCTGGCAGTTGTAGTTTCGGTGGCGCCTGTTGTAGGGCGGGTGCCGGTGGAGGGAAGATGGCGCCTGTGAGGTGACGTCACGGGTGAGGTGACAGGTGGGCGTGGCCCGCCCGGCTTTTGTCAGGCTGAGGTCTGTGAAGGGCGGGGCGGCGGCTGTCACTGCGCGGGCTCTGCACAGGTGACGTCATCGGGTCGGCACGCCCTTCTCTCTCTCGGCCTGATTCTTCCCCCCTCGATGATCGGGGCACGCCCCCGCAGACCTGTCGCTACCATATTTGGACATGAAATGCGCTGATTGGCCGGGAAGCTGTGCGAGGGGAGAAAAAAATTCAAACCGGTGGGCGTGGCTGGGGTGACAGTTTCCGGTATGATGTCATTGGGGAGGTGGGCGGGGTCGGAACTTTCTAGACGGAGGAAGGTGACTGCCAAGTAACAGGGCGAGGTCGCTGCAGTAAGTCGGGAGGGGATGAGTCGGCTGTATACTGTGCATGAACTGCTATATACTGTACTAATATAATATCTGCTGTATACTGATCTTTACACAGGGTTTTGCTTTTATATCTGATTTATGATCAATTGACAATGACTAATCAATGTTTTTTATAACCAGTGACTGACTCAGCAGTGGAACTAAAAGTCCCAGCAGGCTGCTAGTGCAGCACAATGTTGCTGTGATTGGGATTGCTGTGACTTGTAGTTCTACAAAAGTTTTTTTTTTAATTGTGAGAATTGCAAAATTTTAACGTGAGACAGAAGGGTGAAGCTGAGTAATGCGGATCACGCTGTTGCTATGGGCAGCCACTGCTTTTTTAGCAACTTCCTGCATCCTGCTTATTCCTGATTGGCTCAGTTTTTTTTATATAGCCACGCCTACTTTAAGTGTTTATACAACAAGCTGGTTCAGTAAGGTGTGATAAATGAGTGCTGGCAGGTGGGCAACTGAGCAGGATGTGCATGCTTGAGGGGGGCACCAATAAGGTGGCAAGGTGCTGACGAGGGAGGCAGCCAATTGGGTGTGGCTTGCTGGCAGGTGGAGGGTGGGGCCTGCAGGTGGGTGGTCAATAGGCAACTGAGCAGGTGTTGCATGCCCATGGTTCCCTAAATGGGGGTGGGAGGGTGCTGGCAAGTATATCCAATAGAGCAGGGATATGCAATTAGCGGCCCCCCCAGCTGCTGCAAAACTACAAGTCCCATCATGCCTCTTGGTGTCATCCTTGTGGCTGTCAGTTTTGCAATGCCTCATGGGACTTGTAGTTCTGCAACAGCTGGAGGGTGTGCTAATTGCAAATCCCTGCAGTGGAGGTTGGTGGGTAGGCGGCTAAAAGAGTTGAGGTCGGACAGTTAATAGGTGACTGAGCAGGAGTTGCATGCACAGGAGCCACCAATAACTTGTGAGGGTGGTGCTGGCAGATGGGCAGCCAATACAATGGGGCCTCTTGCTGGAGGGCGGAGCCTGCCTGCAGGTGGGTAGGCAACTGAGCAGAGGGGGCCACTAGTAAGGTGGGATGGTACTGACAGGCAGGAGGTTGGTGGAGGGCGGGGTCAGTCTGTGGGTGGGCAGCCCATAGGCAACTGAGCAGAGGCTGCATGCAAAGGGGGCCACTGGTATGGTGAGGGCGGGGTCAGCCTGCAGGTGGGCAGCCAATAGGGTAAAACATGCATGTAGTTTCCATTTATGGAGGAAATGCTTTATATTAATTCTGTTACTATCTCTATTTTTAATAAACCATTTTTAATTTCTTTACAGAAAAATGGAAGAAGAAATTGCAGCACTCGTCATTGACAATGGATCTGGTATGTGCAAAGCCGGCTTTGCTGGAGATGATGCTCCCCGTGCTGTCTTCCCCTCAATCGTTGGACGCCCCAGACATCAGGTGTGTAAGAACAGCTCCTCTGTCCTTGTCCCCCCCAATCTTCCTGTATATTGCAATTTGTGCCTTCATCTCCCTGTTTATTGCTGCCCCCCCATGTCTGTAATGTCCTTCCCTCTTCTGTTATCTAACCCCTCCCCCTTCTCTCTCCTCCAGGGTGTCATGGTTGGTATGGGACAGAAAGACAGCTACGTAGGTGATGAAGCCCAGAGCAAGAGAGGTATCCTGACCCTGAAGTACCCCATTGAACACGGCATTGTAACCAACTGGGATGATATGGAGAAGATCTGGCATCACACCTTCTACAACGAGCTGCGTGTCGCCCCTGAAGAACACCCTGTCCTTCTCACAGAAGCCCCCCTGAACCCCAAAGCCAACAGAGAAAAGATGACACAGGTTGGTTCCCCCCCCTCCCCCGCCTCTCGGCACTCAGATCTTCCTCTGTACGGGAGACTTCTTATCGCTCATTCCTCATTTCTCAGACTCCATTTTTCTTTCGATGTTTCCAGGGCTCTGTTCCTCTTCTGGCATTTCCCTCCTGAAGCCTCAGGTTTCTGTTTTCACTGGTTTTTATTTCTGCTTGTTCTGTTCTTTTTCTACACTTTAACCATTGGGTTTATTTTTTTTTTAACCTGCATGTGGCATGTTAGCATGGTTTGGGGTGCTCTGGCCTGCTGCTTATTAGTAACATGATGTCTTTTCCTCTCCTGCAGATCATGTTTGAGACATTCAACACCCCTGCCATGTACGTTGCCATCCAGGCTGTGCTGTCCCTGTATGCCTCCGGTCGTACCACTGGTATCGTGATGGACTCTGGTGATGGTGTGACCCACACAGTGCCCATCTATGAAGGTTACGCCCTGCCCCACGCCATCCTGCGTCTGGACTTGGCTGGCCGTGACTTGACAGACTACCTCATGAAGATCCTGACCGAGAGAGGCTACAGCTTCACCACCACAGCAGAAAGAGAAATCGTGCGTGACATCAAGGAGAAGCTCTGCTACGTCGCCCTGGACTTCGAGCAGGAGATGGCCACCGCTGCCTCCTCCTCATCCCTGGAGAAGAGCTATGAGCTGCCCGACGGTCAAGTCATCACCATCGGAAACGAGAGGTTCAGGTGTCCAGAGGCCCTCTTCCAGCCATCCTTCTTGGGTAGGTACCAGCATGATGTGACTGTCTTGACTAACTTATGGATTGTAGCTTCAGCAGATGAGGTATGGCCAAGGTATATGCACCACCACTAATGTGCCTACTCTTCTTGCCCTATAGGTATGGAATCATGCGGCATTCACGAAACCACATTCAACTCAATCATGAAGTGCGACGTAGATATCCGTAAGGACCTGTATGCCAACACTGTGCTTTCTGGAGGTACCACCATGTACCCTGGCATCGCTGACAGAATGCAGAAGGAAATCACCGCCCTGGCCCCTAGCACAATGAAAATTAAGGTAAGCGTTTGCAGAATTTGGCTCTTGCCATGGGGATCTTGGTCTAGCTATGGGGCTGGGTCTCTACATTAGAGGTGCTTGTCATTGGGAGCTGGTCTTGTCACTGGAAGAGGATCCTGCTGTAGGGGCAAGGGGGGTCTTGGTCCTTCCATGTGGAGCTAGTGTCATTAGAGGGGCTTGGTCCTGTCATTGGTAAGCAGGTCTCACTGGAAGAGGTTTCTGCCATGGAAGTGGGGTTAGGGGTCTTGGTTCTACCATGGGGGAAGCAGGGGCTGGCTCTTGGCACAGGGACTAACCAACCCTTTATTTTTCTTCAGATCATTGCACCACCTGAGCGCAAATACTCCGTCTGGATCGGTGGCTCCATCTTGGCCTCCCTCTCCACCTTCCAACAGATGTGGATCAGCAAGCAGGAATACGACGAATCCGGCCCATCCATCGTCCACCGCAAATGCTTTTAAACTGACTGCTAGCAGATGCGTTGCATTTGCTGCATGAGTTGTTCAAAGTGTTAAATATTTGCTTCGGCAAATGTGTACGCCTCATGCTAGCCTCGTGAAACTGGAATAGAGCCAACATCCAAACGAACTTGCCCTCAGAATGTGAGACACTCTCTAAAGTCACCTGTCGGGATTCTTTTTTTCTTTTTGTAATGCAAGACTTTGGAACTGTCTCTCCCAATATCAAACTATTCCTGTGGTGTCAGTGCTAGCATATTATACCCTGTACACACCTCCGATACAAAACTCCGCTTGGCATTCCGTCTTGGGTGTCTCCTTTTTAAGCTATAAACGTCTAAGAAATGCATTTCTGTGAAAGGCTGCCGATTTGCGACAGTATTGTGAATGACACTTCCCTGGGAGGGTCCTGGGGGAGTCGAGGTGGGAGATGTGTACAGGGTATCTGAGGTTTAGGCTTCCAGATAACCAATTTTTAGCGCTTAATATTCCAGAATTTCATGTCTGAGGCTGGTAGGAGTTCATGAAGGAATTTATCACTTCTGTTTTTTTGCCACTTTTTTTTCTAGTACAGTTGAAAAGAAATGGCATCCAGGCCTTAGAAACAGGTTCTTGTTTTTTTTCTCTTAGCCCAGTTTGTATTCCCATCATTGAACGGGTCTGAAGAAGTTACAACTTATTGCAGTTACACCTGTAAATTTATACATCCGAGTTAATTTATGTAAATTTTTTTTGTATGTTGCCTTAATGTTCTCACATGACAGTAGAAGAACCAAAATTTGTAAGTCATCCTGAAGTTGAGAAAAAAAAATTGTAACTCCCGGAAAACACTTCATTGTGTAAGGAAAATAAAGCGCTGCAGTAAATAGAGATCTATGTGTGCCTGTTCTGTTGCATATCTTGATGGGTATCATTGAGGGGGTCTTTGGACCAGGAGGGTGGGCAATGAGCGGTCATCATGGGTCTTTGGACCAGGGAGGGTTGGCATTGAGTGGATCTTTGCACAGGGGTCATCATGGACCTTAAAGCCATGCAGGGGGTCTTTGGACCAGGGAGGGTAAGCATTGTGAGGGGATCTTTGCACAGGGGGGGTCATCATGGGTCTTTGGACCAGGGAGGGTAAGCATTGAGGGGATCTTTGCACAGGGGGGGGTCATCATGGGTCTTTGGACCAGGGAGGGTAAGCATTGAGGGGATCTTTGCACAGGGGTCATCATGGGTCTTTGGACCAGGGAGGGTGGGCATTGAGGGGATCTTTGCACAGGGGTCATCATGGGTCTTTGGACCGAACATTCAACTTCAGTGCCAAGGCTTGCTTATTCAAGGTGCACCTTCACCCAGTACCCATGGGGAATGGATAAGGAAAATACTCCTTTCCCTGACATGGTAGGGGAGGTGACAGCTGACCATATCCTGGCAATGCTGAGTAGCCCAAAGCTCTCAATATACCATAGTGCAAGGTAATCTTGCAAGAGTTGGGTTACGTGACCTTCTCAGATCTGGTTCTACAGGTGCCCTTTAAGCACAAGGGGGGGCAACTGGAATAAGCTGACTGCAAGTCGGGTGAAGGGGGTAAGTGTCCTGAGCCCTTGTTCACACTTCTGCAACTTGAGTTTGACATCCCTGTATGTCTTCATCACGGCTTGCATACAAATTTTAAGAGGTCAATGCAAGTCATGTTGAAGTCACACCAAAAAGTAGTGCAACCTTTTTTTGAGTTGGAGTGATGATTCCACTGCCATTAATGGGGAGTGACTTTTCATGTGACTTTAAACTCAAGTTGCAGTGATTGGGACTTCTTAAATGAAGCCATGTAAAAGTGCTGGGGTGCATGAAGTCAAAGCTCTGGCAGAATCTAATGGCGAAATAACATCTGAGGTCATTTGTACATGGATTCCTCATGAGGCTTAGCGCAGAGCTCAAACCAGGAGAAGGACCCTTGAAGGTCTCCAGCCAATAGGATCTTAACACTGGTTCTCATGGCCGAAAATATCCTTATCCTAGTGTTGCCGAGCCACCTTCATATACAAGGTGGGTAACTTGCACACAAGGGGGTCAAACTTCAACGTCTTCTAAAAAGAATGGACAGAATAATTAAAGTAGAACTATAGGCAAAACGTGTTTTCTTTTTGGGTGGAGTATGGGAGGGTATAACCCCCTGTAAGACTTATTTCTGCTATCTGTGTCCCATTGGGAGGTTTGCCTTCACTTCCTGTCCCATAGCCAAACAAGTGAGAGGAAAGCCCTGCAAACTAAGTCCCTTGGAGACCCCTGGCTCACAGAATGTTTCTGGGGACAACCCAAAATGTGTAATTTTCTTTCATCAATGGTAACGAGGATGATAGATGGGGACAGACAGCAATACAAAACCTGGTGGGCGCAGGGCTCTTGCCCATTTCCATTCCACCCAACACTGAAGATTTGCCTATAGTTGTACTTTAAGCTGCCATTGATCTTCTGTATACTCTAATTTCTCAATCGGATGTACATGGAACATGCGCAGATGTCACATTCTCCACATCTGGATCTGATCTTGGACAGATTTTGGGAACGCTATAACTTCCTCTGCCCTATGGTTTTGGGGGGCCTGACTGAATACTCAGCCCTGGGCTTCTGGTGGACTGACCTCCATTCAGATGGTGTAGTTCAGATCCAATACCCCCTGGTAGAGCCAGCAGTAGGTGGCAGCCTTACTTTTGGAACATTCTCCCCAATTTTTAGGGGGGGGGGGGGTACCCTGACCCATGAATGAATTTTAAGGTTTCTTCTGGGGTGAAAAGGTTGGAGGGTAGGACTGGGTGAGATGATACAAATAAGGCTGGGATTCTATCATCTGATACCCCTATTCCAAAACATTGTGTGGACCCAGAAGATCATCCTGACTCCTCTTTCATCACTTGGTGTCTTCTCCCAACCCCTTCCGTGTGCCCATTCTGGTGTAGCCAGCTGGTAATGTCACCTCCTGAACTCCACAGATGGGAGCAGCTCTGGAAATGTTACCTTTCACTAATAACATTCTGAAACATTGTAACCCATCACTTCCTCCAATGCTGGCAGTCATCCTAGGAGGCAATGATGGAGGATCATCACTTCCTGCCCCAGTTGCCTTGGTCATCTGTCCAGGAAGTGATGGAACTTTTCTCATTCGGAGTGAACAATAATGACTGAATTCCACTTTCCAAGAACATATGTGCTGGCTTCTTAAAGTGGAACAAAACCCTCAGGCATGAACAAAGCCTATCCCTCTATCGCAGGGGTCTCCAAACTTTGGCTCTGGGGCAACTTGTGGCCCTTGAGGTTAGTGTTCCTTACACCAACAATGGGGCACACCTCCCTCTCACTGACAGCAACTGCAATAATTCTCCCACTCATACCAAAGATCGGGCATTGTATACTCCCACTGGGCACAGTCTGGCCCCTCTGAAGGACTGTAATTTGGCCTTTTCTTTAACCACTTGCTGCCGGAAGGATGTCCTTGGGTTGTAATGGGTATACCGGGGTGGCACCTTCTGTATGAACATTTTCAGCCAGTGATTCTGTTTGTAGTAGAAATGATTTGAATGGCTACTCGATCACTTCTGCAGGTGGTGGAAGGAAAACCCACCACCAGTGGTGGCTGGTGCTCATTTTTTTTTTTTGGGAGGGGGTGGCGATGGGTTGATCGTCCTGCACTGCTTACCCCACCCAGGTCATGGGTGGCTTCTTCCGAGCTGCTTCTCCTCGACAGTGGCTTCCCCTCGATCACTACTGCAGAAGGTGGGTCCCAACACACCCCCCCCCCTTCCGCGGCTGCATTTCCCGGGTTCTGCCGTCCTATTACAGAGCCCATGCAACCGGCAGTGATGGCTGCACTTTATTTCCTGCGCATAGGACATCCATATACGTCCTCGGGTTGCATTGGTTATACGGGGAAGCACCTGCAGGCAGTATGACATTTTTGGGCCGGTGATTCCGTTTGTAGCAGAAGTGATTGGAGTGACTAAATAAATAGCTACTCGATCACTTCTGCAGGTAGTGAAAGGGGGTCCCCCCCCCCCCCAGTGGTGGCTGGTGTTCAATCATTTGGGAGGGGCCGGCGATCGGTCGATCTTCCTGCACTGATTTACCCCACCCAGGTCGTGAGCGGCTTCTTCCGAGCTGCTTCTCCTCGGCAGTGGCTTCCCCACTGCTTCTACTGGCCAATCGGGTCTTAAGACCCACTTCCTGATTGGCCGGGAGGAGAAGCAGGAAGACAATAGCCCCTCCTGCCGCCACCGCCTTTCCCGATCGCAGAGCAACCCGGCAGTGATGGCTGCCTAGAACAGAGAGGGGGGGAACGGACGACGTTCCTCCATCTCTGTGACCCCAGAAACCGGGAGCCCCGTGTATGTCGTCACTTCCGGTTCCACCACTTTGTTTACCGGGCAGGAAAGCAGCTGATTCGACCGATCTCTGTCTGGCTGCATGGGAGGCCAGAGGAGATATTTTGATTTCTCCATAAAGTCCCTCTGTTAGAACCGCAAGGGAGATCCCTGCACTGACATCAAATTATTAGTACAGCGCCCCCCCCACCGGAGCTGTCGGCAACGGGTTACATAGTAGGTGAGGTTGAAAAAAGACACAAGTCCATCAAGTCCCAACCTATGTGTGTGATTATGTGTCAGTATTACATTACATATCCCTGTATGTTGCGGTCATTCAGGTGATTATCTAATAGTTTCTTGAAGCTATCAATGCTCCCCGCTGAGACCACCGCCTGTGGAAGGGAATTCCACATCCTTGCCGCTCTTACAGTAAAGAACCCTTGGGTTGAACGAAAAAAAAAAAAAAAAAAACTAGTGGTGTGTACCAGGCTTTAGGTAATGATGCACCAAAATTTCGGCAGCCGAAAATAAGGTGTTGAGCGTTGTGCTAAACTGGTGCCAATAATGGCTGCCGAAAACGCCCGCAATTTTACCACGATTTGCTGCGATTTTATCGTGCTTATTTTGTGTTTTTCATAGGTCATGTGATTCAAGAAATGCATCAAAAACACAACACAGGTGCATTTTTTTTTAATGCATTCTTGCTGCGTTTTCAATGTATTTCAATGGGGGAGGTGCATTTTTTATTTTAACTGACCAATTACTTACCAAAAATGCAGCAAGCAGGATTTTTACCAACGCTTCAAAACGTGCCAATAATGTCCGACAATAAATTCATATTTCAATTCTTGATATTAATTCAAAAGTAAAAAAAAAAATATTGATAAATATATTTATGAAAACTGTCAGTTTCGGCCAAGTGCTTCCTGAATTTTTGGTTTCGGTACCACAATTTTCATTTCGGTGCACCTCTAATTTTCGGCACTCTTGTGGACGTGGAAAAATTTGAGCGATTGTCTGATTTTCTAACAGTGTGTACTGGGCTCCATGTTGTGATTGTAGGGTGTTTCCTCCGTTCTGCGATCTTCAAGCGATAATCCAGGAAGTTGGTCACATTTGTTACATCCTCCTCCAGCTTCAGTTTGTTACAAAGTTTCTTCTTCATCTCCTCTTATATTGTATCTGATTGTCCCAATCCTGCCACACACAGGAAATGAGAGACGTCTGCTTCCCCTCTGGGGACGGTGAAGGTGGAGACTCGGAACGGGGGGGGGGGTTCTATCTCTGGGGGCTGTATCCTCCATCTGCACCCCCACCACTACTACGGCTACAGGAGATCACATTACTGCTGCGCTGAATTAAACCCCAAAGCACATTGCAGATTACGAATTCTTAGATGTGACGGCTGCATTCGTTTTCTTTCTTAGGATTGCTTTCTTCTATTTTCACCTGGCGATCCTGCCTGTAAGTCTGCTTTTCAAAAGAACAAGCTGTCCTGCAGACGTAGCTGTTGGAGGGATGAGATAAACCATTTACCACTGACGGGTGCTTATAATGATCAGCTTTTCATTTATTGATGAAAAACCTTTATTCCAAAAGCAACAAAATTGTTACTGTAAGGCCGGCCATACATGGTTCAGAAGGAACTGGTTGAAATTTGAACCATTCACCGAAAGACGGCTACAGCGCGGGCCTAAATTGCCTGCCCTGCGGGGCGCGCTCTGTGATCAGCGGGTCCATGAGACTCGACTGATCACAGATCGGAGTAAGGGGCCGATCCCACGTGATCAACTGTCAGCCAATGACAGCTGATCACGTGATGTAAACAAGCCGGTAATCGGCTTTTTTCCTCTTCATGACAAAAACGGACATCGGTCCCGCATACTCCATGCCCACCAGTGCAGCCTCATCTGTGCCCCCTGATCAGTTCCGCCTCATCCGTGCCCCCTGATCGGTTCCGCCTCATCCGTGCCCCCTGATCGGTTCCGCCTCATCCGTGCCCCCTGATCGGTTCCGCCTCATCCGTGATCGGTTCCGCCTCATCCGTGCCCCCTGATCGGTTCCGCCTCATCCGTGATCGGTTCCGCCTCATCCGTGCCCCCTGATCGGTTCCGCCTCATCCGTGCCCCCCCGTGATCGGTTCCGCCTCATCCGTGCCCCCTGATCGGTTCCGCCTCATCCGTGCCCCCTGATCTTTTCCGCCTCATCCGTGCCCCCCCCTGATCGGTTCCGCCTCATCCGTGCCCCCCCCTGATCGGTTCCGCCTCATCCGTGCCCCCCCTGATCGGTTCCGCCTCATCCGTGCCCCCCCCCTGATCGGTTCCGCCTCATCCGTGCCCCCCCCCCTGATCGGTTCCGCCTCATCCGTGCCCCCCCCTGATCGGTTCCGCCTCATCCGTGCCCCCCCTGATCGGTTCCGCCTCATCCGTGCCCCCCCCGATCGGTTCCGCCTCATCCGTGCCCCCCCCCCTGATCGGTTCCGCCTCACCTGTGCCTGCTGATCAGTTCCGCCTCATCCGTGCCCCCTGATCTTTTCCGCCTCATCCGTACCCCCCCTGATGGGCGCCGCCTCATCCGTGCCCCCTGATCGGTTCCGCCTCATCCGTGATTGGTACCGCCTCATTCGTGCCCCCCCTTGATCCGTGCCGCCTCATCCGTGCCCCCCCCCCCCCCTGATTAGTGCCCACCAGTGCTGCCTCATCATTGCAGCCTATCAGCGCACATCAATGAAGGAGAAAAAGTACCTGTTTGCAAAATTTTATAACAAACTATGAAAACCTGTTTTGTTTTTTTTTGTTTTCAAAATTTTCGGTCTTTTTTTGTTTAGCAAAAAATAAAACCCCCCAGTGGTGATTACATAGCACCAAAAGAAATCTATATTTGTGTGAAAAAAAAAAAAATGATAAAAATGTCTTATGGGTACAGTGTTGCACGACTGAGTAATTGTCATTCAAATTGTGACAGCGCTGAAAGCTAAAAAATTGTCCTGGGCAGGAAAGGGGTTTAAGTGCCCGGTAAGCAAGTGGTTAATTTACAGGCTGAATGTACCCAGTTTGATCGAAGGACTTGGGTACAACCAGCCTGCTGGATTCTCTTATTATTATTGCTAGTCCCCCCCCCCTGCTGGGAGCAGACAATGGCTCAGCAGGAGGGATCCCCCTTTCAGCACTGTCTGTGTTGATGGGGGAATCATTCAAATTTCTTTCCTGCAACCTGTGGTTACAGGAAAGAAATTTGCACCGTGTTTGGCCGGCCTTACTGATTATAAAGTGTGATCTAGAGTTCGGCTTCAACGTGTTAGTGTATCTAAATCTGCTAGTCCATCTAACACTCCCCTCCCCCAAGACTGACAATGCTGTGCCCCCTGTGCTCATTCTTCCAAAGCGGGGGGGGGGGGGGGGGGGCACTCTAATACAGGAGGTGCGTTACTGGCCAGATCACCGGGTGAAAACAGAGGAGGAAAAACGCTGAAAAAAAAGAAAACTAAGGCAGCTGCCGCATCTAATGATTGGCAATATATGAGATTTCTGGTTCAGGATGTAATATAAGTGAAGGGTGGGCACACGGGGGGGTGGGGGTGGGGGGTGAACACCTTTGCTGATTCAGATTTTTGCCCCCCCCCCAATCTAAATGTGAAAGTGGTTGGCGGAGTCGCCCTTTGTGAGTTGAAGTGGTTGGTGCGACCAGCTGCGGCGGCACACGCGGGGTTAATGCCAACCCACACGCCGGCTTTTGTCTTTTAGCGTCTGCCTGAGCGCCCCCCTGATGAGTCAGCACGCCGTTCCCTGGGAGGCCTTTGTCTCCAGACAAAGCATCCATGTTACCAGGTCCTGCGGATGGCAGATGTCCCTGTGTGCCCCCCCCCCTCCATCCTCCCCCTCCCCCCTTTCCTCCATCATGGAACTGCAGCCTTGGCATTAAATCCCCCCCCCCCCCCTCTCCAGGATCGTTACCTCAGCAAAAACATGTTTGTACTCGCTCGGCACTTCATACAATGCCAGCCGCCAGGCGCTCCTCCTTCACCCCCCCCCCCCCCCCGCCACCGGGGGAGCTGAGGAGGCTTATCCGTCTCCGCCACACATCTCACTTCCAAATTAAATCTCCGCGGGACATTTCTAGCATTCCTTCCAGTCTATTTCTGAAGCCTTCCAGCCGTGCGTGGTGGCCCCACCCCCCCCCCCCCCCGGCGCCGCTCCAGAACCGATTCATGGCTGCCGGCTTATTAAAGCCAAACTCCAGCTCCCCCCCCCCCCAACTTCAGTCTTGCACAGGTATGCCGGCCCTTTAAATCCTCCCTCCGGCCCTCCCTCAGCCTTGCACAGTTGTACCGGCTCCTCTTCCTCGACTGAAACGGCTTCCTCTGATCTCACTGCACACTGTGAGCTTCTCACAATGTGCATTAGAAGCTGCAGCAAGTCAGATAGAGCCCCGCCTCATTTCTGGCCCTGGCCCTGCCCCTTTCATTCATTGGATTTCAGTTCTTTCAATCATGGTGGCTCAGCATCACATGTGGGCGTTATCCATGCAAATATAACCTGCCTAGGAACGCCCCACTCCTCCAGACTAATACCCACCAATCAAGGATTTGTGATAATTGCATAGCTCCTCCCACTGCTGGTATTTGCCTGAGTGTCCCTGGCCCCGCCCCTTTCTTTCATTGGATTTCAGTTCTTTCACAGGAGAAATTATCACAAATCCTTGGCGTTACCTATGCAAATACAGCCTGCCTAGGAACACCCACTCCTCCAGACTTAGCACCCACCAATCAAGGAATTTTGATAACTACATAACTCCTCCCACTGCTTGTATTTCCCTGAGTGTCCCTGGCCCCACCCCTTTCTTTCATTTGTTTTCTGTTCTTTCAAACATAGAGCTCAATATTACATGTGGGCGTTACCTATGCAAAAACAACCTGCCTAGGAACGCCCACTCCTCCAGACTGACACCCACCCATCAAGGAATTTTGATATTTTCATAACTCCTCCTCCCACTGCTGGTATTTGCCTGAGTGTCCCTGGCCCCACCCCTTTCTCTCATTGGATTTCAGTTCTGTCAATCATGGAGGCTCAATATCAGATGTGGGCGTTACCTATGCAAATACAGCCTACCTAGGAACGCCCACTCATCAAGGAATTTTTATAATTGCATAACTCCTCCCACTGCTGGTATTTGTCTGATTGTCCCTGGCCCCGCCCCTTTCATTCAGAGCCGGGACAAGGCGCCCAGGGCAGCTGACCCTCCTGCCCACCCCTTGTTCCGGCCCCGCTTTCATTCATTGGGATTCAGTTCTGTCAATCATGGAGGCTCAGCATCACATGTGGGCGTTACCTATGCTTAGGAACGCCCACTCCTTCAGACTAACACCCACCCATCAAGGCATTTTGATATTTGCATAACTCCTCCCACTGCTTACGTCAGGACTGAGGGCTCTATAGAGGAGTGCTGTAATGTTTTCAGGAAGCTATGTACAGCTGACTCCCCTCCCACCAGCCATGATCTGCCTGCATTGCATAGAGAAGCACAGAGACCCAGTGATGACATCATTGGGTGTAAAATAAGGTCACAGAAATGGTGAGGTTCATTAGCATGCTAATGCGAGAAAAAGCAGATGAACTCCTTCCCGCCCAGGCCTGAAGTCCCTTTATTCGGGTTTGTACACCCAGAGGGGCAATAAAATCGGTGATCATGTGACCACTGTGATTGGCTGTCCCAGTGGTTACATGATTGGGGAGCTGGTGCCAGCGGCTAGCAATCATTAGTGGGGAGGAAAGTTGTCTTTGCATGCTCTCAGCACAGAAACATTGGGCACCGCCGCATACGTGTGGGGGCGTTTAGGTCCGCCCATTTGCCACCACATATATTCATTACCTGGGCAGTAACAGGTAACGTTGGCTTTGGCATGCTATTGGTTCCTGTCTTCCAATCAGGCTCCTGTCTTGTCATCACAAGGGGTCCCTAGGGTGGCTACGATTGGTCGGATTAAACCCAGACATGGTCCGCTGGTGTCACCATGAGAAAGGCCACGCCGCCATTACAGGAGGTGTCAGCGGAGGAGCCGGGAATTATGGGAAGGAGATCTCACTGTTGGAGCATAAAGATTTAGGAATCTGCCAGACTCCGCCTACAACTAGAATATCGCCTTCACGCCTATAGTGGGAGGAGTCAATCGATCCTCAGAACAATCAGCCATTATATGATTAGGAATAATGTGACTGAGCGATTGTTACTGAGAGGGCGGAGTCCCCGGAGGGTTCGATCTGTCACAATATCGCCAGATACGAACGCACAAAAAAAAATCCTCAGGTGGCGACTGAAAGCCGAACGTCATCATTACCAGACATGTCCTCTCCTGTGATGAGCCGATTGGCCCCGCCCACAGCGCCTGAACCCCATTGAAGTCTTTGGGGTTTATATCTTGTGATTTGTTTTCAAAACTTAATTTTTAATTATTAAAATACTTAATTTTTTGGGTAAAAAAGGGGGCGGGGTAGCTGGGAACCACCATGGGGGAGGGGGGGGGGGGGGGGGAATACCATTTAACTTTTTAAAAAATACGCAATTCCTTTAAAGGGGAACTCCACTTTTGTGGGAAAAAAAAAGTTTAAAAAAAGTCTAGTTTATAAAATTGCGACACAAATCATATTGTGATTGAATGTTATTAGAAATTCCATTTCCTTTTTCAATCTGCAGCTGCTGTCATTTTCTGTACAATGCAATATGGCCACAATGCAAATATGGCCACCGGGAGGCGCTCTGTACACAGATGATATACAGAACGCCCCCCCCAGAAATACAATATGGCCACCGGGAGGCGCTCTGTACACAGATGGTAAACAGAACGCCCCCCAGAAATACAATATGGCCACCGGGAGGCGCTCTGTACACAGATGATATACAGAACGCCCCCCCAGAAATACAATATGGCCACCTCGAGGCGCTCTGTACACAGATCGTATACAGAACGCCCCCCCAGAAATACAATATGGCCACCGGGAGGCGCTCTGTACACAGATGATATACAAAACGCCCCCCCCAGAAATACAATATGGCCACCTGGAGGCGCTCTGTACACAGATGGTATACAGAACGCCCCCCAGAAATACAATATGGCCACCGGGAGGCGCTCTGTACACAGATAGTATACAGAACACCCCCCAGAAATACAATATGGCCACCGGGAGGCGCTCTGTACACAGATGGTAAACAGAGCGCCCCCCAGAAATACAATATGGCCACCGGGAGGCGCTCTGTACACAGATAGTATACAGAACGCCCCCCAGAAATACAATATGGCCACCGGGAGGCGCTCTGTACACAGATGGTAAACAGAACGCCCCCCAGAAATACAATATGGCCACCAGGAGGCGCTCTGTACACAGATGATATACAGAACGCCCCCCAGAAATACAATATGGCCACCGGGAGGCGCTCTGTACACAGATGGTAAACAGAACGCCCCCCAGAAATACAATATGGCCACCGGGAGGCGCTCTGTACACAGATGATATACAGAACGCCCCCCCAGAAATACAATATGGCCACCTGGAGGCGCTCTGTACACAGATAGTATACAGAACGCCCCCCAGAAATACAATATGGCCACCGGGAGGCGCTCTGTACACAGATAATATACAGAATGCCCCCCCAGAAATACAATATGGCCACCAGGAGGTGCTCTGTACACAGATGGTAAACAGAACGCCCCCCAGAGATACAATATGGCCACCGGGAGGCGCTCTGTACACAGATAGTATACAGAACCCCCCCCCCAAATACAATATGGCCACCTGGAGGCGCTCTGTACACAGATAGTATACAGAACGCCCCCAAGAAATACAATATGGCCACCCGGAGGCGCTCTGTACACAGATGGTATACAGAACCCCCCCCAGAAATGTCATTTCCTGCTTGTGTGATTGGCTCACTGATTTCCCCAGAAGTCTGCACCAAGATACAAGTCAGATTTTGGGCATCCCCTGCAACATAAATGTCGATTTTGGTGAGATACTCCCAATAGGAAATCACATCTAAAAGGGATGCAGACTCTGCCACTTTCCTCATTAGAGCCCTGCAGGTGCAGCAGCTGATTGATAATGATAAAGCCCCTCCCATTCACAGTCACTGTGCACATGGACACAGAGAAACAAACAGATATTTCTCCAGAGTAACAAAAGGGAGGAATCTGCTACAAAGTTTGTTACAATCCCTGCAATGTACAGAGATCACCCGGAGGGGGAGGGGTTTATTCTCTGCAAGATAACACACCTCCCAACTTTTTGAGATGGGAATGAGGGACACCTATCAGCAAAAGTATGCAGGAATAGGACACACCCTTGCCACGCCCCCTTAAAGGAGAATTGTACAACAAAATAACAAGATTAGTTAAACCCACAAGTGCTTTTTTTTTACCACTAATATTCCTTTATATTGGCTTTTGGATTTACAAATGTAGCAATTTAGAGATCAGATGAAAGGTTTAGCGCTGGGAAACACTTTTTGAATGATAAAAAGTACATTTTTTTATACATCTATATGGATCAGACCAAAATGAGGGACGAATGAGGAGGAATGAGGGACAGAGGGACATTGCTCCAAATCAGGGACAGTCCCTCGAAATCAGGGACAGTTGGGAGCTATGAGATAAGTACACCTTTGTAAACAGGTTACATGTTACACCATTATTGGGGTGTAACATGTTCAGCATCTTCCTGTTTTCTTCTCCCCTCCCCCGGTGGTGACAGCAGGCTGGGTATCTTCCCCCCCTTTAACAATTGTAAATGAGAGGAGCCCCACAGAGTTCTGTGAATAAATGAACTACAAGAACCGTCGGTCTTTGCGGGTGTCGGCTTGTAGTTCTCGATGAACTTCCAGTTGATTTTTCCTGTTATTGTGTGACGATGTACAAGCAGAGAGCCTGAGATCTCCACCTGCTGATCCCGGCTCCGAAAAAAAAGAAATGCACGTTTTTTTTTTTTACCTGCAAAATATGTGCTTTTTTTTTTTTTTTTTTTAAAGGTGAATTTATCCTTGAACCCCTTCACACTGACATTACACATACATGCAGCCTCACCAGAATATCATATATTGCACTTCACGCTTCCTTAGATGTGGCGGCTGCATTCGTTTTCTTTCTTTTTTACTTTTTCCTTTATTATCACCTGGTGATCCCGCCAGTAACACACTTCCTGTCCTGGGGGACAACACTCACTGTATTGTACCTGTAGAGGAGCTGCACCACCCTATGACTGGACTACAGAACACCCCCCCCCCCCACTGATCTCCCTTACATAAGAGGAGGGGTGTTATGTAGTTCAGAGAAGACAGCTGATAACTTTGTTTGAGATGCCAGCTCAGTGCACAGGAAGTTACCAGGAGACTGGCGGGATCAACAGAGATTCCTGTAACGTCACCATATACAGCAACAAGGTCATTGTTCAGACAAGCTCCGCCTTTTATCATTAAAACACCGACCCCCCCCCCCCCCCCGCAGCTTCACTCCAACTTCCCTATGTCCATCAGTCTGCAGGCAGGAGGAGGCATTTCCCCGTCATCCCTCCCCCAGTGATCAGACTGTACATTGTAACTTTGTAGAGGGGGGAGAAGTCATTTCCTCAGTCTCCCCTCCCCCAGTGATCAGACTGTACATTGTAACTTTGTAGAAGGAGGAGGAGGCATTTCCTCAGTCTCCCCTCCCCCAGTGATCAGACTGTACATTGTAACTTTGTAGAGGGGGGAGAAGTCATTTCCTCAGTCTCCCCTCCCCCAGTGATCAGACTGTACATTGTAACTTTGTAGAAGGAGGAGGAGGCATTTCCTCAGTCTCCCTCCCCCAGTGATCAGACTGTACATTGTAACGTTGTAGAAGGAGGAGGAAGCATTTCCTCAGTCTCCCCTCCCCCAGTGATCAGACTGTACATTGTAACTTTGTAGAAGGAGGAGGAGGCATTTCCTCAGTCTCCCCTCCCCCAGTGATCAGACTGTACATTGAGAAACAATCTTCTCCTTCCCTTTCTACAAAGTTACAATGTACAGTCTGATCACTGGGGGAGAGACTGAGGAAATGCTCCCTCCTCCTGCTACAAAGTTACAATGTCCAGTCTGATCACTGGGGGAGGGGAGACTGAGGAAATGCTTCCTTCTCCTTCTACAAAGTTACAATGTACAGTCTGATCACTGGGGGAGGGGAGACTGAGGAATGCTTCCTTCTCCTTCTACAAAGTTACAATGTACAGTCTGATCACTGGGGAGGGGAAACTGAGGAATGCCTCCTCCTCCTTCTACAAAGTTACAATGTACAGTCTGATCACTGGGGGAGGGGAGACTGAGGAAATGCTTCCTCCTCCTTCTACAAAGTTACAGTCTCCCCCTCCCCCAGTGATCAGACTGTACATTGTAACTTTGCATTAAGTCACAAGCTGAGAGGCTGCAGCAGGGGGCTGATCTGTGTCAGACATTCGTGAACACCGCCGAGAACTGCGCAGGCACCAGGATTTACATGATTGTATCATCTCTGAGCGGACATCTCAGTCCGGGACGTAGATGGTGACCCCGGATGATACCTGAACAGAGATGGAGCCATCTTTGTGGAGAGGAGATCAGATGAAGGCATTGTCGGGGGGGGGGGGGTCCTGTGATCTCTGTGAGGGAATAAACACCCAGCGGGGGTGACACGGACACAGGACTGCGCATGCGCGGACTATTGATCTGATGCCGGTCTGTGGTAATTAGAACAATAAAGGAGGATGCAAGCTGGGGGTGACGCGGGGCGGGATTGGACGGTGTGACCCCGGTGAGGGGTAGTTGGGGGGTCACCGGTGACCTGATTTGGGGGAATGGATTGTGAACCCCCCCCTCCCCTCCCCCGTCACATTAGCGCTGTCATTGCAGAAATCTCTTCCTTGGGATGGGACGGAGCGGTGTGACACCCCTAAGTGACCAGCAGAGGGCGCCCCAGGCTCACCGGCAGACCTCGGGTCACTTAACCCGTTCATGGCCACGATCCCTTCGCTTTATTCAGGTCAGGGGGGTAAAGGTGAGCCGGGAGCCCCCCCTACCCCCCCCCACCAGGCCGCAGACATTATTATTATTATTATTATTATACGATTTATATAGCGCCGACAGTTTGCGCAGCTCATTACAACATGAGGGCAGACAGTACACTTACAATACAAATCAATACAGGAGGAGGAATCAGAGGGCCCTGATCCCAAGAGCTTACAATCTAGGAACATAAGACTTTCTACCGTGGCGATCGGTTTCCGGTTGCGCGGACGCGGCGCGCTCTACAGACGTTCGGCTTCTTATGGCGGAGCGAGGAGGAAAAAAAAAAAAAATATTCTGCCTGCCTACTGGCTGAACTCTTCTTCTGGAAATGCCGTGTGCCTGGATGACAGCCAATCACCTGCACTTTTCAGAGGGTCGCCAATGGCGGCTCCTATATTCTTCATTATGGAGGACGCCGGCGCTGAGCTCTCCTTCCGAAAAACTACCAGCCGCCTGGCTGTCATGCCGATCCCCCCCCCCCCACCCCACCCCGGCTTCAATGGTCAATGATATAAACCAGAGCCGCTTGTCTCTGATTTTCCTTATCTTCAGATTTGTGTCCTGGAGGGTCAAGATAGCCGCGAACCGGGAGAAGTGAGCAGAGCGGCCAGGCAAATCGCATTTTCAGGAAATGACAGCCCCCCCTGTATGCCTCCTGATATCAGGATCTTTACATCTTTACATGCTGCATCATTCTGAACGGACTAAGGCATTGCCGTGATTTTTATTTCATACGTTACGTCACAAATATTGCGGCGCGTCTGATTCTTATCGTGTGCTGTGCCATAAATGTTCCAACGTTCTGTTTTTTTTGTGCATTGTGTCACAAATGTTGCGTCGTGTTTACATTTTTATCGTGCGTTGCGTCACAAATGTGGCAATTTTTTTTTTTTGGTACGTTGTCTCACAAATGTTGTTGCAATTTTTATTGTGCATTGTGTCACAAATGTTGCAACAGTTTGTTTTTTGTCACGTGTTGTGTCAGAAATGTTGCGGCGAGTCCGATTTTTGTCACGCGTTGCGTCACAAATGTTGCGGCGACTATGATTTTTATCACGCGTTGCGTCACAAATGTTGCGGCGAGTCCGATTTTTATTGTGTTGTATCACTAATGTTGCAGGATGTCCGATTTTTATCACGCGTTACGTCACAAATGTTGCGGCGAGTCCAATTTTTATCACGTGTTGCGTCACAAATTTTGCGGCTAGTCCTTATTTTTATCATGTGTTTTATCACAAATGTTGCGGCGAGTCCAATTTTTATCACGTGTTGCGTCACATCCGATTTTTATCACGCGTTGCGTCACAAATGTTGCGGCGAGTCTGATTTTTATCATGTGTTGTGTCACAAATGTTGCGTCGAGTCTGATTTTTATCACGCGTTGCGTCACAAATGTTGCGGCGTGTTTGCATTTTAGAGCATTTTGGCGTTTCCTTATTTTCAATGGGCTGCCCTAACACAACGCACATTAACATGCGACATTCTGTGCATTAGCACCCCACAAGAAGTGTAAAATACGGCGCCTGGCAATGCTGAGCGCTCGCTCTCTGAAAATGTCCTTTGCCTGGCTGTAATGCTCAGACAGTTTTTGTTGCATGTTTGCTGAAAGAAAAAACCCTAACCGGGTGGAAGTGATGATGAGATACTTATTATTATTATTATTATATAAAATGTAACAATGCGATTCCAGTAATTGTCACTCCGCTTATAATGTCATGCAGCACGCGGAGCGCGTTGTTTGCGCACTTTCACATGCGATGGTGCGGTCCCACCTGCCGGTCACTTTTGTAAGGACGATGCTCTCCATGCCTCATATAGATCTACACAACAAAGGAAGCCCCCCCCCCCTCCCCCACCCTCATAAACCGCATGCAAAAATCACCATAAAACGCACCATAAAACGCACATTAAAAAGACGCCGGGGAAGAAATGCGGACTGCCAAATTGCGCTAACCAAATCACGCAACGCGTGTTGCCCACAAAAAACGCTTTACGGAACCCGTGCCGCAATTTGGCGAGCAACAATCGTGTTAGAATCGCACAGCGTTTTAAGGTGCCGTTGCAATGAATTGGCCCCTAAAAACGTTGACATTTTGTGCCGGTTTGCACTAGTTGCGATGCCAGACATTGCTGTGCAGATCACATGCGATGTCTGTGCGATGCGATTTCAGCCACACAAACTGTATGGCTGAAATCGCATTGCATTGGCACCAAAATGGTGCAGGACCCTTTTTTTTTTTTTTTGGTCCGCACTGGAATCGGATCGCATCGGACCGATTCCTGCAGCATTTCACAGCTCGCACTGCGATCTGCGAACCATTAACTTTACATTGACACCCGCAGTGGTTTGCAGATCTCGGAGCGAACCAGTGTGCGATTCAGGTGCGACGCGGGAACCGGCACTGAGTCGCAGGGCTATGTGCATTGCACCAGTGGGAACCGGGCCTTTGACAGCGCGTTTTGAAATCGTGGCGATTCCGCCCGCGATTCAAAGCGCCTATGTGTGAACGGAAGCCTTAATCGCCTGTTCACGATGCGGCTTTGGAATCCAGCTACTCCAGCGCAATTTCAAAGTCGCCAGTCACTGTGATTTCTTGTGAGGCTTGCTGACATCTGTGCGATTTCGTGCACAGATGTCAATGCAAATCGCACACGAAATCACAAAAAAAAAAGAGTGCAGGAACCTTTTTCAAGTATGTGCAAGTTGGAGTCGCACTGATATGAGCCGTTCCATGGGCACAAATAGGGTGCGCCTTGTCATGCGATTTTGAATTGTCAATTTGTATGACAATTCGCACCCCATTGCCCGGCAAAATGGAACCGTTTAGAGTCGCAGCGATTATGAAAAAGGTTCCTGCACTACTTTTTTGCCGATTTCATTGCGACTTGCATAGACTTCTGTTGAAATGAAGTCGCAAGCCGCAATGAAATCGGCACTGATGTGCAGCTTTGATATCGCGCTGAAGCAGCGATTTCAAAGCCGCACCGGTGTGAGCGGAGGCTAAAGGTAAAAATACTCACCTTAGTTAAAACGGCTCCGACACCCACAATGTCCCTCGCTGGCGCCGGAATCTTCTCCCTGGTATCCTCCGGGTGCCAGTCTTGAAGCAATGCTATGGACCTCAAGTCGCATCAAAGTCGGACCAAAGTAGTGCAGGGACTATTTTGAAGTCGCACAGATATGAATGGTACTCATTGGAAATCATGGGGTACGACTTGTTATGCGACTTTGCAGTCCCAAATACACTAAGGCCCCTTTTGCACTTGTACGACCTGAAAGTGATGCGACTTTGATGCGACTTTGACCCAACTTGAAGCAATGCCTGTGTAATCTTGAGGTCTATGGACTTCAGGTTGCAGCGACTTCAAAGTAGTCCCTGCACTACTTTTGATGCGACTTGAAGTCATGCAAATTTGAACGGTAGTCATTGGAAATCATGGGGTACGACTTTGCAGTCCCAAGTCGCAGGACAAATCGCACACGTGTAAAAGGGGCCTTAAATACACTAAGTACCCTTTCACACTTGTATGGCCTGAAAGTGAAATTTTTTTGATGCGACTTGAAGCAATGCCCGTGTAATCTTGAGGTCTATGGACCCCAAGTCGCATCAAAGTCAGACCAAAGTGGTGCAGGGACTACTTTAAAGTCACACAGATATGAATGGTACTCATTGGAAATCATGGGGGTTAAGACTTTTCATGCGACTTTGCTGTCCCAAGTCACAGGACAAGTTGCACAAGTGTGAAAGGGGCCTAAAGTTAATTTTAGCGCACACAAATGCGATATATTACCCATTTTTTTTTTTGGTGCGCCGAGTAAATAGATACCCAACGTGTCAAGCCTTAAAATTGCATGAGACGCCAACAAACTTCAGTACCCTAAATTTCCCATAGGGGGCCCAAAGGTCCTCAGTTTAGAGTTATCCGTAGATAATAGGTTGATTGCGATCACTCCAGCGTGCGCGGCGATATATAGCGCAATCAGCGACACGTTTGGTTATCTTTATATGTGCATATGGAGGGGGCTCTGAATTTTTGGGAGGCTCGAAACATTTCCGTGTAACTTAATTTTTTTGCTTTTTTTTTTTTTTTCAATAAACTTTATTTTTTGATCACATGGGGGACAAAAAAGTGTTTTGATGGGAGCGCCATGACGTCACATGAGAGCGTTTCTTGGCGAGGGCAGTAGAGGGGGCGAGAGACCACCAGGGACGCAACCAACAATCCCTTTGATACATTGCAATCGCTCTGCATTTTTATTGCCTAAGACTCCATTCACACCTGGGCGACTCCAGAATCGCAGCAAAAACGCGGAGACGCAATGCCATTATTTCCTAATGGCGTCTCAAACGCGGTGCAATTTTGTCGCTGTTGCCGCGCAATAAATCGCACCACATTTGCAGCGAAATCACGACGCGCAGAGGTTGTCGCTCAAACAGGAGCTTCTTTTGAGGCAACAGCATTGTGCGTCGCGGTCCGCCGCGATTTATCGCACCGCAATTGGTGTGCCATTAAGAAGTGACGGCATCGGAAAACGCGTTCCGCTGCAATTCTGGAATCGCCGGATTCTGCCCGCGATTCCACAATGTGATTGGAGCTGGCGTGACATGACCGCCACCAGTAAGCGGCTCGCCCCAAGCCATGCTGGGCTTTGTAGTTCAGTGACGTTCGGAGAGTCTGGCTCTCTTCCACTCCGTACGCTCGACACCGAGCATTTACCGAAGTGCACCGCCGCGGTATAGTGTTACTATAGTGACCAGCTATCGCCACGGCAACGCCATAGTTCCTTTATGTTGTGAGTGATCGTTTTGTCTGGGGCTCGGGAACCTGACTGTATAGATAAAGGATTGGTCCTCTGTGACAGCAGACTCCGCCCACTCCGTACACACGCCCTTCATTCGAGGAATATTCACGCCCGGCTTCTATATCTGATGACGGCTCCACTTTAAGGCTGAGGCACAAAAAACTTCATGTGAATAGCAACAAAGGATAGAAATCCTGCTGAAAATGTCTTTACAAACCCAGATATTACCTTGTAAAAGTAGTAGTGACATCATCACTGGGCTGTACAGAGAGCAGAGGCTCCACCCACTACAGAAAACTGCAGGAGGGGGCGGAGACAAGATCAATCCCACTGCAAAAGGAGAGAGCAGAGCTGTGGAGGAGGAGGAGGAGGAGGCGGAGACAAGATCACTCCCCCTGCAGAAGGAGAGAGAGCAGAGCTGTGGGAGGGGCCCAGCAGGCTCCACCCACTACAGGAGGAGGCGGAGACAAGACTAGTCCCCCGGTGTTACAGGGTACAGGGAGGACACTATATGATAGGGGACTGTATTTGACAAGACACCGGCACAAGGAGAGAGAGCAGAGCTGTGGGAGGGGCCCAGCTGGCTCCACCCACTACAGGAGGGGTGGAGACAAGATAAATCCCCCTGCACAAGGAGAGAGAGCAGAGCTGTGGGAGGGGCCCAGCTGTCTCCACCCACTACAGGAGGGGGGAGACAAGATCACTCCCCCTGCAGAAGGAGAGAGAGCAGAGCTGTGGGAGGGGCCCAGCTGGCTCCACCCACTACAGGAGGGGTGGAGACAGGATCACTCCCCCTGAAGAAGGAGATAGAGCAAAGCTGTGGGAGGGGCCCAGCTGGCTCCACCCACTACAGGAGGGGGCGGAGACAAGACCAGTCCCCCCCTGCACAAGGAAAGAAAGCAGAACTGTGGGAGGGGGCCAGCCGGCTCCACCCACTACAGAAGGGGCGGAGTCAAGACCTGTTCCCCTGCATAAGGAGAGAAAGCAGAACTGTGGGAGGGGCCCAGCTGGTTCCACCCACTACAGGAGGGGTGGAGACAAGATCAATCCCCCTGCACAAGGAGAGAGAGCAGAGCTGTGGGAGTGGCTCAGCTGGCTCCACCCACTACAGGAGGGGGCGGAGACAAGACCAGTCCCCCTGCACAAGTAGAGAGCACAGCAGTGGTCGGTCTTTATTACAGGAAGTCTCACACTGGATTACTGCACAGATCTGGGAGAAGATTCTAGAGGACGAATGTACTTAGATGATATTCCTTTTCATTGGATGGATGGGATCAGAGGGGGCGGGGTGTCACATATAATCACATATTTTTCTGTACAGAGCTGGTAATTGTGGGTGTTGCCTCGGTGCGTCATGCGTTCGGTATTGCGCTTTCCTGCGTTCACTGTCATAGAAGGAAGTGAGATATATTTTTAGATCTGGGGATGAAGACAGTTGAGACAATAAACAATAGAATGGTATTATTCTGCGGTGTCAGGGAAGATGGCGGCGTGCCCTGTGGGCGGAGCCAGGACGGAGATCAACATTAACCTGTTTGTTTAATAAGCCGACGAGCAACGCGCGGAGCCACGCCCAGCCCGGACACCTTTCAGTGCAACATTTCCACCAGCCACGCCCACCTGACATATTTTTTCCATGGACAGGAAAAGGCGCCATTCACCAACAGACAATTACATCGGTCAGCATCCCCAACCCCCCGAAAAAATCACATCCCCTCCCCGACAAAAAAAACAAAACATACTTACGACTGAAGTTTAATGCAAATATTTCCTGATCCCCTCCCCCATCATCAACGTGATAATGGACATTTTTGAATAAAACTTTTCTGTTTTCATTGCATACCTTATTTTCCTACCCAGTGATGTCATCAGTGGGTCTCTGTGCTTCTCTATGCAATGCAGGCAGATCATGGCTGGTGGGGGGGGGGGCAGCAGGGGGCTGTACGTAGCTTCCTGAAAACATCACAGCACCCGACCTCAGTACTCCTCTATAGAGCCCTCCCCAGTCCTGATGTAAGCAGTGGGAGGAGTTATGCAAATATGAAAAAGGCCTTGATGGGTTGGTGTCTGGAGGAATGGGCGTACCTAGGCAGGCTGCATTTGTATAGGTAACGCCCCCATGTGGTGCTGATCCTCCATGATTTAGTGAGCCCTCAGTCCTGATGAAAGTAGTGGGCGGGCTCTTGGGAGGAGTTATGCAAATATAAAAATGCCTTCATGGGTGGGTGTCAGGTCTGGAGTGGGAGGAGTTATGCAATATGAAAGATTGCCTTGATGGGTGGGTGTCAGGTCTGGAGTGGGAGGAGTTATGCAATATGAAAAAGGCCTTGATGGGTGGGTTTCAGTCTGGAGGAGTGGGTGTTTCTAGGCAGGCTGGATTTGCATAGGTAATGTCCACATGTGGTGCTGAGCCTCCAATTTTGGATGAGCCCTTAGTCTTGATGTAAGCAGTGGGAGGAGTTATGCAAATATGAAAAAGGCCTTAATGGGTGTGTGTCAGTCTGGAAGAATGGGCGTGTCTAGGCAGGCTTCGTTTGCATAGGTAACGCCCCCATGTGGTGCTGAGCCTCCATGATTGGGTGAGCCCTTATTATTGATGTAAGCAGTGGGAGGAGTTATGCAAATATGAAAAAGGCCTTGATGAGTGGGTGTCAGTCTGGAAGAATGGGCGTGTCCAGGCAGGCTGCATTTGCATAGGTAACGCCCCTACGTGGTGCTAAGCCTCCATGATTGGATGAGCCCTCAGTCCTGATGGAAGCAGTGGGCAGGCTCCTAGGAGGAGTTATGCAAACATCAAAATGCCTTGATGGGTGGGTGTCAGGTCTAGAGTGGGAGGAGTTATGCAATATGAAAAAGGCCTTGATGGGTGTGTGTCAGTCTGAAAGAATGGGCGGGTCTAGGCATGCTTCATTTGCATACCCTGTTACCCCGAAAATAAGACCTAGCGTGATCGTCAGTGATGGCTGCAATATAAGCCCTACCCCCCAAATAAGCCCTACCTTTTTCCCCCGAAAATAAGCCCTTCCCTGAAAATAAGACCTACAAGGACTTTAACTAGGGCTTATTTGGGGGGGGTAGGGCTTATATTGCAGCCATCACTGACAATCACACTAGGTCTTATTTTCGGGGGAAACAGGGTAGGTAACGCCCCCATGTAGTGCTGAGCCTCCATGATTGGGTGAGCCCTTATTATTGATGTAAGCAGTGGGAGGAGTTATGCAAATATGAAAAAGGCCTTGATGAGTAGGTGTCAGTCTGGAAGAATGGGCGTGTCCAGGCAGGCTGCATTTGCATAGGTAACGCCCCCATGTAGTGCTGATCCTCCATGATTGAATGAGCCCTCAGTCCTGATGGAAGTAGTGGGCGGGCTCTTGGGAGGAGTTACGCAAATATCAAAATGTCTTGATGATTGGGTGTCAGGTCTGGAGTGGGAGGAGTTATGCAACATGAAAAAGGCCTTGATGGGTGGGTATCAGTCTGGAAGAATGGGCGTGTCTAGGCAGGCTTTGTTTGCATAGGTAACGCCCCCATGTGGCGCTAAGCCTCCATGATTGATTGAGCCCCCAGTCCTGATGGAAGCAGTGGGGCGGGCTCTTGGGAGGAGTTATGCTAATATCAGAAGGGTTTGTTCACACCAGGAACATGTGCACAATCACGCCTTTCCCTGCACCGCACAAAAATGAGCTGCTCTTTGCAGACGTGTGCGGACGCCATTCAATCTGCATCTAGCAAATGGGCGCAGGTTTGTGGCGGCCAAAATGCATGGGAGTGCGGTTCAAAAAATTCAAGAGGAATGTCCAGCGCTTCAGCAGCGATTCTAATAGGTGAATGTTATCCTGCAGATGACTTTCCAACCCACTTCTGCCAAATGCGTCCAATAAACCGTCCGATTCCCCCGGCTGTACATCTTCTCCTCTATTCACCTTTCCTCCCCCAATATCTTCACCTCATCACATGGGAACCCCAAAAGAATCTCCTACAGTGTCCTATTTTATAATAATAATTATTTATAAATATATATAATAATATTTAATGTATATTAAAAATATAAATTGATATTTATAAATAAATGGAAACAATTGTATGTATATTGTGCACACATGTGAATTAAATCACCATCAATGCTCCACCAGAGAGCTCCGCCCACCACCTGTGCCGCTTACTTGCCAAATCACCAGAATAAACCTGCATTTCACTCCATTCCAGGTAGGTCAGCGGATCGGCAACCCTCATCGTTCCTCCTCTCCGGGATAACTGCGATTCCCACAACACGTGCCAGCTTAATGTCTACTAACCCCTAACCAGAGGTAGGTCCATTGAGGCACAAAATCTGGTAATCTTAGATCTCTCTTCCAATCTTCTCAGTGCCCACCATTAATACCGGCCATGGAGCGCAAATCCGTGGATTCCCACTCCGCCTGCCACCCTTTAGCCCTCGTTCACATTGGAGCAATTTGTCATGCGATTTGACAGGTCGAATTGCATGACAAGTTGCAGCCTATTGCCGGTGTTCTGCCGAGAAAGTTCCTCTCGGCAGATAAGGACCCCCCTCTACTGCACAGGCGCTGCGCCTGCGCAGTAGGAGCCGGCGGAAATAGCCGAAGCGAAATAGACTCCAAGCGGTGCAACGCCAATTTTTGGCGGCTCCGCAACGGTTTGCAAAAGTAGTTCCTGCACTGCTTTTGGCAATTTCGGGTGCGACGTCAATAGACGTCTGTGCATGAAGCCGCACAGATGTCTTTCAAGATGCACCCGAAGTCGCACTGACATCAATATGAACGAGGGCTTATATGTGCTAAACTCCTACATCTTACCAGAATGGATCCTTTAACCATTTTCAGCCCTGGAAGGTTTTACCCCCCCCCCTCCCCCCCCCCCCCCCCCCCCTCAACCAGGGTTTTTTGTTTTGTTTTTTTGCTATTCAGCACTGTGCTACTTTAGCTGGTAATTGAGCAGTCATGCAATGCTGTACCCAATTGACATTTGTATAATTTTTTTTACACAAGTTTCTTTTGGTGGTATTTGATCACCTCTGGGCTTTTTTTTTTTTTTTTTGGTTTGCGACATATAAATGAAAAAATAAATAACAACAATAATTTTTTTTACTTACTATCTACTATAAAAAAAATATCCAATAAAATCAAATTTCTTCAAAAATGTAGGCCAAAATGTATTCTGCTACATGTATTTTGATAAAAAGAAATCCCAATAAATGTACATTGATTGGTTTGTGTGAAAGTCTTTTTATAGTGTCTACAAATGATGGTGTATATATGCTGGAGTTTTTTTTTTTTTTTATACTACTAATAGCGATAGTGTGGTGAACAATCTGACACTAACCCTGTACACAACGGGTCTGTACACCTGCTGTGCCCATTATGAAAGGTTCCCAGTTCTGCACACCCGCTGTGCCCATTATGAGGGGTTCTCACCATCCCTGTGCTGAGTTCCCAGGTCTGTACACCCGCTGTGCCCATTATGAGGGGTTCTCACCATCCCTGTGCTGAGTTCCCGGGTCTGTACACCTGCTGTACCCATTATGAGGGGTTCTCACCATCCCTGTGCTGAGTTCCTTGGTCTATACACCTGCTGTGCCCATCATGAGGGGTCCCCACCATCCCTGTGCTGAGTTCCTGGGTCTGTACATCTGCTTTGCCCATTATGAGGGGTTCCCAGTTCTGCACACCCGCTGTGCCCACCTTGAGGGGTTCCCATCAACCCTGTGCTGAGTTCCCAGGTCTGCACACCCGCTGTGCCCATTATGAGGGGTTCCCACCATCCCTGCGCTGAGTTGGAGATGGTCCAACTGAGGGGTTAGACCATCTCCAAGGTGGACATAGTTGGTAAATCTCATTGTTGGAACACTCCCTGGAATCTATAAAGACTGGTGCATAGATTGTGTGAAGCTCTTCTATAGGTGGTACAATGTGCGCCAAATCTATGGCCCGGTCTAGAACTTGGACCTGAATTTGGCTGGTGCTGAAACACTTTTTTTCGCCCACATAAGACTGTTCGCAAAATCTCTCTGCGCCAGTGTCTCTTTCTGTACACCAATGGAGAGTTGGACTTCGTTATCTCCGCTTTCCCAAGATTCGATCTGTCGGTATTTTATTTCGAATTTGGTGGATGAGTCGCGGTCAGAACCCAACGTCTCGCAGAGGCTTCATGAATTTGGCGCAATCTATGATGAAAAATACAGATTGACACCGGAAAAGTGGCACAGCAGCTTTATTGAATCCCCCCCCCCCCCCCAGTATACAAAGTCAGGCTCCACCTAAAACTAAAATATTAATCCTTCAATGTATGAAGAATTATTTCTGTTGATAATTGGGGTCCTCTTATCTCTCTGCGCTGATTGGAGACACCAGACTCTCCGCAGTAATGATTGTTAGCCTGGAGATCATGTGATCTGAGCTGCCAAGGCTGGGACTGGGGGAACAGCAGAAAATCCTCCAAAAGAGAATTTCACAAAACCGACGCGTCCCGCCAATTCCCGTGAAATGTGGATTTTAATGACAGGTCCACTTTTTAACGCAATTCTTTTTTTTTTTTTTTTTTTTTTTTTCCATGCTGGTGGTCAGTGCGGAACATTCAGGGTCATTTCCAGGGTTTGGGGTAAATGGGGGGGACCGTTCCCCCTGAAAGCTGGGCGCAGTTTGCATTTAGTTCCCGCGGTCATTAAGCGGCGAAATCTTCTTAGATTTCCTCAGGGGCCACAAACGCACGCCGGCTTAAATGCAGATAAAAACTGGCGGAGCCATCTCTGGCCACAGGAGCTCTCAATCTGAATGCCCAGGCGGCCGGCTGGTTGTGTTCCATTAGAGCCGTGCCTGTCTGCATTTCTTGGTTGAAGCCTCACCGCTTCCCCATAGAGAACAGTTAACAATGCAAGGCCAGGCAGAACAAAAGGGAAAGCCTGCGCCCAATCAGAGGGCCAAGGCAAGGTCTGACGCAGCCTGATAGGCCGAAGGGGGCCCAATAGCCCGCCGGCGTTTCTTGGCTGTCAAAAGCACGTGGGGGGAGATGATTAGAAGCTTGTAGTTATTGGCTGAATGGGATCCCCTTCACCCCCCTTCTCCCACCCCCCCCCCCCCCCCCCAGCCTCTACACCTCCTCTGCATCTTACACACTGAGGCTGCTTCCAGTCTCTCTGCTCTCTATTAACCCCAAACGCGCCGCTGTGCGCTCGCCGAAGGGCAGCCTGATGAACGCGGTCCTAGTTCTCACCGACCTGTCCGAAGAAAATGGACAAGACGCCATCGGAAGGACCAATTCCCATTCCTGCAAAGCCAAACGCACAAATCGCCTATCGGTTGGCTTTCGAGGTCAACGACGAACCGCTCCAACGCCAACTTGCGCTCTCTGCCCCCCCCCCCCCCCCCGTGCAGCTCCATCAACGCAAACAATAGTCCAAACCAATGAAGGTCAGAAAGATATCGGACCTTCACTCGCCCCCCCCTATAACGTACGCAAGAATTTATAAAAAGGGGCCACGGGTGCTTCGGTCCAGACATTTAATAATCCGACCGTTTCGTTATTCTGGTGGCACCTAAACTTTTAAAGGTTTTGCTCGTTATTTTTAATTTTTTTTTTTTTTTTTGAGGAAAATTTTAGAGAACTTGGTTGGCTTGTGGTTGTTGTAGCATGCGCGGTGTGATGGGACGACTATTTCAAAAGACTTGCAAAAATCATTCATTTTTAGGAAAGCGAGTATTTTTTAAATTTTTTTTTCTTGTTGCGTGGGGTAAATGATGGCGCACATGGAGGCACTGAAAGAAAAGAATTGCATTCTGATGTATGAAAAATTGTAAACTGATCTAAAAAAAAAAAAAAAATTGGTGTCAGAGACATGCACGTTTGTGTCCGGTAAATCTCAGAAGAAAAAAATATAATCAGTTACCTGGAAAATGATTAAAAATGCATTGCCCAAAAAAAATCTAAATTTACCTGGAAAATTAATAAAAATGTATTGACCAAAAAAAAGGGGTAGTCAACCTTTTGAGCATAGTGTGTCGAAAAATATTTTCAAAGAAATTGAGCGTGCCGATTTTATAACAAAAAAAAAAAAGATTTTTTTTTTTTTTTTATAAAGTAAAAGCTGTAAACTAGTTGAGTAGTGAGAAATTAACATCCTGCACTCTCACACCTCAGATCAGCCCCAATTCCTGCACCTTCACACCTCAGATCACTATCCCCCTGCACATCTGCCCCCACCTCTATACCCCCTGCTCTTCTGTCCCACCACTGTAACCCCCTTTCTCATCTGCTCCATTACTGTACCTCCTGCACATCTGCTCCACAGCCGCACCCTGCACCCCCATGCTCTTCTGTCTCACCACTGAACCATCTTCTCATCTGTCCTAACACTGAACTTATCTGCTCATCTGCCCCACCACTGTACCATCTGCACATCTGTCCCACCTCTGTTCCCCCTGCTCTTCTGTCCCACCAATGTCCCTTCTTTCTCATCTGCCCTGCCACTGTACCCCCTGTACATCTGCCCCACCTCCTGTACCCCCTGCTCTTCTACCCAACCACTGTAACCCCCTGCTCATCTGTCCCACCAATTCACCTCCTTTCACATCTGCCCCCCCCTTCTCATCTGCCCCACCGCTGTACCCCCCTGCTCTTCTTCTGTCCCACCAATTCACCTCCTTTCACATCTGCCCCCCCCTCGCTGAACCTCCCCCTTCTCATCTGCCCCACCGCTGTACCCCCCCCCCGCTCTTCTGTCCCACCAATTCACCTCCTTTCACATCTGCCCCCCCCCCCTTCTCATCTGTCCCACCGCTGAACCCCCTTCTCATCTGCCCTATCACTGTACCCCCCTGCTTTTCTGTCACACCGCTGAACCCCCTTCTTATCCTTCCCACTACTGTACCTCCTGCACATCTGCCCCACCACTGTAATCCCTTTTCTCAACTGCCCCACCACTGTACCTCCCTGCACATCTGCTCCACCAACGTATCCCCATGCTCTTCTGTCTCACTAATTAATCACCTTCTCATCTGTCCTAACACTGAACCCATCCGCTCATCTGCCCCACCACTGTACCCTCTTCTCATCTATGATATGTGTGATATGCAGAGTAGTGAAAGGAAGCAGAGATGAGACACATCTACCTGTCCTGGCACACTCATCCTGCTGATCCAACCCACGTGCTTGTATGGGATGTATGGGATGTATGGGACGTATGGGACGTATGGGATGTATGCGATGTATGTGAGGTATGCGATGTATGTGAGGTATGGGATGTATGTGACGTATGGGATGTATGTGACGTATGGGATGTATGTGACGTATGGGATGTATGTGACGTATGGGATGTATGTGACGTATGGGACGTATGGGATGTATGGGACGTATGGGATGTATGGGACGTATGGGATGTATGTGATGTCACATACAAGCATCTGGAATGGATGCGCAATGATGAGCTCAGGTCAGGGGCATTTTCTGAAAGCAGTGGGCCTGTGTGCAGGATCATAAGTTGGGCCCCCGCAGCTGAGAAAAAGTGCGACGCTCTGCGCCACAGGAAAAGTTTGGTGTGAATTTCATTGCGCTGAATACTGGCTGTGGCTTAAAGGGACACAGAGTACCGGGGTTCAGTAGTAAGTGACACAAAGGTTCAGGAATAATTTCAACAAAGTTCCCAGAAGCTCAACAGTATTTCCACAAACTGTCCCCTGATTGGAGTTTTCTCAATCGCAGTGAAATTCCTTCTTTTTGAGATTGGTAGTGGCAACCAAGCGAGTCATCTTCCTCCAGATGGTGGGCGGGGCTAGCAGGACTGTGATTGGCTTTAGCAGTGGCCAATCACAGTCCTCCTCCTCCTGGAAACAGGGACCGCCCCCCCCCTAACAGAACTGCACCCAATCTCTTCCCCATTACAAAAGATGACGATCGCAGCTACAGCGAAGTTAGAGAACCAAACAATGTTTCCCATCTTTTACAATGTGTGGGGGGCGCAGTGCCCCCCCCCCCTCAGTGCGTTGTGGGGAATTCTGAAATTGGAATACATTCGTGTCTCACTGACACTTCCCTGCGCTGCTCTGCTGATGAGGAGGGAGTCAAGTGCCCGCAAAAGAGGCTTTGCGTGCCGGGGGGGTTTCCTACCCCTGATCTACTGTATTAGAGTTAGTGGCAGCACACTTCTTTCTATTTAATCCACATGGGATACAAAATAACACTTTGTTTCCTATGTGGACTGAAATATATATTGTATATAGACATGTGCGCCGTCAATAAATTTGTTTCGTTTAGTTACGTTTCGTATTAAAATTAATTCGTAATTCGTGTCCGAAATTCAGTTCAGATTCGTACGAAATACAAATTTTCGTTAGGTTCGTTAACTTTTCGTAACAATAACGAAAGTTCGTTATGAGAAAATTTATCATTATGAGGGGCTCCCACCATCCCTGTGCTGTGCTCATTATGAGTGGCTCCCACCATCCCTGTGCTGTGCTCATTATGAGTGGCTCCCACCATCCCTGTGCTGTGCTCATTATGAGGGGCTCCCACCATCCCTGTGCTGTGCTCATTATGAGGGGCTCCCACCATCCCTGTGCAGTGCTCATTATGAGGGGCTCCCACCATCCCTGTGCAGTGCTCATTATGAGGGGCTCCCACCATCCCTGTGCAGTGCTCATTATGAGGGGCTCCCACCATCCCTGTGCTGTGCTCATTATGAGGGGCTCCCACCATCCCTGTGCTGTGCTCATTATGAGGGGCTCCCACCATCCCTGTGCTGTGCTCATTATGAGGGGCTCCCACCATCCCTGTGCTGTGCTCATTATGAGGGGCTCCCACCATCCCTGTGCTGTGCTCATTATGAGGGGCTCCCACCATCCCTGTGCTGTGCTCATTATGAGGGGCTCCCACCATCCCTGTGCTGTGCTCATTATGAGGGGCTCCCACCATCCCTGTGCTGTGCTCATTATGAGGGGCTCCCACCATCCCTGTGCTGTGCTGACTTCCTGGGTTTTTAACTGTTAGGTTTGTTAACTTTTCGTAACAATAACGAAAGTACGTTGTTATAAATTTATCCGAAGTTCGTAAACGAATTTCATACAAAGTTCGTATGCATAAAAATTCGTATTTTGGATCCTCACGAATGTACGAATTTCCTGGAAACTAATCGCACATGTCTAATTGTATACAGACAGTCCTATAAGAAGTTCTGTAACCTGTAAGGGTCATAGTGTGACTGCACAACTGGAGGATAACCAACGTCTTTACCTCCATTGCATTGAAGTGCAGAAAAGTATTTGCAACACACTTCTGTCCTATAGTTAATCCATATGGGATACAAAGTAACATTATTACTTTGTATCCTATGTGCATTGAATAAAGAATAGCAGTTTGCTACAACTACCTGTCTTGCTTAAAGTGGAGTTCCACCCAAAAGTGGAACTTCTGCTCACTTGTCTCCTCTCCCCCTCCGGTGCCACAATTGGCACCTTTTTGGGAGGGGGGGGGGACAGGATAACTGTCTTTGGCAGGTATCCTGTACCCACTTCTGGGAGTCTGGGCCGCGACCTGTGACATTGCGGCGTGGCTCCCTGCTCCTCCATACTCCTCCTCTCCCTGGGCCAGTAGGAGAGAGGAGCGGGACCTGTAAGCTGTAAGGCTACACTGCCGGGTACCCTTACCTGCAATGGCGGTGGCAGCACCCGACAGGTGATGGAAACATCAGCTGCGGTGCCGACATCGCTGGACTCCAGGACAGGCAAGTGTCCGATTTGTTAAAAGCCAGCAGCTGCAGTATGTGTATCTGCTGGCTTTTAATTCTTTCTTTTTTTTTTTTTTTTTTTTTTTTGGCAGAACACTGCTTTAAATAATAATAATAATAAAAACTATCTCTATCTCTATCTCTATCTCTATCTCTCGAGACAAATCATGTACAATATATACACTCACTGGCCGCTTTATTAGGTACACCTTGCTAGTATCGGGTTGGACCCCCTTTTGCCTTCATTCTTGGTGGCATAGATACAACAAGGTGTTGGAAAGGTTCCTCAGAGATTTTGCTCCGTAGTGACATGATAACATCACACAGTTGCTGCAGATTTGTCGGTTGCACATCCGTGATACCAATCTTCCTATTCCACCACATCCCAAAGGTTCTCTATTGGATGAGATGTGGTGAGTGTGGAGGACATTGGAGTGCAGGGACCTCATTGTCCAGTGGTGAGATGATTGGAGCTTTGTGACATGGTGCATTATCCTGCTGGAAGGAGCCATCAGAAGATGGGGACACTGTAGTCATAAAGGGATGGACATGGTCAGCAACAATACTCAGGTAGGCCGTGGTGTATAAACCATGATTAATTGGTACTAAGGGGCCCAAAGTGTGCCAAGAAAATATCCCCCTCACACCATTACACCCCCCACCACCAGCCTGAACCGGTGATACAAGGCAGGATGGATCCATGCGCCAAATTCTGACCTGACCATCTGAATGTCGCAGCTGAAATCCAGACTCATCAGACCAGGCAATGTTTTTCCAATCTTCTATTGTCCAATTTTGGTGATCTGTGCCAATTGTAGCCTCAGTTTCCTGTTCTTAGCTGACAGGAGTGGCACCCGGTGTGGTCTTCTGCTGCTGTAGTCCATCTGCTTCAAGGTTGGATGTGTTGTGCATTCAGAGATGGTATTCTGCATACCTTGGATGCAATGAGCGGTTGAGTTACTGTTGCCTTTCTATCATCTTGAACCAGTCTGCCCATTCTCCTCTGACATCAACGAGGCACAACTGCCACTGGATATTTTCTCTTTTTCCCCCACCATTCTCTGTAAACCTGAGAGATGGTTGTGCGTGAAAATCCCAGAAATACTCAGACCAGCCTGTCTGCCACCAATAACCATGTCATGTTCAAAATCACGTAAATCCCCTTTCTTCCCCATTCTGATGCTCGGTTTGAACTTCAGCAAGTCGTCTTCACCACATTTAGATGCCTAAATGCATGGAGTTGCTGCCATGTGATTGGCTGATTAACAATTTGTGTTACCAAGCAATTGAACAGGTTTACCTAATAAAGTGAGCAGTAAATGTGTGTGTGTGTATATATATTTCTATTCTTGCCATCATTCTTATTGCCTGTTGGGCGTTTTCAACACCTTTTTAAAGTTTCTTCTTCTTCTCTCTTCTTCCCTCTTCTTCTCCCTTCTTCTCCCTTCTTCTTCTCTCTTCTTCTTCTCTCTTCTTATTCTCTCTTCTTCTTCTCTCTTCTTCTTCTCTCTTCTTCTTCTCTCTTCTTCTTCTCCCTTCTTCTTCTTCTCTCTTCTCCATCTCCATCTCCTCTTCATTGATAGGACCTCGGCATTCAGGGTAGCTTTCCCGACCCAATAAAACGGTGCACAATGTTAAGCTTAAGTGTTGAAGACCTTTGCTAGTGCCGATAACACATGAGTTTAATTCCAACTGCAGCTAGTAAAGATATTGTTCTGTTGAATTTTTTTATGTATTTGATATCGTTTTCTATTGGAAAGAATGTCATCACAGTGGTTAGCACTCTCTCTTTTTGTGGTGCTGGCCATTCTGGGCTTTTAGGTTGGGTTTCCGAGACAATGGCGGCTCCACCAATTGCTTCTATGGGCCTTCCCTTCCCCATCGCTCCATTTGCCCTCCAGGAGTGAGGAGAGAGAGCCCCGTGTAAGGTCCAATTTGCAACTGTGGCCTCTCTCCCCGCCCCCTGTAACAGTGCTGGGTGCTTGAGCAGTGCTGTTGCATGGTAGGTAGGTAGGTGGGGAGGAACAACCATGTGTTCCACCATACTTGGAAGTGCCAGATATTTCTCTATGATCCTGGTGGTTGAACATAAGTGAGGGAAATGGGAGTATGTATGGAGGGGTTGCCACAAAATAGAACCTGTTAGTTTGTCCTCCATCAGCAACGTACAGGCTCACTTCAAGCATGGGTCCTTCACAGCTCCTGCTATCTCCAGCAGCCACAAGCCGTGCCAGTAGATGGATGAATTGGCTTGCACTCTAATTTGGCCTGAAAGTGCTCCTAGCTGTCCAATCCAAAGACATTAAGAAGATGTCTGAATGTGCAGGCTCAATCTGACGCAAATATGCAGAATGATGCATAAACTGGCAAGGTTGGCTCTGGAAGGATCTCGCCTCCCCCCAAGAGCTTAAGCTTCTGCTCGCCAGAAAACATTGGCTGCATCGGGCACCTGTCTTAGCTATGGGCTGGACTTCAGTGGAGGCTCCTCCCAGGGCAAGAGCCTGTCTAAGCTACAGGCTGGAATTTAGTGGAACCTCCTCTAGGGTGGGTGCCTGTCTTAGCAATGGGCTGCACTTCAGTGGAGGCCCCTCTAGGGTGGGAGCCTGTCTAAGCTATGAGCTGGAATTTAGTGGAACTCCCTCTAGGGTGGGTGCCTTTCTTAGCTATGGGCTAGAATTTTGTAGAAGCTCCTCCAGGGCGGGGGGTCTGTCTTGGCTATAGGCTGGAATTTTTAGTGGAGGCTCCTCTAGGGCGGGAGCCTGTCTTGGCTATGGACTGGAAATTAGTGGAGGCTCCTCCTAGGGTGGGAGCCTGTCTTTGCTATGGGCTGGAATTTAGTGGAGGCTCCTCTAGGGCGGGAGCCTGTCTTGGCTATGGGCTGGAATTTAGTGGAGGTTCCTCTAGGGCGGGCGTCTGTCTTGGGCTGGAATTTAGTGGAGGCTCCTAGGGTGGGAGCCTGTCTTAGCTATGGGCTGGACTTTAGTGGAGGCTCCTCTAGGGTGGGTGACTGTCTTAGCTATGGGCTGGACCTCAGTCTAGGCCCCTCCTAGAGTGGGAACTGATGCTGAACGATTTTATGTGTCAGCACTGCAGAACTAAAATAAATGCAGCTAGAGTAGTGAGACTGTGATTAAAGAAGCAGTAAGTCCAGTGCTGAATCCCCTGAGATAATAGAAATGACAGCTTCTCGGGGCCACCGTGGTCTTCCCATCACTGAAATGTCAGCTCCCTGCGCGGTGACTCTTTAAAGCGTGGTGATTAGCAGCGCTCGCCGGCGTATTTGGCAGAGCAGTCCATCTCGGCCAGTGCAGTTATAAAACAACAGAGTGACACGAAATGGGATAATGTGATTTTGTCTGAATACAGAGGGACATAATCCCGGCTTAATACCGTCATATAAATGATGTATGCAAATGTGTTCCTGGATTTACACTTGACAACGGGGGCGACGAGCGAGCCTGTTCTATCACGATTATTCGTCTGTAAATCAGCGAGTTATTCCGCGGGAAGACGAGCGTTCCGGGCCGTGAGACTAAAGACTAGAGTAAAAGGGCTGGGGACTGAGCAGTAGGAGCTTGCAATCTAAAAGGTCGCCGGAGCTGCGATTTAGCCTGGGCATCTCTCTGGCTGCAGATAACGGGTTCTATACGGTGTTTGTGTCACAAACCGCCAGATTTTGTTTCAGATTTGATCTGGCAGATTGGAAAAAAAATTACCGACAACCGTGTATGGTGAGAATCTGTCTTTTAAAAGATGCCAAACATGCCAATCGTATTCAATCAGATGGCATGATTCTGACAGATCAGTTGTAGAACCAAATGATCAATTTAAATACAATTGACCACAAAAGTGCAATTCCATATCGAATTAATTTTCTAACGACTGCATACACATGGAGACTCCTCACACTTTTGTTTGACTTGCAATATCGATAGCAAAGAATTGCACAACATATAACTGGAAATGAATGAACATTTATAAATAATAACTCCAGGGAATGTTGATCCCAGGAATATTCAATTGCCTTAGGGCATGGGTCTCCACACTCCCCCCCCCCCCCCCCCCCCCGAGGGCCACATATGGCCCACTATAGCATATTCTCTGCCCTGCAGCAACTTTGATGTGATAGGAGCACTTCAATGTGAAAAAGGCGGGCTCTAATCCCTAATGTAATTGGGGGGGCCTTCTAATGTAATGGGGAGACTCTAACATAAAGGGGGGCTCTGATGTGGATGGGGGGACCTCTTATTTCATGTGAGGAATCTGATGTGATGGGGGGGGGGGGCGCCTTTGATGTGATGGGGGCAGGGGCGGACTGACCACTCGGGCACTGCCCGAGGGCCCCATGCCACTAAGGGGCCCCATCAGGGTTGCCTTAGTGTTTTTTGTTTTTTTTAAATCCCAAGATTATAGCTGCCCCACCTCTCCAGTACCTTTTTCAGTGTGTGTATGTGTATTCTGTGTGTGTATACTGTGTGTGTATATTGTGTGACTGTGTGTGTATACTGTGTGGCCCCATAATCTATTGCCTGGGAGCCCCATAATCTCCTATTGCCTGGGGGCCCCATAATCTCTTATTGCCCGGGGCCCCATAATCTTCTCCTATTGCCCAGGGGCCCCATAATCTCCTATTGCCCGGGGTCCCCATGAGTTGTCAGTCCGCCCCTTTATGGGGGGACCTCCTTTGATGTGATGGGGGACCTCCTTTGATGTGATGGGGGGGCCCCCTTTGATGTGATGGGGGGGCCCCCTTTGATGTGATGGGGGGCCCCCTTTGATGTGATGGGGGGCCCCCTTTGTGATGGGGGCCCCCTTTAATGTGATGGGGGGGACCTCCTTTGATGTGATGGGGGGACATCCTTTGATGGGATGGGGGACCTCCTTTGATGTGATGGGGGGGGGGACCTCTGATGTGATGAGGGGACTCAGATGGAGGGGCTATGAGGTGATATGAGTTCAATTTGACTTCTGATGTGACGTAATTTCTGGGAGTGTTTATTCATTCATAGGGGTCCTGGCATTTCTTTATGGACCTTACTTTGTGCACTGGTCCAAACCATTTGGTGGAGGGGGGATTATGGTGGGGGGTTGTTTTTCAGGGGTTGGGCTTGGCCCCTTAGTTCCAGTGAAGAGAACTCTTAAGGTGTCAGCATACCAAGACATATTGGACAATTTCATGCTCCCAACTTTGTGGGAACAGTTGGGGGATGGCCCCTTCCTGTTCCAACATGACTGCACACCAGTGCACAAAGCAAGGTCCATAGAGACATGGATGAGCGAGTTTGGGGTGGAGGAACTTGAGTGGCCTGCACAGAGTCATGACCTCAACCCGATAGAACACCTTTGGGATGAATTAGAGCGGAGACTGTGAGCCAGGCCTTCTCATATAACAGTGCCTACAAATTCTGGATGGACCCTCTGCACACTGCTACACCCTTCCCAGTAAACTATGCTATGAAAAACAGGGGTATTTAGTTCACATATATTGCAATACATGTTTAAGTTGACCAACTGCATCAAAGTAATCCTTCTTCTGGCCAGATCTACGCTGCCTTTCCACTGCAAATGCTAAGGTGGACACCATGCCAACATGGGACATAAAGACCCAAAGTGGGAGAGAGCCACTAGGTTCAGATCTAGTCACTGACCTGCTTTACATCAGAGAAAAGATATACCTGTACTCAAATCCCAATAGCTTGTACGTGTATTTGAACTATCAGGTACTAAAGGGGTGTGACCACATATTAACACTACAAATTCTGGATGGACCCTGGATGAGTGCGTTTCTGGTGGAGGAACTAGACTGGCCTGCACAGAGTCCTGACCTTAACCCGATAGAACACCTTTGGAATGAATTACAGTGGAGACTGTGAGCCAGGCCTTCTCATCCAACATCAGTTCCTGACCTCACAAATTCTGGAAGAATGGTCAAATATTCCCATAGACACACTCCTAAACCTTGTGGATGGCCTTCCCAGAAGAGTTGAAGCTGTTATAGCTGCAAAGGGTGGGCCAACTTAATATTGAACCCTACGGGCTAAGACTGGGATGCCATTAAAGTTCATGTGCGTGTAAAGGCAGGTGTCCCAATACTTTTGACAATATAGTGTATTTACCAGTGTGCTAAAAAACTGTGGTGTTTCTGGTGCTCGTGTGCATAAGCCCTAAACTAACTTTTTCAGCCCATGAATATCTGTAAATATATAATGTGGATCTCGTACTGAAAAGATTGGAGACCCCGGACTTGGGGGATCAGGAAGGATTATTTTCCTTGTTAGAGAAGAATGGAACATTCTTTTATAGGGTTTTTTTTTCCTTCCTCTGGATCTACTATAGAGGGATTCTGTGAGGAAGCTGGCTCACAATGTGATTTGAGTCTTCCCAGATCCGTAGTGCAGACACAGAACGTCCTTCACACCTCTCAGCCAGGACCAGAAGTTTCCATCTTCCATCGGGGACACGGAGGAGAGAAAGAGAAGATCCTCACACAGGTAAGAGCAGAATCAGCTTCATGTCTACAGTCTGCACATTGCAGGCCTAGGACCTCCCACAAGGTGGAATGACACTTTTAAGGAGAACTTTCCCCTGATTGTGGACACTTGTGAGCAGGAGGAAGAGAAGCCGAGAGTTGGGAGAGATTTCTCTCTTCATGTCCAGTCACTGTGCTGGGAAGATTCAGACGTCACCGACCATAGAAGACTCATCAGAGGAGCCAAGAGGGACCATCCGAGAGGACCCCAACCATAGAAGACTCATCAGAGGAGCCAAGAGGGACCATCCAAGAGGACCCCAACCATAGAAGACTCATCAGAGGAGCCAAGAGGGACCATCCAAGAGGACCCCAACCATAGAAGACTCATCAGAGGAGCCAAGAGGGACCATCCAAGAGGACCCCAACCATAGAAGACTTATCAGAGGAGCCAAGAGGGACCATCCAAGAGGACCCAACCATAGAAGACTCATCAGAGGAGCCAAGAGGGACCATCCAAGAGGACCCCAACCATAGAAGACTCATCAGAGGAGCCAAGAGGGACCATCCAAGAGGACCCAACCATAGAAGACTCAACAGAGGAGCCAAGAGGGACCATCCGAGAGGATCCCAACCATAGAAGACTCATCAGAGGAGCCAAGAGGGACCATCCGAGAGGACCCAACCATAGAAGACTCATCAGAGGAGCCAAGAGGGACCATCCGAGAGGACCCCAACCATAGAAGACTCATCAGAGGAGCCAAGAGGGACCATCCAAGAGGACTCCAACCATAGAAGACTCATCAGAGGAGCCAAGAGGGACCATCCAAGAGGACCCCAACCATAGAAGACTTATCAGAGGAGCTTCACATCAACCTCCAGACCAGGACACCATCAGCCAGCTTTGAATGTCAGGAGCCTCGCTGGGGTGTCTTGGAGATCGCAGCATTATCCCTACTCTACTGAGAACAGCTGATCCACCTGATGCGTCCTGCGAGGTTTTTCTATATACAGGCTCCCCGTTATCCTCTGTAGTGAGGGATCGTGGGCTTTTGGTAAGCTGTAACCCCTTACTTACCGGTGGTGGATTTCTTCACTAGTTCCCTCTACCATTTGAAAAGTGGCACAATGTATGGTTGGACTTTTTAAGCACGGGTGATACTGCCGTTTAGGCTCATTTGGACACTATTTGTGGCTATATTTTGTTCATGACACTGTCACAAGATTATTGGTTTGACATTCCCACATATTAAGGTGGGGTTGTCTATTTTTCGATTGTTTATATCCTGTATTCTATCTTGCTTTACATTTATATGATTTTATTTATTGGGTATATGACCATTCACCTAATGGGTCGGTACATGAGAACACATTTATTTCACTTTTTATGTTTAGCGCGATTCTAGGGTTTCTAATTATAGAGTTTTATATGTTGAGGTTTTCTATTATTGGTTAAACTAAATTGGAGGTCTCCAAATGTTCTAAACAAAGGGCCAGTTTACTGTCCTTCAGACTTTAGTGGGGCCAGACTGTGGCCAGTGGGAGTAGACAATGCTTCAGGCTTGGTGACCAGTAGGAGAAAAAAAAAGTACATTGCACCTGTGGTCAGTAGGAGGAGGAATATGACTACATTGTTGGTGTTGGGGGGATTAGTGCCCCATCGCTGGTGTCTGTGGCAGGTATGATGTCCAAGTGTTGGTGTCAGTGAAAGGATTGGTGCCTTTATGGTTGGTGTCAGTGGGAGGAACAGTGCCCCAAGGGCCAGAAAACGGTAAGCAAGGGGCCGCAGTTTGGAGACCACTGAACTAGATGAACGTTTTTAATGTGATTTACTATGTTACTATATTCCTATGCTACTATATTCCTATGTACTATATTCCTATGTTACTATGTTACTATATTCCTATGTTACTATATTCCTATGTTACTATGTTACTATATTCCTATGTTACTATATTCCTATGTTACTATATTCCTATGTTACTATGTTACTATATTCCTATGTTACTATATTCCTATGCTACTATATTCCTATGTTACTATATTCCTATGTTACTATATTCCTATGTTACTATATTCCTATATTCCTATGTACTATATTCCTATGTTATTATATTCCTATGTTACTATATTCCTATGTTACTATGTTACTATATTGCTATGTTACTATATTGCTATGTTACTATATTCCTATGTTACTATATACCTATGCTACTATATTCCTATGTTACTATATTCCTATGTTACTGTATTCCTATGTTACTATGTTACTATATTGCTATGTTACTATATTCCTATGTTACTATATTCCTATGTTACTATATACCTATGCTACTATATTCCTATGTTACTATATTCCTATGTTACTATATTCCTATGTTACTATATTCCTATGTTACTATATTCCTATGTTACTATATTCCTATGTACTATATTCCTATGTTACTATATTCCTATGTTACTATATTCCTATGTTACTATATTCCTATGTACTATATTCCTATGTTACTATATTCCTATGTTACTTTATACCTATGCTACTATATTCCTATGTACTATATTCCTATGTTACTATATTCCTATGTTACTATGTTCCTATGCTACTATGTTACTATTTTACTATGTTACTATTTTACTATGTTACTATTTTACTATATTACTATAGTATTATGTTACTATATTGCCATTTTACTATATTACTTTGTCACCATTTTTCTGTGTTACTATATTTCTATGTTATTATATTAGGTTTTTTATTATATTACTATGTTACTTTATTACTGCATTGCTGTTATCATATTACTTTACTATTTTTCCATGTTACCATATTACTATGTTACTGTGTTACAATTCAGTGAGACACCATTTCTTAGCGCCAGCAATTCTAGCGCAAGTATGCAGGGTGGCGTTTCAGGGGTATTAACTAACTCTATTGCCTGATGAAGGAGTCCCTTCAATAACTTTGAAACATCGCTATTTATACGCAGTCAATCAATCACTCTGGACAAGCATTCGGGTATTCTGGTGACACGTACAACCGAGAAGAAATTTCAAGACCAGGAAGGAATTTATTTTTTTTCTCCTGTTGGAGCAAATTGGATCATGCTTTATTGGGGGAGGGTTGCCTTCCCCTGGATCAACTGTGGGTATAAGATAGTGTATATGGAGGTTTTTGTGTGTGTGTGTGTGTGTGTGTTTTTGCTTTTTGTATTAGTTGAACTGGATGGACTTGTGTCCCTTTTTTTTTTTTTTTTTTTTCCATCTACCAGATTAACTATGTACAATCGAAAAGAAATGTTCAAGAAATTTCCAGACCAGACAATCGACATATCTTGGATAAAACAATAAATTTTTTTTATATAATAAATAGGTGTCCTATTTGTACAAATTGCTTGCAGTGCAGTTTGTTCGGTTGCATCAATCTGATGGTCAAATGGGTGCACGTGTGGCCAATGTTACACTGGCTTTGCAGCTGATCTGCCCAACTGTGCTTTATGTGATGTTGAGTGTGGAGGACAGCCAACGTCTTTGGCTCTGTGGTAGGTAGCTACGGTACGACCACTTGGAATATAAAACAAAGACTTGGGCTATAGTACTTTGCCTATAGTATGATTACTTAGTTTATAGTATGACCGATCTCTGTATGTTTTTTGGTAGTTCAGGTGCTTATCTAATAGTTTCTTGAAACGATCGATGCCCCCCGCTGAGACCACCGCCTGTGGAAGGGAATTCCACATCCTTGCCGCTCTTATAGTAAAGAACCCTCTACGTAGTTTAAGGTTAAACCTCATTTCTTCTAATTTTAATGAGTGGCCACGAGTCTTATTAAACTCCTTCCGCGAAAAAGTTTTATCCCTATTGTGGGGTCACCAGTACAGTATTTGTAAACTGAAATCTTATCCCCTCTCAAGCGTCTCTTCTACAGAGAGAATAAGTTCAGTGCTTGCAACCTTTCCTCATAACTAATATCCTCCAGACCCTTTATTAGCTTTGTTGCCCTTCTTTGTACTCGCTCCATTTCCAGTACATCCTTCCTGAGGACTGGTGCCCAGAACTGGACAGCATACTCCAGGTGCGGCCGGACCAGAGTCTTGTAGAGCGGGAGAATTATCGTTTTATCTCTGGAGTTGATCCCCTTTTTAATGCCAATATTCTGTTTGCTTTGTTAGCAGCAGCTTGGCATTGCATGACATTGCTGAGCCTATCCTCTACTAGGACCCCCAGGTCCTATTCCATCCTAGATTCCCCCTCAGGTTCTCCCCCCAGTGTATAGTTTGCATTCAGATTTTTGCCACCCAAATGCATTATTTTACATTTTTCTACATTGAACCTCATTTGCCATGTAGTTGCCCACCCCATTAATTTGTTCTTTTTGCAAGGTTTCCACATCCTGCGGAGAAGTTATTGCCCTGCTTGGCTTAGTATCCTCTGCAAATACAGAGATTGAACTGTTTATCCCATCCTCCAGGTCGTTTATGAACAAATTAAATAGGATTGGTCCCAGCACAGAACCCTGGGGGACCCCACTACCCACCCCTGACCATTCCGAGTACTCCGCATTTATCACCACCCTCTGAACTCGCCCTTGTAGCCAGTTTTCAATCCATGTACTCACCCTATGGTCCATGCCAACGGACCTTATTTTGTACAGTAAACGTTTATGGGGAACTGTATCAAATGCTTTTGCAAAATCCAGATACACCACGTCTACCGGCCTTCCTTTATCTAGATGGCAACTCACCTCCTCATAGAAGGTTAATAGATTGGTTTGGCAAGAAAGATTCTTCATGAATCCATGCTGATTACTGTTAATGATACCATTCTCATTACTAAAATCTTGTATATAGTCCCTTATCACCCCCTCCAAGAGTTTACATACTATTGATGTTAGGCTAACTGGTCTGTAATTCCCAGGGATGTATTTTGGGCCCTTTTTAAATATTGGTGCTACATTGGCTTTTCTCCAATCAGCTGGTACCATTCCAGTCAGTAGACTGTCAGTAAAAATTAGGAACAACGGTCTGGCAATCACTTGACTGAGTTCCCTAAGTATACTCAGGTGCAAGCCATCTGGTGATTTATTAATGTTAAGTTTCCCAAGTCTAATTTTAATTCTGTCCTCTGTTAACCATGGAGGTGCTTCTAGTGATGTGTCATGAGGATAAACACTGCAGTTTTAGTTACTGAAGCCCCCCAATTCCCTCGTGAAGACTGAGGAAAAGAATAAATTCAATACCTTTGCCATCTCCCCATCCTTTGTAACCAGATGTCCTTCCTCATTGTTTATGGGGCCAATATGGTCTGTCCTCCCTTTTTTTACTGTTTACATACTTAAAGAATTTCTTGTGATTTTTTTTTTTTTTTTTGCTCTCCTCCACTATGTGTCTTTCATGTTCTATCTTAGCCGTCCTAATTGCACCCTTACATTTCTTGTTGCATTCTTGTTTAGACCGGTCGCATATTATCCTCCTATTGAGTGTGCCGAGATTGCAACTAGGATTTGCTACTATACTCACCTTGGGTTTATGTGCTTTTGGTCAACCTACCACTAATGCCCCCAATACTACCCTCTGGAATATTTTCCGCGCTGACTATCTCTACCTCTGGACCCCCTCCCCCACCTCCTAGTTTAAAAACCCCCTCTAACTTTTTGGCCATCTTCATTCCCAGCTGATCTGCACCCTCCTCATTTAGGTGCAGTCCGTCCCTTCTATAGTACCGGTTATCGACTGACAAGTCGGTCCAGTCCTCTAGGAACCCAAACCCCTCCTTACTACACCAGCTCTTCACTTGTTTACTTCAGCCCTCCTATGTGTCTTTCATGTTCTATCTTGGCCGTCCTTATAGTACGCTTACATTTCTTGTTGCATTCTTTATAAAGTCTGAATGCTGATGATGATCCCTCAACCTTGTATTTTTTTGAAGGCCTTCTCCTTTGCTTTTTATATACATTTTTACATTGGAGTTAAACCATCCAGGACTTTTGTTCACTCTTTTAAATTTATTACCCAATGGGATGCATTAGCTAATGCCCTTATTTAATATACTCTTAAAGCAAACCCATCTCTTCTCCGTGTTCTTTGTTCCTAAGATTTTATCCCAATTTATGCCTTCTAGCAAGGTTCGTAGTTTAGGGAAGTTGGCTCTTTTGAAATTCATTGTCGTTGTATTCCCCTTATGTTTCCTATTTGTGTGATTTATACTGAAGCCAATAATCGCTGTTACCTAAATTGCCCCGTATTTCCACATCCGTGATCAGGTCTGTAGATCCAGTAATTCGTACCGGTTATCGACTGAGAAGTCGGCCCAGTCCTCCAGGAACCCAAACCCCTCCATCTCCATCTGCCTCTGACTTTGTCATTGGTGCCAACTGGACCATGACAGCTGGGTCTTCACCAGCCCCTCCCAGTAATCTGTCCACCGGATCCGTGATGTGCCGAACCCGAGCGCCCAGTAGACAACATACTGTTTGGCGCTTCAGGTCTTTGTTACAGATTGGCCTCTCTGTCCTTCTAAGAATTGAGTCCCCTACCACCAGAATCTGTCTTTCCTTTCCCTTCACTTCCCCCCCACTCTCACTGGAGGAGTTCTTCCCCTGGCAGCTAGGAGAGTCCCTCAGCTCCAGCAGTGCTGGTCCCTGACTGGGTTCATCAATGTCACTCAATGGAGCGTACTTATTGGGATGCTTCAGCCCTGGATCGGCCTCCCTGGCACTTCCCCCCCTCCTACCCCTTCTGACTGTCACCCATCTACTCTTTGCTAGTGCCTGCACCTCTTTGTCTCCATCCGCCGCTGTGCTGGCCCCTGTCAGCACCTGCCGTGTACGTTCCTGGCTCTCTTTTAGTATGGAGGGACTTCTCAGTGCTGACAGTTGCTTCCCCAGATTCAGAACCTGGGCTTCCAGGGAAACAATGTGCTTACAGTTTACACAGCAGTATTCACCCTCGATCGGATGATCAAGGAACGCATACATGACGCAAGATGTACAAAGAGTCGCCTCTCGACACCCGCCGGGCATCGTACCTATTAAATTTAATGAGGATTGGGGATTATACCCTGTCCAAATTAGCTAACAACTAGCTTCCTGACACTAATACTCAACAAGACAATACACAGGTACTCGCAGCTATGGGCTGGACCTCAGTCTAGGCCCCTCCTAGAGTGGGAACTGATGCTGAACGATTTTATGTGTCAGCACTGCAGAACTAAAATAAATGCAGCTAGAGTAGTGAGACTGTGATTAAAGAAGCAGTAAGTCCAGTGCTGAATCCCCTGAGATAATAGAAATGACAGCTTCTCGGGGCCACCGTGGTCTTCCCATCACTGAAATGTCAGCTCCCTGCGCGGTGACTCTTTAAAGCGTGGTGATTAGCAGCGCTCGCCGGCGTATTTGGCAGAGCAGTCCATCTCGGCCAGTGCAGTTATAAAACAACAGAGTGACACGAAATGGGATAATGTGATTTTGTCTGAATACAGAGGGACATAATCCCGGCTTAATACCGTCATATAAATGATGTATGCAAATGTGTTCCTGGATTTACACTTGACAACGGGGGCGACGAGCGAGCCTGTTCTATCACGATTATTCGTCTGTAAATCAGCGAGTTATTCCGCGGGAAGACGAGCGTTCCGGGCCGTGAGACTAAAGACTAGAGTAAAAGGGCTGGGGACTGAGCAGTAGGAGCTTGCAATCTAAAAGGTCGCCGGAGCTGCGATTTAGCCTGGGCATCTCTCTGGCTGCAGATAACGGGTTCTATACGGTGTTTGTGTCACAAACCGCCAGATTTTGTTTCAGATTTGATCTGGCAGATTGGAAAAAAAATTACCGACAACCGTGTATGGTGAGAATCTGTCTTTTAAAAGATGCCAAACATGCCAATCGTATTCAATCAGATGGCATGATTCTGACAGATCAGTTGTAGAACCAAATGATCAATTTAAATACAATTGACCACAAAAGTGCAATTCCATATCGAATTAATTTTCTAACGACTGCATACACATGGAGACTCCTCACACTTTTGTTTGACTTGCAATATCGATAGCAAAGAATTGCACAACATATAACTGGAAATGAATGAACATTTATAAATAATAACTCCAGGGAATGTTGATCCCAGGAATATTCAATTGCCTTAGGGCATGGGTCTCCACACTCCCCCCCCCCCCCCCCCCCCCCCGAGGGCCACATATGGCCCACTATAGCATATTCTCTGCCCTGCAGCAACTTTGATGTGATAGGAGCACTTCAATGTGAAAAAGGCGGGCTCTAATCCCTAATGTAATTGGGGGGGCCTTCTAATGTAATGGGGAGACTCTAACATAAAGGGGGGCTCTGATGTGGATGGGGGGACCTCTTATTTCATGTGAGGAATCTGATGTGATGGGGGGGGGGGGGCGCCTTTGATGTGATGGGGGCAGGGGCGGACTGACCACTCGGGCACTGCCCGAGGGCCCCATGCCACTAAGGGGCCCCATCAGGGTTGCCTTAGTGTTTTTTGTTTTTTTTAAATCCCAAGATTATAGCTGCCCCACCTCTCCAGTACCTTTTTCAGTGTGTGTATGTGTATTCTGTGTGTGTATACTGTGTGTGTATATTGTGTGACTGTGTGTGTATACTGTGTGGCCCCATAATCTATTGCCTGGGAGCCCCATAATCTCCTATTGCCTGGGGGCCCCATAATCTCTTATTGCCCGGGGCCCCATAATCTTCTCCTATTGCCCAGGGGCCCCATAATCTCCTATTGCCCGGGGTCCCCATGAGTTGTCAGTCCGCCCCTTTATGGGGGGACCTCCTTTGATGTGATGGGGGGGCCCCCTTTGATGTGATGGGGGGGCCCCCTTTGATGTGATGGGGGGCCCCCTTTGATGTGATGGGGGGCCCCCTTTGTGATGGGGGCCCCCTTTAATGTGATGGGGGGGACCTCCTTTGATGTGATGGGGGGACATCCTTTGATGGGATGGGGGACCTCCTTTGATGTGATGGGGGGGGGGACCTCTGATGTGATGAGGGGACTCAGATGGAGGGGCTATGAGGTGATATGAGTTCAATTTGACTTCTGATGTGACGTAATTTCTGGGAGTGTTTATTCATTCATAGGGGTCCTGGCATTTCTTTATGGACCTTACTTTGTGCACTGGTCCAAACCATTTGGTGGAGGGGGGATTATGGTGGGGGGTTGTTTTTCAGGGGTTGGGCTTGGCCCCTTAGTTCCAGTGAAGAGAACTCTTAAGGTGTCAGCATACCAAGACATATTGGACAATTTCATGCTCCCAACTTTGTGGGAACAGTTGGGGGATGGCCCCTTCCTGTTCCAACATGACTGCACACCAGTGCACAAAGCAAGGTCCATAGAGACATGGATGAGCGAGTTTGGGGTGGAGGAACTTGAGTGGCCTGCACAGAGTCATGACCTCAACCCGATAGAACACCTTTGGGATGAATTAGAGCGGAGACTGTGAGCCAGGCCTTCTCATATAACAGTGCCTACAAATTCTGGATGGACCCTCTGCACACTGCTACACCCTTCCCAGTAAACTATGCTATGAAAAACAGGGGTATTTAGTTCACATATATTGCAATACATGTTTAAGTTGACCAACTGCATCAAAGTAATCCTTCTTCTGGCCAGATCTACGCTGCCTTTCCACTGCAAATGCTAAGGTGGACACCATGCCAACATGGGACATAAAGACCCAAAGTGGGAGAGAGCCACTAGGTTCAGATCTAGTCACTGACCTGCTTTACATCAGAGAAAAGATATACCTGTACTCAAATCCCAATAGCTTGTACGTGTATTTGAACTATCAGGTACTAAAGGGGTGTGACCACATATTAACACTACAAATTCTGGATGGACCCTGGATGAGTGCGTTTCTGGTGGAGGAACTAGACTGGCCTGCACAGAGTCCTGACCTTAACCCGATAGAACACCTTTGGAATGAATTACAGTGGAGACTGTGAGCCAGGCCTTCTCATCCAACATCAGTTCCTGACCTCACAAATTCTGGAAGAATGGTCAAATATTCCCATAGACACACTCCTAAACCTTGTGGATGGCCTTCCCAGAAGAGTTGAAGCTGTTATAGCTGCAAAGGGTGGGCCAACTTAATATTGAACCCTACGGGCTAAGACTGGGATGCCATTAAAGTTCATGTGCGTGTAAAGGCAGGTGTCCCAATACTTTTGACAATATAGTGTATTTACCAGTGTGCTAAAAAACTGTGGTGTTTCTGGTGCTCGTGTGCATAAGCCCTAAACTAACTTTTTCAGCCCATGAATATCTGTAAATATATAATGTGGATCTCGTACTGAAAAGATTGGAGACCCCGGACTTGGGGGATCAGGAAGGATTATTTTCCTTGTTAGAGAAGAATGGAACATTCTTTTATAGGGTTTTTTTTTCCTTCCTCTGGATCTACTATAGAGGGATTCTGTGAGGAAGCTGGCTCACAATGTGATTTGAGTCTTCCCAGATCCGTAGTGCAGACACAGAACGTCCTTCACACCTCTCAGCCAGGACCAGAAGTTTCCATCTTCCATCGGGGACACGGAGGAGAGAAAGAGAAGATCCTCACACAGGTAAGAGCAGAATCAGCTTCATGTCTACAGTCTGCACATTGCAGGCCTAGGACCTCCCACAAGGTGGAATGACACTTTTAAGGAGAACTTTCCCCTGATTGTGGACACTTGTGAGCAGGAGGAAGAGAAGCCGAGAGTTGGGAGAGATTTCTCTCTTCATGTCCAGTCACTGTGCTGGGAAGATTCAGACGTCACCGACCATAGAAGACTCATCAGAGGAGCCAAGAGGGACCATCCGAGAGGACCCCAACCATAGAAGACTCATCAGAGGAGCCAAGAGGGACCATCCAAGAGGACCCCAACCATAGAAGACTCATCAGAGGAGCCAAGAGGGACCATCCAAGAGGACCCCAACCATAGAAGACTCATCAGAGGAGCCAAGAGGGACCATCCAAGAGGACCCCAACCATAGAAGACTTATCAGAGGAGCCAAGAGGGACCATCCAAGAGGACCCAACCATAGAAGACTCATCAGAGGAGCCAAGAGGGACCATCCAAGAGGACCCCAACCATAGAAGACTCATCAGAGGAGCCAAGAGGGACCATCCAAGAGGACCCAACCATAGAAGACTCAACAGAGGAGCCAAGAGGGACCATCCGAGAGGATCCCAACCATAGAAGACTCATCAGAGGAGCCAAGAGGGACCATCCGAGAGGACCCAACCATAGAAGACTCATCAGAGGAGCCAAGAGGGACCATCCGAGAGGACCCCAACCATAGAAGACTCATCAGAGGAGCCAAGAGGGACCATCCAAGAGGACTCCAACCATAGAAGACTCATCAGAGGAGCCAAGAGGGACCATCCAAGAGGACCCCAACCATAGAAGACTTATCAGAGGAGCTTCACATCAACCTCCAGACCAGGACACCATCAGCCAGCTTTGAATGTCAGGAGCCTCGCTGGGGTGTCTTGGAGATCGCAGCATTATCCCTACTCTACTGAGAACAGCTGATCCACCTGATGCGTCCTGCGAGGTTTTTCTATATACAGGCTCCCCGTTATCCTCTGTAGTGAGGGATCGTGGGCTTTTGGTAAGCTGTAACCCCTTACTTACCGGTGGTGGATTTCTTCACTAGTTCCCTCTACCATTTGAAAAGTGGCACAATGTATGGTTGGACTTTTTAAGCACGGGTGATACTGCCGTTTAGGCTCATTTGGACACTATTTGTGGCTATATTTTGTTCATGACACTGTCACAAGATTATTGGTTTGACATTCCCACATATTAAGGTGGGGTTGTCTATTTTTCGATTGTTTATATCCTGTATTCTATCTTGCTTTACATTTATATGATTTTATTTATTGGGTATATGACCATTCACCTAATGGGTCGGTACATGAGAACACATTTATTTCACTTTTTATGTTTAGCGCGATTCTAGGGTTTCTAATTATAGAGTTTTATATGTTGAGGTTTTCTATTATTGGTTAAACTAAATTGGAGGTCTCCAAATGTTCTAAACAAAGGGCCAGTTTACTGTCCTTCAGACTTTAGTGGGGCCAGACTGTGGCCAGTGGGAGTAGACAATGCTTCAGGCTTGGTGACCAGTAGGAGAAAAAAAAAGTACATTGCACCTGTGGTCAGTAGGAGGAGGAATATGACTACATTGTTGGTGTTGGGGGGATTAGTGCCCCATCGCTGGTGTCTGTGGCAGGTATGATGTCCAAGTGTTGGTGTCAGTGAAAGGATTGGTGCCTTTATGGTTGGTGTCAGTGGGAGGAACAGTGCCCCAAGGGCCAGAAAACGGTAAGCAAGGGGCCGCAGTTTGGAGACCACTGAACTAGATGAACGTTTTTAATGTGATTTACTATGTTACTATATTCCTATGCTACTATATTCCTATGTACTATATTCCTATGTTACTATGTTACTATATTCCTATGTTACTATATTCCTATGTTACTATGTTACTATATTCCTATGTTACTATATTCCTATGTTACTATATTCCTATGTTACTATGTTACTATATTCCTATGTTACTATATTCCTATGCTACTATATTCCTATGTTACTATATTCCTATGTTACTATATTCCTATGTTACTATATTCCTATATTCCTATGTACTATATTCCTATGTTATTATATTCCTATGTTACTATATTCCTATGTTACTATGTTACTATATTGCTATGTTACTATATTGCTATGTTACTATATTCCTATGTTACTATATACCTATGCTACTATATTCCTATGTTACTATATTCCTATGTTACTGTATTCCTATGTTACTATGTTACTATATTGCTATGTTACTATATTCCTATGTTACTATATTCCTATGTTACTATATACCTATGCTACTATATTCCTATGTTACTATATTCCTATGTTACTATATTCCTATGTTACTATATTCCTATGTTACTATATTCCTATGTTACTATATTCCTATGTACTATATTCCTATGTTACTATATTCCTATGTTACTATATTCCTATGTTACTATATTCCTATGTACTATATTCCTATGTTACTATATTCCTATGTTACTTTATACCTATGCTACTATATTCCTATGTACTATATTCCTATGTTACTATATTCCTATGTTACTATGTTCCTATGCTACTATGTTACTATTTTACTATGTTACTATTTTACTATGTTACTATTTTACTATATTACTATAGTATTATGTTACTATATTGCCATTTTACTATATTACTTTGTCACCATTTTTCTGTGTTACTATATTTCTATGTTATTATATTAGGTTTTTTATTATATTACTATGTTACTTTATTACTGCATTGCTGTTATCATATTACTTTACTATTTTTCCATGTTACCATATTACTATGTTACTGTGTTACAATTCAGCGAGACACCATTTCTTAGCGCCAGCAATTCTAGCGCAAGTATGCAGGGTGGCGTTTCAGGGGTATTAACTAACTCTATTGCCTGATGAAGGAGTCCCTTCAATAACTTTGAAACATCGCTATTTATACGCAGTCAATCAATCACTCTGGACAAGCATTCGGGTATTCTGGTGACACGTACAACCGAGAAGAAATTTCAAGACCAGGAAGGAATTTATTTTTTTTCTCCTGTTGGAGCAAATTGGATCATGCTTTATTGGGGGAGGGTTGCCTTCCCCTGGATCAACTGTGGGTATAAGATAGTGTATATGGAGGTTTTTGTGTGTGTGTGTGTGTGTGTGTTTTTGCTTTTTGTATTAGTTGAACTGGATGGACTTGTGTCCCTTTTTTTTTTTTTTTTTTTTTTTCCATCTACCAGATTAACTATGTACAATCGAAAAGAAATGTTCAAGAAATTTCCAGACCAGACAATCGACATATCTTGGATAAAACAATAAATTTTTTTTATATAATAAATAGGTGTCCTATTTGTACAAATTGCTTGCAGTGCAGTTTGTTCGGTTGCATCAATCTGATGGTCAAATGGGTGCACGTGTGGCCAATGTTACACTGGCTTTGCAGCTGATCTGCCCAACTGTGCTTTATGTGATGTTGAGTGTGGAGGACAGCCAACGTCTTTGGCTCTGTGGTAGGTAGCTACGGTACGACCACTTGGAATATAAAACAAAGACTTGGGCTATAGTACTTTGCCTATAGTATGATTACTTAGTTTATAGTATGACCGATCTCTGTATGTTTTTTGGTAGTTCAGGTGCTTATCTAATAGTTTCTTGAAACGATCGATGCCCCCCGCTGAGACCACCGCCTGTGGAAGGGAATTCCACATCCTTGCCGCTCTTATAGTAAAGAACCCTCTACGTAGTTTAAGGTTAAACCTCATTTCTTCTAATTTTAATGAGTGGCCACGAGTCTTATTAAACTCCTTCCGCGAAAAAGTTTTATCCCTATTGTGGGGTCACCAGTACAGTATTTGTAAACTGAAATCTTATCCCCTCTCAAGCGTCTCTTCTACAGAGAGAATAAGTTCAGTGCTTGCAACCTTTCCTCATAACTAATATCCTCCAGACCCTTTATTAGCTTTGTTGCCCTTCTTTGTACTCGCTCCATTTCCAGTACATCCTTCCTGAGGACTGGTGCCCAGAACTGGACAGCATACTCCAGGTGCGGCCGGACCAGAGTCTTGTAGAGCGGGAGAATTATCGTTTTATCTCTGGAGTTGATCCCCTTTTTAATGCCAATATTCTGTTTGCTTTGTTAGCAGCAGCTTGGCATTGCATGACATTGCTGAGCCTATCCTCTACTAGGACCCCCAGGTCCTATTCCATCCTAGATTCCCCCTCAGGTTCTCCCCCCAGTGTATAGATTGCATTCAGATTTTTGCCACCCAAATGCATTATTTTACATTTTTCTACATTGAACCTCATTTGCCATGTAGTTGCCCACCCCATTAATTTGTTCTTTTTGCAAGGTTTCCACATCCTGCGGAGAAGTTATTGCCCTGCTTGGCTTAGTATCCTCTGCAAATACAGAGATTGAACTGTTTATCCCATCCTCCAGGTCGTTTATGAACAAATTAAATAGGATTGGTCCCAGCACAGAACCCTGGGGGACCCCACTACCCACCCCTGACCATTCCGAGTACTCCGCATTTATCACCACCCTCTGAACTCGCCCTTGTAGCCAGTTTTCAATCCATGTACTCACCCTATGGTCCATGCCAACGGACCTTATTTTGTACAGTAAACGTTTATGGGGAACTGTATCAAATGCTTTTGCAAAATCCAGATACACCACGTCTACCGGCCTTCCTTTATCTAGATGGCAACTCACCTCCTCATAGAAGGTTAATAGATTGGTTTGGCAAGAAAGATTCTTCATGAATCCATGCTGATTACTGTTAATGATACCATTCTCATTACTAAAATCTTGTATATAGTCCCTTATCACCCCCTCCAAGAGTTTACATACTATTGATGTTAGGCTAACTGGTCTGTAATTCCCAGGGATGTATTTTGGGCCCTTTTTAAATATTGGTGCTACATTGGCTTTTCTCCAATCAGCTGGTACCATTCCAGTCAGTAGACTGTCAGTAAAAATTAGGAACAACGGTCTGGCAATCACTTGACTGAGTTCCCTAAGTATACTCAGGTGCAAGCCATCTGGTGATTTATTAATGTTAAGTTTCCCAAGTCTAATTTTAATTCTGTCCTCTGTTAACCATGGAGGTGCTTCTAGTGATGTGTCATGAGGATAAACACTGCAGTTTTAGTTACTGAAGCCCCCCAATTCCCTCGTGAAGACTGAGGAAAAGAATAAATTCAATACCTTTGCCATCTCCCCATCCTTTGTAACCAGATGTCCTTCCTCATTGTTTATGGGGCCAATATGGTCTGTCCTCCCTTTTTTTACTGTTTACATACTTAAAGAATTTCTTGTGATTTTTTTTTTTTTTTTTGCTCTCCTCCACTATGTGTCTTTCATGTTCTATCTTAGCCGTCCTAATTGCACCCTTACATTTCTTGTTGCATTCTTGTTTAGACCGGTCGCATATTATCCTCCTATTGAGTGTGCCGAGATTGCAACTAGGATTTGCTACTATACTCACCTTGGGTTTATGTGCTTTTGGTCAACCTACCACTAATGCCCCCAATACTACCCTCTGGAATATTTTCCGCGCTGACTATCTCTACCTCTGGACCCCCTCCCCCACCTCCTAGTTTAAAAACCCCCTCTAACTTTTTGGCCATCTTCATTCCCAGCTGATCTGCACCCTCCTCATTTAGGTGCAGTCCGTCCCTTCTATAGTACCGGTTATCGACTGACAAGTCGGTCCAGTCCTCTAGGAACCCAAACCCCTCCTTACTACACCAGCTCTTCACTTGTTTACTTCAGCCCTCCTATGTGTCTTTCATGTTCTATCTTGGCCGTCCTTATAGTACGCTTACATTTCTTGTTGCATTCTTTATAAAGTCTGAATGCTGATGATGATCCCTCAACCTTGTATTTTTTTGAAGGCCTTCTCCTTTGCTTTTTATATACATTTTTACATTGGAGTTAAACCATCCAGGACTTTTGTTCACTCTTTTAAATTTATTACCCAATGGGATGCATTAGCTAATGCCCTTATTTAATATACTCTTAAAGCAAACCCATCTCTTCTCCGTGTTCTTTGTTCCTAAGATTTTATCCCAATTTATGCCTTCTAGCAAGGTTCGTAGTTTAGGGAAGTTGGCTCTTTTGAAATTCATTGTCGTTGTATTCCCCTTATGTTTCCTATTTGTGTGATTTATACTGAAGCCAATAATCGCTGTTACCTAAATTGCCCCGTATTTCCACATCCGTGATCAGGTCTGTAGATCCAGTAATTCGTACCGGTTATCGACTGAGAAGTCGGCCCAGTCCTCCAGGAACCCAAACCCCTCCATCTCCATCTGCCTCTGACTTTGTCATTGGTGCCAACTGGACCATGACAGCTGGGTCTTCACCAGCCCCTCCCAGTAATCTGTCCACCGGATCCGTGATGTGCCGAACCCGAGCGCCCAGTAGACAACATACTGTTTGGCGCTTCAGGTCTTTGTTACAGATTGGCCTCTCTGTCCTTCTAAGAATTGAGTCCCCTACCACCAGAATCTGTCTTTCCTTTCCCTTCACTTCCCCCCCACTCTCACTGGAGGAGTTCTTCCCCTGGCAGCTAGGAGAGTCCCTCAGCTCCAGCAGTGCTGGTCCCTGACTGGGTTCATCAATGTCACTCAATGGAGCGTACTTATTGGGATGCTTCAGCCCTGGATCGGCCTCCCTGGCACTTCCCCCCCTCCTACCCCTTCTGACTGTCACCCATCTACTCTTTGCTAGTGCCTGCACCTCTTTGTCTCCATCCGCCGCTGTGCTGGCCCCTGTCAGCACCTGCCGTGTACGTTCCTGGCTCTCTTTTAGTATGGAGGGACTTCTCAGTGCTGACAGTTGCTTCCCCAGATTCAGAACCTGGGCTTCCAGGGAAACAATGTGCTTACAGTTTACACAGCAGTATTCACCCTCGATCGGATGATCAAGGAACGCATACATGACGCAAGATGTACAAAGAGTCGCCTCTCGACACCCGCCGGGCATCGTACCTATTAAATTTAATGAGGATTGGGGATTATACCCTGTCCAAATTAGCTAACAACTAGCTTCCTGACACTAATACTCAACAAGACAATACACAGGTACTCGCAGACCTGGGTGCACTCGCAGACCACTCGCAGACCTACGTCCACTTGCAGACCACTCGCAGAACTACGTGCAGAACTACGTGCACTCGCAGACCACTCACAAAACTACGTGCACTAGTAGACCACTCGCAGAATTACGTGCACTCGCAGACCACTCACAGACCACTCGCAGACCTACGTGCACTCGCAGACCTACGTGCACTCGCAGACCTATGTGCACTCGCAGACCTATGTGCACTCGCAGACCTAAGTGCACTTACAGACCACTCGCAGACCTAAGTGCACTTGCACAACTACGTACACTCGCAGACCACTCGCAGAACTTAGTGCACTCACAGAACTACGTGCACTCGCAGACCACTCGCAGAACTACGTGCACTCGCAGAACTACGTGCACTCGCAGAACTACGTGCACTCGCAGACCACTCGCAGAACTACGTGCACTCGCAGAACTGCGTGCACTCGCAGACCACTCACAGAACTACATGCATTTCGCAGAACTACGTGCACTCGCAGAACTGCGTGCACTCGCAGACCACTCGCAGAACTGCGTGCACTCGCAGACCACTCGCAGAACTGCGTGCACTCGCAGACCACTCGCAGAACTGCGTGCACTCGCAGACCACTCGCAGAACTACGTCCACTCGCAGAACTACGTGCACTCGCAGAACTACGTGCACTCTCAGAACTACGTGCACTCGCAGACCACTCGCAGAACTACGTCCACTCGCAGAACTACGTGCACTCGCAGAACTACGTGCACTCTCAGAACTACGTGCACTCGCAGACCACTCGCAGAACTACGTGCACTCGCAGAACTACATGCACTCGCAGACCACTCGCAGAACTACGTGCACTCGCAGACCACTCGCAGAAGTACGTCCACTCGCAGAAGTACGTCCACTCGCAGAACTACATGCACTCGCAGAACTACGTCCACTCGCAGAACTACGTGCACTCGCAGACCACTCGCAGAACTACGTGCACTCGCAGACCACTCGCAGAACTACGTGCACTCGCAGACCACTCGCAGAACTACGTGCACTCGCAGTACACAAGTACACAATACACAAGTACTAACGATCCACACACACTACTCAGACAACACTCAGGTACTCGCACTACACAGGTACTAAGACCCTTGTTATAACCTTCTGTTTTAAACTCTGGTATAGTGTGACTGCATGGGCTGTATCATGACCACTTGTGCTATAGTATTACTACATTTACTATAGTGTGACCACGTGGGCTATAGTATGACCACGTGGGCTATAGTATGACCACGTGGGCTATAGTATGACCACGTGGGCTATAGTATGACCACGTGGGCTATAGTATGACCACTTGTCTTTATAGTATGAGTATGACCACTTGTCTTTATAGTATGACCACTTGTGTTTATAGTATGACCACTTGTGTTTATAGTATGACCACTTGTGCTATAGTGTGACCATTTGGGCTATAGTGTGACCATTTGGGCTATAGTGTGACCATTTGGGCTATAGTGTGACCATTTGGGCTATAGTGTGACCACTTGGACTATAGTGTGAGCACTTGTGTTTATAGTGTGAGCACTTGTGTTTATAGTGTGAGCACTTGTGTTTATAGTGTGAGCACTTGTGTTTATAGTGTGAGCACTTGTGTTTTATAGTGTGAGCACTTGTGTTTTATAGTGTGAGCACTTGTGTTTTATAGTGTGAGCACTTGTGTTTTATAGTGTGAGCACTTGTGTTTTATAGTGTGAGCACTTGTGTTTATAGTGTGAGCACTTGTGTTTATAGTATGAGCACTTGTGTTTATAGTATGAGCACTTGGGCTATAGTATGACCTCTTGTGTTTATAGTATAAGCACTTGGGCTATAGTGTGACAATTTGGGCTATAGTATTACTATTTGTGCTATAGTGTAAACACTTGGGCTATAGTATTGCTACTTGTGTTATAGCATTACAACTTGGTCTATAGCGTGACCACTTGCGCTATAGTATGAGTACTTTTACTATAGCGTGACCACTTGGGCTATAGTATTACTACTTGTAGTATCTTATGACCACATGGGCTATTGTGTGACCACATGATCTACAGTATTACTACTTGTACTATAGTATGCCCTCTTGGGCTTTAGTGTGACTGCATGGGCTGTATCGTGACCACTTGTGCTATAGTATTACTACTGTGCGACCACGTGGGCTTTAGTGTATTACTATTTGTTTTATAGTATTACTACTTGTACTATACCATGAGCGTGTGGGATATAGAGTGACCACTTGTGCTATAGTATTACTACTTTTACTATAGCATGACCACTTGGGCTTTTGTATTACTACTTGTACTATCTTATGACCACATGGGCTATAGTGTGACCACTTGATCTACAGTATTACTACCTGTACTATAGTGTGACCTCTTGGGCTTTAGTGTGACTGCATGGGCTGTATCGTGACCACTTGTGTTATAGTATTATTACTTTTACTATAGTGTGACCACTTGGGCTATAATATTACTACTTGTACTGTAGTATTACTACTCGGGCTATAGTGTGACCTCTTGGACCTTAGTAAGTCTTAACCACTTGACCTATTGTATGAAAGCTTGGGCTATAGTATTATTACTTTTACTACAGCATGACCACGTGGGCTATAGTATGACCAATTGACCTATAGTATGACCACTTGGCTTATAGTATGACCATTTGGCCTAGAGTATTACTACTTGGTGTATAGTATGATTACTTGGGCTATAGAGTGACCACGTGGGATATAATATTACTACTTGTACTGTAGTATTACTACTCGGGCTATAGTGTGACCTCTTGGACCTTAGTAAGTCTTAACCACTTGACCTATTGTATGAAAGCTTGGGCTATAGTATTATTACTTTTACTACAGCATGACCACGTGGGCTATAGTATGACCAATTGACCTATAGTATGACCACTTGGCTTATAGTATGACCATTTGGCCTAGAGTATTACTACTTGGTGTATAGTATGATTACTTGGGCTATAGAGTGACCACGTGGGATATAATATTACTACTTGTACTGTAGTATTACTACTCGGGCTATAGTGTGACCTCTTGGACTTTAGTAAGTCTTAACCACTTGGGCTATAGTATTATTACTTTTACTACGGCATGACCACGTGGGCTATAGTGTGAACACTTGACCTATAGTATTACTGCTTACACTATAGTATGACCACGTGGGCTGTAATGTGACCACGTGGGCTATAGTGTGACCAAGTGGGCTAAAGTATTACTACTTTTGCATGACCACGTGGGCTAAAGTATGACCACTTGGGCTACAGTGTGACCTCTTGGACTTTAGTAAGACCACTTGACCTATTGTTTGAGCACTTGGGCTATAGTATTATTACTTTTACTACAGCATGACCATGTGGGCTGCAGCGTGAACACTTGACCTATTGATTGAGCACTAGGGCTATAGTGTGACTACTTGGGCTATATTGTGACCACTTGTCTTATAGTATGACCACTTGACATAAGGTATGAGTGCTTGGGCTATAGTGTGACTTTGTGGGCCATAATGTTACCACATGGGTTGTAGTGTGACCACTTGGGCTATAGTATTATGACTTGTACTATAGCATTACCACTCGGTCTATAGTGCGACATTTTGGTCTACAGTATGAGTACGTAGGCTATACTGTGACCACTTGGTCTATAGCGTGACCACTTGGGCTATAGTATTATTACTTGTACTATAGCATTACCACTCGGTCTATAATGTGACATTTTGGTCTATGGTATGAGTACGTAGTCTATACTGTGACCACTTGGTCTATAGCGTGACCACGTGGGCTTTAGTATTACTACTTGGGCTATAGTGTTACTACTTGGTCTATAGCAGCCGTCATTAAATGGTGGACCGGGATCCGAACACGGACCGAGTGACGCTCCTGTCCGGACCATCAGTGTAACCATTTGGGCTATAGTATTACTATTTGTTTTATAGTGTGACCACTTGAACTATAGTATTACTACTTGTACTGTAGTATGACTACTCAAGCTATTGTGTGACCTCTTGGACTTTAGTAAGACTTAACCACTGGATCTATTGTATGAGCACTCGGGCTATAGTATTATTACTTTTACTACAGCATGACCACGTGGGCTATAGTGTGAACACATGAGCTATAGTATTACTACTTACACTATAGTGTGACTACTTGGGCTACAATATGAACACATGGGCTGTAACGTGACCCCTTGGGGTATAGTATGACCACTTGACCTATAGTATTACTACTTGTACTATAGCGTAGCATGAGTACTTGGGCTATAGTATGAGTACTTGGGCTATAGTTTTACCTCTTGAGTGATTGTGTGACTACCTCGGCTTTAATATTAGCACCTGGGCTACAGTGTGACCACCTGGGCTTTCCTTCTGTCCTAGACCAGAAGTGAGGTCATAACATCACTCCGGTCCTCCTACATCATAGAGGTGATCAGAGACGATCTGGTCTCTTCTTACCTCTGTGACCCGTTGCACGAACTGTCGAACAGTATCCCGGGCTTGCTGGTAGGATTAGTGAGCCTCCTAAAAGTGTTCCATCAGCTAATCAGCTGCTCAAATCGCTTTTATCTAAAAGCGAATCACTGGTTGAAAAAAAAAATAGGGGGGTTGTGGATGATATTCTTCATTTATAAATGAATCAGGAAAATACAGCATTATGACCACTAGATGGAGCTGATGATTATAGGGATGAAATATTACTTTTGATTGCTCCATCTAGTGGCCTTAATATGGTAATTTCCTGATTCACTCTATACTTGTGAATGAAGGATATCCGATCTGGAGAGAAAATAGCTGAATAACATTTGATTTTGCCGCCATTCACACAGAATGAAGATCTGCGCAGTTTTCTCCATAAATAGCTTTGCGTCCCCCTTTTTTTTTTTTTTTTTTTAATAAAGACACCCCAAAGTGTAAGGTGTATACCATAGACTGCGGCAGCGAATAGCGCTCCAGTTCTAGTGGCGCGTCAGGCGAATTCCGACGCTGGAGCTGCGCACTTTCGCATCTGCTCCAGCTTTTGTCAGTAAAATTGTCACTTGTCAGTAAATTGCTTTAAAATTTTAATTTTGTGTTTTTAAATTTCAAGTGACGGCTCCCGTGACACGAGAGGACCAGCGATGTTTTGCAATCAGTCGGCGTTGCGTCCGATTTCCTGCGGATGGTAAAGCGCATTCTTTTTGGTGAAATACGATATCCCGCCCCGTTCCTTCATCTGCGCTTGTTCTGCCTCCTGTAATATCCGGGGATTACACCTCCCATGATTGCAATGTGCAGAAAATGATCCCCACCCCAGGCTTCGATCGACCTTTGACACTGTGAAATGTCCCGCCACCCTTCACCTTTTGACCCCTGTGAAATGCCGGGTCACGGGCTCACCTGCAATCAAGCTTTAGGTCGCCGTCCCCCTCGGGGATAAATATTTGCAGCTTTTCAGCTGTGATTTGTGCTAAATTCCAGCCGCCGACCGCCCCTAATTCACCGCGACAACGTTCACGCTTTTTTTCCTGGAAATTGTCGTTTCCTGCACCATTACGGCTGAGCCGATATAGGGACACAAATCCAGAGACTCAGCCAGTTCCATATTTTTTTTTTGCCCGGATTACCGGGTTTGGGAACCGAGCCGATCATGATTGGTGAATTGTACGTTTCTCTGTAGATTGGACCAAAATGCACTCAGCCAATAGGAAGATTCACCAACTCGCATGGAATGCAAAACAATTGGCTCATCGCTGGTGATGGAAACAGTGTCCAGATCACCCCAAAAATATCTTTCTTTATACTGAGTGGACACATACCGACTGAAAGCTGAAATCAGGCTTCAATTAATAGATTTGGGGGAGGGGATGTAGATGGACATACAAGGGAGAGGGTGCTCAGGGTGGAGTGGCAAAGTTTACTAGTACAAAAAAAGCACGCAGTGGGCGGGGCATTGGTGGGGATGACAGAATCCGCCGTGGACGGAACGTTGGCGAAAACTGGAGCCGCGGTGGGTGGGCATTAGCGGCGGTGACGGGATCCGCGGTGGGCGGGACGTTGGTGGGGATAACGGGATCCGTGTGGGTGGGACGTTGGCAGGGAAAGCGGGATCTGCAGTGGGCGGGGTGACGGGATCCCTGGTGGGCGGGATGTTGGCTAGGATAACAGGATCCGCGGTGGGTGGGACGTTGCCAGGGATAAAGGGATCCGCATTGGGTGGGACGTTGCCAGGGATAAAGGGATCCGCGGTGGGCTGGGCATTGGCAGGGGTGACGGGATCCGCGGTGGGCGGGACATTGGCGGGGATAACTGGATCTGCGGTGGGCGGGGTGTTGGCAGGGGTGACGGGATCCGTGGTGGGTGGGACGTTGCCAGGGATAAAGGGATCCGCATTGAGTGGGACGTTGCCAGGGATAAAGGGATCCGCGGTGGGCGGGGCATTGGCAGGGGTGACGGGATCTGCGGTGGGCGGGGCATTGGCAGGGATAACGGGATCCGCGGTGGGTGGGATGTTGGCAGGGATAACGGGATCCGTGTGGGTGGGACATTGGCGGGGATAACGGGATCTGCAGTGGGCGAGACGTTGGCGGGGATAACTGGATCCGCAGTGGGGTGTTGGCGAGGGTTGAGGGGATCCGCGGTGGGCGGGACGTTGGCGAGGATAAATGGATCCACGGTGGGCGAGGTGTTGGCAGGGGTGACGGGATCCGCGGTGGGCGGGGTGTTGGCAGGGGTGACGGGATCCGTGGTGGGCGGGATGTTGGCGGGGATAACGGGATCCGCGGTGGGTGGGACGTTGCCAGGGATAAAGGGATCCGCATTGGGTGGGACGTTGCCAGGGATAAAGGGATCCACCATGGGCTGGGCATTGGCGGGGATAACGGGATCCATGGTGGGCGGGGTGTTGGCCGGGGTGACGGGATCCGTGGTGGGCGGGATGTTGGCGGGGATAACGGGATCTGCGGTGGGCGGGATGTTGGCAGGGAAAACGGGATCCACTGTGGGCGGGACGCTGGCGGGGATAATGGGATCCGCGGTGGGTGGGACGTTGGCGGGGATAACGGGATCCACGTGGGTGGGACGTTGGCGAGGGTTGAGGGGATCCGCGGTGGGCGGGACATTGGGGATAACTGGATCCGCGGTGGGCGGGGCGTTGGCGGGGATAACGGGATCTGCGGTGGGAGGGATGTTGGACAGAATAACTGGATCCGCGGTGGGCGGGGTGTTGGCGGGGATGGCGGGATCCGCGGTGGGCGGGTATTGGCGGGATCTGTGGTGGGTGGGGCATTGGCAGTGGGGCATTGGCAGGGATGACCGGATCCTCAGTGGGCGGAGGCGTTGGGGATGACGGGATCCGCAGTGGGCGGGGCATTGGCAGGGATGACGGGATCCTGCATGCTCCTCCAGGAGCACATCTCACTCCATGGAACAATCCCAATAGCAAAACTATGGGGCGCACACCACATCACATTTGCTACTATAGTGACAGAGGCCACAGTTCCTGCACCTTGGCCATGCCCCTCTGACGCATTTCTGGTTCAATGGTATTTATTGAGGTTTTATAACATACAAAACAGTTGTACAATGTACAAAATATAAACAGGTCAGGTGGATCACAACATATAAAGTTTGTAATCCAGGAATAATGCATCAAAAAAGGGCACCAAGAGTCATAGAAGTATAAAAACGGGACAGCACACACGATTCCAACCCCCCCCCCCCCCCGTAACACGAAAGACGAGCAATTGGGGTGTGTGTTCCACGCCGACGCATTTCACTCCAATTGGGGGTAGGTTATAGATGCATTTCGGTGTGCCATTTTGCGCACGTTCCTGACACACACAGATGTGACTGAAGCCTTACACAGGAGAGGAGATTACATTATTAATGCCGATTTCTTGGCAGATATAAAAGACACAAATTAATGCAACAATGTATCGATCCGCAAATCTATTCGTTCTCTCTTGTTGTTCTCCCTCTCACCTGTAGATGGTGCTATTGCTGCTCCTGTTTGTCACCAGTCAGGCCTGACACATACCAAGGACATCTCTTGTCTTACACGCTTATTTACTGATTTTATATGCAAAGCAGCAGATTTTTCTATTTTTGCGCTCAGTTTAGAACAAATAAAATCAGCTTTCTATGATGTATTCCACATGTGATGGTTGGAGTCGCAGCGCTGAGATCTCCTGGGCTCTGTTCTCCCACAATACAAAATCACTTTTAGATTAAATCGGCTCTTACATTGAAAATGTATTTTTATTGATGAAATCCATCCTTGAGCTCCATTCCAGTGACTTTGTCTAGGCTGAGATGATGTCATAAATCTGCTGCGGGCAGGAGGAGGCATTCCCTCAGTCCCCCCCTCCCCCAATGATCAGGCTGTGCATTGTAACTTGGAAGGAGGAAGCATTTCCTCAGTCTCCCCTCCCCCAGTCATCAGACTGTACAGTGTAACTTTGTAGAAGGAGGAGGAAGCATTTCCTCAGTCTCCCCTCCTCCAGTGATCAGACCGTACATTGTAACTTTGTACACAGCCAAGGCTCTTTTCTGTTCCAGCATGACTGTCCCCCTCCCCCTGTACAAAGCCAGTTCCATAAAGACCAGTGTGACCAGTTTGGTGTGGAGGAACTCATGTCTTGCACAGAGCCCTGACCTCATCCCTACCGATCACCTGACCTCATCCCTACCGATCACCTGACCTCATCCCTACCGATCACTTGACCTCATCCCTACCGATCACTTGACCTCATCCCTACCGATCACCTGACCTCATCCCTACCGATCACCTGGCCTCATCCCTACCGATCACCTGGCCTCATCCCTACCGATCACCTGGCCTCATCCCTACCGATCACCTGACTTCTTCCCTACCGATCACCTGGCCTCACCCCTACCGATCACCTGGCCTCACCCCTACCGATCACCTGTCCTCATCCCTACCGATCACCTGTCCTCATCCCTACCGATCACCTGTCCTCATCCCTACCGATCACCTGACCTCAACCCCACCGACCACCTGGCCTCATCACTACCGACCACCTGGCCTCATCACTACCGACCACCTGGCCTCATCCCTACCGATCACCTGTCCTCATCCCTACCGATCACCTGACTTCATCCCTACCGATCACCTGACTTCATCACTACCAACCACCTGGCCTCAACCCCACTGACCACCTGGCCTCATCACTACCGACCACCTGGCCTCATCACTACCAACCACCTGGCCTCATCCCTACCGATCACCTGTCCTCATCCCTACCGATCACCTGTCCTCATCCCCACCGATCACCTGTCCTCATCCCCACCGATCACCTGACCTCATCCCCACCGATCACCTGACCTCATCCCCACCGATCACCTGACCTCATCCCCACCGATCACCTGACCTCATCCCCACCGATCACCTGACCTCATCCCCACCGATCACCTGTCCTCATCCCCACCGATCACCTGGCCTCATCCTAACTCCATAATAATAAATAGTATGATATATTGTTATAAAGATGTTAATTCTCTATATAAATGCTTGTAATAAATAACATCTTTATATTAATATATCAAATAATAAAAATAATAGTAGTAATATAAATGCCTGTAATAAATATTATTTATGATATATTAATATAAAGATGTTATTTATTACAAGCATTTATATAGAAAATTAACATCTTTATAACAATATATAATATTTATTATTATTATTATTATTATTAATATTACTATTAATAATACTAATACTCGATCTTGTTGAAGAAAGATCCTTTTGTAAGATGTTCTGTAAAGACCTCCTGTAAATGTGTTTAGCTGAGTAAAATTCTCCTTCATTCCAGTGTTACAATTTATACTCGAGTGACCATGCGGATAGACGTGTAAATGACAGCATTCAAATGTAGAATTTTCGTTTTTCGGCTCATCGCTTTATTCCTGTTCTGTGCTCCTCGCTCTATTCCTGATCTGTCCTCCTCGCTCTATTCCTGATCTGTCTTCCTCGCTCTATTCCAGATCTGTCGTCCTCGCTCTATTCCAGATCTGTCCTCCTCGCTCTATTCCAGATCTGTCCTCCTCGCTCTATTCCTGATCTGTCCTCCTCGCTCTATTCCTGATCTGTCCTCCTCGCTCTATTCCTGATCTGTCCTCCTCGCTCTATTCCTGATCTGTCCTCCTCGCTCTATTCCTGATCTGTCCTCTTCACTCTATTCCTGATCTGTCCTCCTCACTCTATTCCTGATCTGTCCTCCTCGCTCTATTCCTGATCTGTCCTCCTCGCTCTATTCCAGATCTGTCCTCCTCGCTCTATTCCTGATCTGTCCTCCTCGCTCTGTTCCTGATCTGTCCTCCTCGCTCTGTTCCAGATTTGTCCTCCTCGCTCTGTTCCTGATCTGTCTTCCTCGCTCTGTTCCAGATCTGTCCTCCTCGCTCTGTTCCAGATCTGTCCTCCTCGCTCTGTTCCAGATCTGTCCTCCTCGCTCTATTCCAGATCTGTCCTCCTCGCTCTCTTCCTGAACTGTGCTCCTCGTTCTATTCCTGAACTGTGCTCCTCGTTCTATTCCTGAACTGTGCTCCTCGCTCTATTCCTGAACTGTGCTCCTCGCTCTATTCCTGAACTGTGCTCCTCGTTCTATTCCTGAACTGTGCTCCTCGCTCTATTCCTGTTCTGTGCTCCTCGCACTATTCCAGATCTGTCCTCCTCGCTCTATTCCAGATCTGTCCTCCTCGCTCTATTCCAGATCTGTCCTCCTCGCTCTATTCCAGATCTGTCCTCCTCGCTCTATTCCAGATCTGTCCTCCTCGCTCTATTCCTGATCTGTCCTCCTCGCTCTATTCCAGATCTGTCCTCCTCGCTCTATTCCTGATCTGTCCTCCTCGCTCTATTCCTGATCTGTGCTCCTCGCTCTACTCCTGATCTGTCCTCCTCGCTCTACTCCTGATCTGTCCTCCTCGCTCTACTCCTGATCTGTCCTCCTCGCTCTACTCCTGATCTGTCCTCCTCGCTCTATTCCCGATCTGTCCTCCTCGCTCTATTCCCGATCTGTCCTCCTCGCTCTACTCCCGATCTGTCCTCCTCGCTCTACTCCCGATCTGTCCTCCTCGCTCTACTCCCGATCTGTCCTCCTCGCTCTATTCCCGATCTGTCCTCCTCGCTCTATTCCTGATCTGTCCTCCTCGCTCTATTCCTGATCTGTCCTCCTCGCTCTACTCCTGATCTGTCCTCAGTTGTGTGGACGGTCCCATAGACAACAATGCATCTATATTCAGATCTGCGTTTCTTTCTCCTGTGGGTGAGAGGCCCCAATAATGCACAACAACAACAAATCTCCTGGAATTCTTTTAAAGCTTTTATTGCTTTTAGTTCTTCTGAGTAACTTTTTGGGGAGGAAAACGTTTTAAAACAAAAAAGTAACAAATGCCACCTGAGCAACATTCCCCATCCCCCCCCCCCCCTGGAGGAAGTAGACAGAGGAAGAGGAAACAGATTGTAGAAGTGATGCGTCCGTCTGGTATAACTGGAATAAACACGCGGCGTCCGGTCCTCGCAATCCGCCTCACAGCTGCAAGAAAATGCCGGCCGAAGGAATCTCTGCCTTTTATATATCGATATAAATCCGATCGCCACAATCCGCCGCAGTGCGTTCATTTCATTTTGAAAGTCCTTTTCCAAAGCTCTCAACTGTCCCTGATTTCGAGGGACTGTCCCTGATTTGGAGCAATGTCCCTCTGTCCCTCATTCCTCCTCATTTGTCCCTCATTTTGGTCTGATCCATATAGTTGTATATAAAATGCACTTTTTATCTTTCAAAAAGTGTTTCCCAGCGCTAAACCTTTCATCTGACTTATAATTTTCTGCATTTGTAAATTTTAAAAGCCAATATAAAGGAATAGTAGTGGTAAAAAAAAAAGCCCTTGTGGATAACCTTTTCTTTTTTTTGGTTAATTCTCCTTTAAGGGGGTGTGGCAGGGGGCGTGTCCTATGCCTACATACATTTGCTAATAGGTGTCCCTCATTCCCATCTCAAAATGTTGGGAGGTGTGCTTTTCAATATCTCCGAGTCGCACTCGTGCAGCTGCAGAACGATCGCATTTCCAGTGCAGTTTTGACGCGTTTGTGACACGCTTTGTGCGTTTTTTTTGTTTGTTTTTTTGTAGGAGGAGACTGGATTTTATTCACCAAACTCTGCCAAAAACACGCTAGAAATGCATGTACATGTCTCTTACAATGGATGGCATGAAAGGAAGCCACCCATTGTGTCATGTGATCTGCTGTGATTGGTCACATGACACGGTACTGGCAGCGAGCCGGTAGACACAGCCGGCGACAGATTGCAGCGCTTTCTGAGAAAACGTCATAGAACGTCCACCCGGTACGGTAAAGCCTCCACACCCGCCCTTCGTTCTGCTATAGGCCGGGCGGGAAGGTGGTAATACATCATTAGCCACTTCAGCCCCGGAAGGTTTTACCCCCCCCCCCATGACCAGACCAATTTGTTTGCGATACGGTACTGCGTTACTTTAACTGACAATTGCGCGGTTGTGCGACGTTGTACCCAAATACATTTTATGTCCTTTCCCCCCCCCCCCCCACAAATAGAGCTTAATTTTGGTAGTATTTGATCACTTTTTTTTATTTTTTGCGTTATAAACAAAAAAAGACCGACAAATTTGAAAAAAATAAATAAATATTTTTTTTTTACTTTCTGCTATAAAACATCCAATCATTTAAAAAAAAAAAAAATATATATAATTTCTTCATCAATTTAGGCCAATATGTATTCTGCTACATACTTTTGGTTAAAAAAAAATAAAAAAAAATCCATATATTGATTAGTTTGCGCAAAAGCTATCGCGTCTACAAACTATGGGCTAGATTTTATGGCATTTGTATTTACTTTTTACTAGTAATTATGGCAATCAGCGATTTTTAACAGGACTGCGATATTGCGGTGGGTACATCGGACACCTGACACTTTTGACACTTTTTTTTGGGGGGACCAGTGACACCAATACAGTGATCAGTGCTAAAAAAAAAAAATACACTGTCACTGTACTAATGACACTGGGGAAAGGGCTTGGCAGGAACACAAGATCTCTACTCCCCTGTCAGAACAGCGATCTGCTTTGTTTACATAGACAGGCGCCGTTCTGCCTCTCTCGGGAGCAGGGGCGGACCGTACATAAGGGGCGCCGCCCCCTCTCTCCACACCACCCCCTATATGCAATGGATAGATTCATGAATCTATCAATGGCCGCTACGGCCACCCCCTATTCGTGCGTCCAGCCCCTTTCAGGGCACCGGCCGCATGAATTATAGCGGCAGGGGTTTTTTTTTTGTTTTTTTTTTTTAGAACACGATTAGAGCCATAGTCTCTAACAGGCTTCAAAATAGGGTGGGCTCGGGTCACAGAGTGCGACCTGAGCCCACCCAGGTGTGTCGCAACAGCAAATAAATATTCGCTGTTGCATCACTGATCCTCCTCCCGGGCCAATTGGGAAGTGGGTCTGATACCCATCAACCGTTTTAGCTGAAAGGACGGGCGATCCTATTGGACGCCTGTGAGGAGACACACGGTGGAAGCGAGGAGGAGAAGAGCCGCCGGCCAATGCCCGGATGCCCGATTTCCCGCCGCTGCTCCTTGGATGCCCGCCGCCTAGATGGGGTAAGTGCCTGTGGACCGACCCGCAGACAGCGTTCGGGGGGGGGGTCAAATGTTTGCTGCCCCCCCAAACAAACACCAGCCGTCACTGCTCGGGAGCTATCGACCCACTGATTGGCTCCCCTGTTGTCTAATCAGCTTGCCCCCTAGGGGCTATTGCAGGAAATTACGTACAGGTACATGATATTGCGCAATAGAGCCGACCTGCCGCTGTCAAGTACTGATTCCCATGACTAAGCTCAAGGGGGCGGAATGAAACGCGTTGGGGCGTGGCCTGGTCTGAGTACAGGCTGAGGTTGCTACTCCATTCAATGTAGCAGGACATGATAGATGTGCAACTTTCAGCGGTCGCCCCCTTTCCTTCCTTGAACGCAGTACAAGTACGTTAGGCGTATATATATATATACACTACCGTTCAAAAGTTTGGGGTCACCCAAACAATTTTGTGTTTTCCATGAAAAGTCACACTTATTCACCACCATACGTTGTGAAATGAATAGAAAATAGAGTCAAGACATTGACAAGGTTAGAAATAATGATTTGTATTTGAAATAACATTGTTTTTACATCAAACTTTGCTTTCATCAAAGAATCCTCCTTTTGCAGCAATTACAGCATTGCACACCTTTGGCATTCTAGCTGTTAATCTATTGAAGTAAGCTGGAGAAATTGCACCCCACGCTTCTAGAAGCAGCTCCCACAAGTTGGATTGGTTGGATGGGCACTTCTGGCGTACCATACGGTCAAGCTGCTCCCACAACAGCTCAATGGGGTTCAGATCTGGTGACTGTGCTGGCCACTCCATTACCGATAGAATACCAGCTGCCTGCTTCTGCTGTAAATAGTTCTTGCACAATTTGGAGGTGTGTTTAGGGTCATTGTCCTGTTGTAGGATGAAATTGGCTCCAATCAAGCGCTGTCCACTGGGTATGGCATGGCGTTGCAAAATGGAGTGATAGCCTTCCTTATTCAGAATCCCTTTTACCCTGTACAAAGCTCCCACCTTACCAGCACCAAAGCAACCCCAGACCATCACATTACCTCCACCATGCTTAACAGATGGTGTCAGGCATTCTTGCAGCATCTTTTCATTTGTTCTGCGTCTCACAAACGTTCTTCTTTGTGATCCAAACACCTCAAACTTGGATTCATCCGTCCACAACACTTTTTTCCAGTCTTCCTCTGTCCAATGTCTGTGTTCTTTTGCCCATCTTAATCTTTTTCTTTTATTGGCCAGTCTCAGATATGGCTTTTTCTTTGCCACTCTGCCCTGAAGCCCAAAATCCCGCAGCCGCCTCTTCACTGTAGATGTTGACACTGGTGTTTTGCGGGTACTATTTAATGAAGATGCCAGTTGGGGACCTGTGAGGCGTCTGTTTCTCAAACTAGAGACTCTAATGTGCTTATCTTCTTGCTTAGTTGTGCAACGCGGCCTCCCACTTCTTTTTCTACTCTGGTTAGAGCCTGTTTGTGCTGTCCTCTGAAGGGAGTAGTACACACCGTTGTAGGAAATCTTCAATTTATTTGCAATTTCTCGCATGGAATAGCCTTCATTTCTAAGAACAAGAATAGACTGTCGAGTTTCATATGAAAGTTCTCTTTTTCTGGCCATTTTGAGCGTTTAATTGACCCCACAAATGTGATGCTCCAGAAACTCAATCTGCTCACAGGAAGGTCAGTTTTGTAGCTCCTGGAAGGAGCTAGACTGTTTTTAGATGTGTGAACATGATTGCACAAGGGTTTGCTAATCATCAATTAGCCTTCTGAGCCAATGAGCAAACACATTGTACCATTAGAACACTGGAGTGATAGTTGCTGGAAATGGGCCTCTATACACCTATGTAGATATTGCACCAAAAACTAGACATTTGCAGTTAGAATAATCATTTACCACATTAGCAATGTATAGAGTATATTTGTTTAAAGTTAGGACTAGTTTAAAGTTAGCTTCATTTAAAAGTACAGTGCTTTTCCTTCAAAAATAAGGACATTTCAATGTGACCCCAAACTTTTGAACGGTAGTGTATATATATATATATATATATATATGTATGTGTGTGTGTGTATATATATATATATATATATAATATATATATATATATATATATATATACATTAGGGATGAGCTTCGTGTTCGAGTCAAACCCATGTTCGACTCGAACATCGGCTGTTCGACCGTTCGTCGAATTGCGAACGATATGGGCCGTTCGCGTCAAATTCGTGTGGCGCGTCACGGCCCATAATTCACTGCGGCATCGCAGTGCATTGCTGGCTGATGATTGGCCAAGCATGCACTATGACCCGCATGCTTGGCCAATCACAGCGCCGTCAGTAGAGAGAGCTGTAATTGGCCAAAGCCAGGGTGGCTTTGGCCAATTATGGCTCAGGGGATTTAGTACACGCCCCACACTATATAAGGCCGCCTGCACGGCGGCCCTGTGTAGTGTGTGTTCCGGTGTGCTGAGAGAGAGAGAGAGAGAGAGAGAGACAGACAGTGTCATTTGATTTGAGTTAGATAGATTAGGCAGAACAGTCAGTCAGTTAGCTGCACTTACAGTGTATTGTGTATATATATGCATCCCAGGTGTTGCATATATATATATATACACTGTATTCAGTTTAGCTAGATCCGTTCCTGTTATCTTCTAGACTATTTACATTTAGTGCAGTGCGTCCTGCTCACAGTGTTCAGCTAGATCCGTTCCTGTTATCTTCCTACTGACAGGCAGGCTTGTCTGGTTACAGTATATAAAGCTACCTGAAGAAAATTACAGGTGTTCTATCCCAGCTTAGTGCAGCTACAGGCCATTAGTATGTCTGGAAGGCCAAGAAGGAGAGGCAGACAGTCACAAGCCAATAAGAGAGGGCAAGCAGGCTCTGTGTCTAGTGCTGGTCGTGGAGACGGTGCATCCTCATCAGCACGTGGCCATGGGACACGCTTGGCCTTTTTTTCGGCAGCTGGCCGTGTTGAGCCGCAACATGCGGAAGACTTGGTCGAGTGGATGACCAAGCCGTCCTCATCCTCCTCATCCTCTCTCACCCATGCCCAGGGTGCTTTGTCTGGCAAAGCAGCGGCCTCTTCCCTCAGCTCAATGTCATCAGTGACTCCTTCCCTAGCTCCACCATGTCCTCCTGAGGATTCCCTCGAACTGTTTGACCACAGTGTTGGGTACATGCTCCAGGAGGATGCCCAGCGTTTGGAAGGCTCTGATGATGATACTGAGCTCGATGAAGGCAGTAACATGAGCACGGACAGAGGGGGTGCCCAAGAAGGACAGCAATCTGGCAGTCATGCTCCCCCTGCTGCAGCATACTGCCAGGTTTGCTCCAGTGATGAGGAGGGAGGGGATGATGAGGTCACTGACTCAACGTGGGTGCCTGATAGGAGAGAGGAGGAGGAGGAGGAGGAGGAGGAGGAGGCGGCACATCACCAACGAGGCAAGATGCCCTCCAGGGGCCAGCCTAAGGGCAGCACATTGACTGCATCACACCCCAAAGCTCCACATGTGCAGGGCGCTGCAGTCTCTGCGCGTTATTCAAAAAGTTCTTTGGTGTGGGCCTTTTTTGAGACGAGTGCATCAGATCGCACCGCTGCTATTTGCAACATATGTCTCAAGCGTATCTCGCGTGGCCAAAACATCTCCCGCTTGGGTACCACATGCTTGACCAGACATATGTTGACCTGCCATGCAGTTCGTTGGCAAGCGTATCTAAAAGACCCACACCAAAGAACAAAGAGGATCTCTCCTTGCTCCTCATCAGCTGAGATTTCCAACCCCACTAGACCTCCAGTCCTCTCTGAGACCTGCAGTGAGAGGAATGAAGGTGTAGAATTAGGTGTGTCACAGCCAAGTACTTGTGGGCAATCTGCTTTTGGTACACCGACGTCAGATTGTACCAGGCAAATTTCCCTGCCCCAGCTGCTGCACCGCCGAAAGAAGTTTGCTCCCAGCCATCCACATGCCCAGCGGTTGAATGCTAGCTTGGCAAAATTGCTAGCACTTCAACTGCTGCCTTTTCAGTTGGTAGACTCTGCCCCCTTCCGTGAGTTTGTGGAATGTGCGGTTCCTCAGTGGCAGGTACCCAAACGCCACTTTTTCTCACGGAAGGCGATTCCGGCTCTCTACCGGCATGTGGAAGGCAATGTCCATGCCTCGCTGGACAGGGCGGTCAGCGGTAAGGTGCATATTACCGCTGACTCATGGTCCAGCAGGCATGGACAGGGACGTTACCTAAGTTTCACGGCGCATTGGGTGACTCTACTGGCAGCTGGGAAGGATGCAGGACAAGGTGCAGTAGTGTTGGAGGTTGTTCCGCCACCACGCCTCCAAAATGCTGATTGTGACACACCTCTCTCCTCCACCCCCTCCTCTTCTTCTTCCTCCATGGCCTCTTCCTCGGAACCAGCGGTGCTCCGTAGGCGTTCAAGGGGCTACGCAAGTACGCAGGCCAAAAGATGCCATGCGGTGCTTGAGCTGGTGTGCTTGGGGGACAGGAGCCACACTGGGGCAAAGGTTCTGTCAGCTCTGCAGGGGCAGGTTCAGAGGTGGTTGACGCCACGCCAACTTAAGGCAGGAATGGTGGTTTGCGACAATGGCACCAACCTCCTCTCTGCCCTCCGACAGGGACAAATGACCCATGTGCCCTGTTTGGCTCACGTCCTTAACTTGGTGGTGCAGCGGTTCTTGGGCAGGTACCCGGGCTTACAGGATGTCCTGAGGCAGGCCAGGAAAGTCTGTGTGCATTTCCGCCGGTCATATAATGCCAGTGCTCGGCTGACGGACCTCCAAAAGGAGTTTAACCTGCCCAAGAACCGCCTAATCTGTGACATGCCCACCAGGTGGAACTCAACATTGGCCATGCTGCAGCGGCTGCACACGCAGCAGAGGGCCATCGATGAGTACCTGTGCGACTATGGCACCAGGACAGGGTCAGGGGAGCTTGGTTTTTTTTCCCCACGCCAGTGGGCCATGATCAGGGATGCATGCACTGTCCTGTCACCATTCGAGGAGGCCACGAGGATGGTGAGCACTGACAGTGCATGCATCAGTGACACTGTCCCCCTTGTCCACCTGTTGGAGCACACGCTGCGTGGAATAATGGACAGGGCACTTGAGGCAGAACAGAGGCAGGAAGAGGAGGACTTCCTTAGCTCTCAAGGCCCCCTTTATCCAGACAGTGTTCCTGCGTGCCCGCCGATCACACAGGAACACAGGAAGAGGACGAGGAGGAGGAGGAGGAGGAAGATTGTGTCAGTATGGAGGTGGAGCCTGGCACTCAGGATCAGCAGCAGTCTTTAAGGGATCAGTCCCAAGGAACACATGGACTTGTACGTGGCTGGGAGGAGGTGGCTGCGGACGTTGTCGTCCTTAGTGACCTAGAGGACTCCGGACCGAATGCCTCAGCAAACCTACGCTGCATGGCCTCCCTGATCCTGCAAAGCCTGCGTAAGGATCCTCGTATTCGTGGTATCAAGGAGAAGGACCAATACTGGCTGGCAACCCTCCTTGATCCACGTTACAAGGGTAAGGTTGCGGACCTTATCTTGCCATCGCAGAGGGAGCAGAGGATGAAACATCTTCGGGAGGCCTTGCAGAAAGTCTGTGCAACGCGTTCCCAGAGACTGGGAGGTTACAAACTCCTGTTTCTGGACAACGTGTTGCTGAGGCTTCGGTCAGTCAAAGAAGGAGCGGTGGAGAAGGTGGCCGTCTGACCGATGCGTTCAGACAATTTTTTGGTCCGCAGCCCCAAGGTATGATCGGTTCCAGCAACCATCGCCAGCGTCTGTTTTACATGGTGCAGGAATACCTAGGGGCAAGATCAGACTTGGACACCTTTCCCACCGAAAATCCTCTGGGTTACTGGGTCTTGAGGATGGATCACTGGCCAGAGCTTGCACAGTATGCAATTGAGCTACTGGCCTGTCCTGCATCCAGCGTTCTTTCGGAACGCACATTCAGTGCTGCTGGAGGCGTGGTAACCAATCACAGGGTGCGTCTGTCCACCGACTCGGTCGATCGGCTGACCTTCATAAAAATGAATCAGTCTTGGATCACCACCAGCTACCAAGCACCTGATGCTGATGTAACCGAATAATTTTTTTTGAAATCTCAGATCCCTTCAAAGACTGCCTATGCTGATGCTGAGTGACTATCCCTGAGTAATTATCCTCTTCCTCCTCAATCATCACGCTGATAGCTTGTAAGAACATTTTTGGTTCTGGGCGCCACCACCAGTGCCTAAGGCACAATTTTTCAGCCCCTGTTTAACAGGGGCGTGTAATTACAATTTTTGATGTAATACTTTGCAGCAGGGCTCGTTCCTGCATTCCAACTAGAGTGTCTGTGAGGGGTTGCAGTGTTGTGGCACCAGCACCAGTGCCTAAGGCCCAATTTTTCTGCCCCTGTCTAACAGGGGCGTGTAATTACAATTTTTGATGCAATACTTTGCAGCAGGGCTCGTTCCTGCGTTCCAACTAGAGTGTCTGTGAGGGGTTGCAGTGTTGTGGCACCAGCACCAGTGCCTAAGGCCCAATTTTTCTGCCCCTGTCTAACAGGGGCGTGTAATTACAATTTTTGATGCAATACTTTGCAGCAGGGCTCGTTCCTGCGTTCCAACTAGAGTGTCTGTGAGGGGTTGCAGTGTTGTGGCACCAGCACCAGTGCCTAAGGCCTAATTTTTCAGCTCCTGTTCAACAGGGGCATGTAATTACAATTCTTGATCTAATATTTCACAGCAGGGCCCTGTGAGGGCTTACAGTGTTGTGGCCACAGCAACACCTAAGGCCCAAATTTCTGCTGAGTATATAGGGCAGGACCCTACTTTCAAACATCTAACTTACAAACGACTTCTACTTGCAAACGGAAGGAGACAACAGGAAGTGAGATGAAATCTACCCCTAGGAAGGGAAATTCTCTCCTGTAAGAGTTAATATGGGAAAACAATTTCTCCTTTCCACTGATGCTTTCCAATCCTTGTTCCACAAAAAAACCCAAATTTTCAAAAAACATTTTTCATTGGGACAAAAAAGTGAGGTGAAATCTTCTGAAGAGGAGGAAAGACAGCAAAACAAATGTCACAGGGGTGATAACCCTTCCCTATGTTTTCCAAAAAGCTTAAAAAAGATTTTTTGGCTGTAGCTAAACACGTTAAAAATGTTCAAAATTACAAACAGATTCTACTTAACAACAAACCTACAGTCCCTGTCTTGTTTGCACCGCCTGTATACTGCTGTTCAGAGTATATAGGGCCTGGTGGCCCCACACCTTTCCTTATTTTAATTTGGGTGCGGGGTTCCCCTTAATATCCATACAAGACCCAAAGGGCCTGGTAATGGACTGGGGGGGTACCCATGCCGTTTGTCTCACTGATTTTCATCCATATTGCCATGACCCGACATGACATTAAACCCGCAAGCAGTTTTAAATGAGATTTTTTCCTTTAAAAATGACATTTGGTGCAGGGACTGTTCTAAACACGGGAAACACGCGTCACTTTACAGGCATACTATAGACACCCCCCAGGTACAATATTTAAAGGAATATTTCACTTTTTTTTTTTTTTACTTTAAGCATCATTAAAATCACTGCTCCCGAAAAAACGGCCGTTTTTAAAAGTTTTTTTTGCATTGATACATGTCCCCTGGGGTAGGACCCGGGTCCCCAAACCCTTTTTAGGACAATACCATGCAAATTAGCCTTTAAAATGAGCACTTTTGATTTCGAACGTTCGAGTCCCATAGACGTCAATGGGGTTCTAACGTTCGTGCGAACTTTCGGTCCGTTCGCGGGTTCTGGTGCGAACCGAACCGGGGGGTGTTCGGCTCATCCCTAATATACATACATACACACAATTTTTTTTTTTTTATGCAAGAAGTGTAAGTCCCTGAATGTGGCCTAGTAACAGCCTCTTGTAATCCCTGTATAGCAGAGCTGAAGTGTGAGAGGCGGAAGCAGCACACAGAGCCAATCAGAAGCATGCTGCTTGGAGGAGAGATCAGAGTGACAGAGATGAGCTCACCACTTTGCTGCTTCTCCTTTCACTGTCCAGTCACATAATAACGCCCCAAACTTGCTGAGAAGGCAACGAGGGACACCTATTAACAAAACTATGTAAGCATAGGCCACACCCCCTTAAAGGAGAATTGTACAACAAAAAAAATTGGTTAAACTCGCAAGTCCTTTTTTTTTTTTTTACCATTACTATTCCTTCATATTGTCTTTTAAAATTTACAAATGCAGCAATTTAGAAATTGGATGAAAGGATTAGCACTGGGAAATGCTTTCTAAAGGGAAAAAAAGTGCATTTTATAGACAACTATATAGATCAGACCAACATGAGGGACAAATTGCTCCGATTAAGGGACAGTCCCTCGAAATCAGGGACAGCTGTGAACGATGTAGTCACAAGCTGGGGGAGATGGGTCCAGGATGACCTGGGCTCAGCGGAAGTGGATTGAATGATGCTGGCCATCAGAAAGAGGACATCTAGTGGCAAAAGAAAATACTGCAGGGGAAAATCTCTTAAGAGCGACTATCGCAGCAAATGCTGGTTTTGTTGTTTAATCCTTAAGGGGCTCTTCATTTTATTGTTCATTTTTAGTTGGAGTTCTGTTTTAAAGAGGAACTTTGCTCCCCTGTAATGACAGCCCCTCCCCGGTGTGGCCATCTTTGAAAATCTGGCGTTTGCCAGACGTGCCAACGGGCTCTGCCTCTCTTTTTGGAACCGGCGCGCCTTTGCATGGGTGGACACCAGAAATCTGAGACCTTCCTACCTGCGACATCTTTGCGCGGGAAGCCCCTACAGATCTATTCCAGGTCCTGAGACCCCGCGGCTCATCTGCGCTCGCACGTGAAATATGAAAAAACGTTTGGCTTCAGATTCATCCTCTAAGGGGGTGACTAATTTTTTGTGCCTCATCTTGGATCCAGTCCAGCCAGCAAGTTGGGCTGCGTGGTCCTGACTTTCCCAATCCTCCAGGGGGGGGGGGCGCTCCCGTAGAGTTGCGCGCTCGCAGCGCGACAGCTGCATTAATAGCTGCACACGGGTTCTTCTTCGGCCGTCATGGAAATATTTCTCTGAAGACAATGCAGCATTGTGGACGGCGGCGTGAAGACGACAGGTGCGGGGTCAGCAGGATCAGCTGATGCGCTCACATGTGCGCTTGACGTCAACTTCCTGGACTTCTTTTCTCAGCTCAAAGGACCGATTCGCCTTTTTTTTTTTTTCTTTAAAGTGAAATTCCCTCTTAAATGGGATCTCTGTTTCTGGATGGAGAAAAGTGAGGGTTTTGCACCCCAACCAATCTACCGCCATCTAACGCCAGCGACGGGCCACGCTCAGGGCTTCCCCAACAGATTGGGTGGTCCGAGCCTTTGTCTCAGACGTGGGTCAGGCCAGGGCCGGGACAAGGTGTGGACAGGAGGGGCGGCTGCCCTGGGCACTGTGGTATCATTTGAGGTGGCGGGTGCCACACACACAGATTGGAAGGGAGGGAGGGGGATTTGTGTTGGTAGGGGGAATTTGTTGGACAGCAGGGGATAAGAATCGTTATAGGGGGAGAAATATGGGGGGGGCGGCTCCTAGGAGTGGTGATTTAGGGGGCTTCATGTTGGGGAGGGCGGATAGGGAAAAGGAATTGTGCTAGGATGTGGGATTTTGGGGGCTTGAGCTAGAAGTGGTCATATTGCGGAGGGGGTAGGGGAATTTAACTGGGAGGGGAATTTTTTTTTTTTGGGGGGGAGGAGTGGTGATTTAAGAAGATTTGTGTTGGGGAGGGGGGAATGGGGGTGGGGGGTTGAGCATGGTAGAGGAATTGTGGTAGGAGGGGAAATTAATTTTTTTTGGAGGAGGAGGGATTGGTGCTAGTGGGGATGATTGGGGGTGTTCGTACTAGGAGGAAGGGGGTAGAAAATTTGTGCTAGGAGGGGTGATTTGTTTTTTTTTGTGTATGTGGGGGGGCGCTTTTTTCTGGGGGGGTACAACTGGACCTCCTGTAGAGGGGCCCAGCCGCACAGCGGGGGGGGGGGGGAGAATCGGTGGGACGGGAGGACAATTACAGAACAATGCACTATGTCTGTGTCTCTCCCTCCACCAGATGAAAGCCGGTTTCCCCCCTTTCCCTCCCGCCGGCTTTTAGCTGCTGGAGGGAGAGAGACAGACACAGGACATCATTCTCTAATTGTCCTCCTGTCCCACCGCAGCAATCCCCCTCCCTGGGCTGCCCACATCTGAACACCCCCCCCCCCCCCCCATCTGCTGCCAGCTTCCCTTTCCGGGTACACAGGCAGATAGGGAGTGGAGAGTATGCCATTTACCGACCCCTTCCTTTTCTGAACTGGACACAGTGAGTGATCAGTACTGATCGCTCCTGTGTCCATTCATAACTGGGCATAGTAAACTGTGTCTACTATGCTTCAGTTTATGAATGGGGAGGAGCCTCTGTCTCCTGTTCATTCATCTTCAGTGCAGCTGAGGCTACAGAGAAGAATCTGTGTCCCCAATTTCTTTCTCTGTCTCAAAGGAGAGATGTCAGGGGTCTGTTTAGATCCCTGATATTTCATCGACACCGCCCCCCCCCCCTAAACAGTGTTGTAAAAAAATTGTAAAAAATAAAATATAAAAAATTCATAAAATTGTATAAAAAAATAGAATTTCTTTTTAAAAATGAATTTTTTTGTAATTAATTTGGGGGAGGGGGGGGCTGTATAGGGTCCAGTGCTTTCTAATGGGAGCCCTGGGTGCAACCAAGTGCAGGTCCGCTTCTGTACATTGGGCAGCTTATTCATTTCAATGGGCTGCCCCCTATGTGTGAAAAATTAATGACGCCAACCCGACGCATTTGTTGACGCGCGCGTTTGAGCGCACCTAAATGCATGGTGGTTCAGTGCAGCGCATTTTGGAGAAGAGTCTGGAACTCCTTTTTTTGTGTTTCTCGCACGCAGGACAGTCCGTTGAAATGAATGGGCTGCCATATACGCCACGCATGAAAACGCAACGAAACACATTCGCTCATCGCACCTGGAGGTGTGCGCCGTTTTTTGTGTGTGTGTGTGGTTAGAAGGCTTTGTCTATAATCTGTATATGTAAATATTCGGGACACGGCTGTACATATGTTTCTAATCTCTGACATTATACAATGTATCCAGTTATACAATATTATGTTTTAATACAAAGGTAGAAAAAAAAATAATTTTGTTTCTTTTATGAAGAGATCAGCAGCTTGTGTGTTTTGCATTACGGCAGTGACACGGAGGCCGCCAACGGCACCCCGTCCAATCAGTGGAGAGAAAAGTTTTCTCCAACAGTAACTGTGTGTTCTTTGTCACTCTTAAGAGCTTCTGGTAAACAACTTCCTTCGCTCAGGCAGCCAACATCTGCGCGTCTGGATCTGTGTCAGTTCGGTCGTCATCTTCTGGCAGGTCATCACAGCGCTTCGCTGAGAAAGTGTGAGACGCACGTGACTGTGCGGGAGGGGGAACGTTAATGGGGTGGCGCGAAAAGGCGAGGGAGCTAAAGTGTACCGGTCACAATATACGAGCCCTCAGCCTCCACGTTGCCCCCAAACCTACTCCAGAAACCTCATCCGCTAGAGGCCACCAAGTCTACTGAAGAGTCCCCTTACCTTCTGCACAACCTCCACCCCCCCCCCCCCTCCTAATCTACTCCAGAAACCTCATCTTCTACAGAGCCACCAAGTCTGCTGAAGAGTCCCCTTACCCACTCTACAACCCCCCACAGTGCCCCCCCCCCTAAAACAATTAGCCTCCGCAGGCCCTCCCCTTCCACATTGTCCCCCCAACCTGCTCCAGAACCCTAATCCTCTACAGGGCTACCAAGTCTGCTGACCCCCTCCACATTGCCCCCCGGAGAGCCCTTGGCCACCACATTGCCCCCAAACCTACTCCAGAAACCTTATCCACTAGAGAGCCACCAAGTCTGCTGAAGTCCCCTTACGTTCTGCACAAATTTACCCACTCTACAAACCCCATCCACCACAGTGCCCCCCAGAAAACAATTAGCCTCCGCAGGCCCTCCCCTTCCACATTGTCCCCCCAACCTACTCCAGAAACCTAATCCTCTACAGGGCTACCAAGTCTGCTGACCCCCTCCACATTGCCCCCCAGAGAGCCCTCGGCCTCCACATTGCCCCCAAACCTACTCGAGAAACCTCATCCGCTAGAGAGCCATCAAGTCTGCGGAAGAGTCCCCTTACCTTCTGCACAAACTCCACCCCCCCCCAATCTACCCCAGAAACCTCATCTTCTACAGAGCCACCAAGTCTGCTGAAGAGTCCCCCTATCCACTCTACAACCCCCATCCCCCACAGTGCCCCCCAGAAAACAATTGGCCTCCACAGCACCCCCCCTTTCACATTGCCCCCCCAACCCACTCCACAAACCTAATCTTCTACAGGGCTACCATGTCTGCTGAAGGGTCCCCTTACCCCCTCCACATTGCCCCCCAGAGAGCCCCCCCAACCTGTTCCAGAAACCTCATCCTCTACAGCAGGGATCTCTAAACTATGACCCCCCCAGCTGTTGCGGAACTACATGTCTCATGAGGCATTGTAAAACTCTGACGTTTACAGACGTGATGGGAATTGTAGTTCCTGGACAACTGGAGGGTCATAGTTTTGAGACCCCTGCTCTACAGGACCAATCACAGCAGATCTCATGACAATTGTAAACAAGGGATGCATAGGCGTGCGCACAGGGTGTGCCAGGTGTGCCCAGGCACACCCTAATCACCCTGTGCAGCACAGAATTCCCCTACTGCCCCCCCTTTCCTCCCACAGTGCTTCCGGCTTTCCTCCTCCCCTTTCCCGACGGCTGTTACTGTGGAGATGTTTTAGGATGAGTGGGGGAAGGGGCCAGTAAGTATGTAATTTACCGGCCTCTTCCCTTTCTGAATGAACATTATGAGTTATCGGTAATGTGTGTTTGAGCTTTGGGGTGCACACCCTAATGCAATAGGCTGCGCACACCTATGAAGGGATGGCTTCCATTCATGCCATCCATTGCGTACAATTGTGTTTTGGAAGTTGTGATTGGTCACAGTGATCACATGGTACAGGCAGGGCCAATCGCAGCCCATCTGTACCAACAATACACACTGAATGAATCAATTTCATTCATTAAAAATTGTTGTTTATTGCCATGAGATTCACTGTTATAAGCAACTATAGTGTGTAAAAAAAAAATTAAATAAATAAAATTCCTGGTCGCTTTCCCAGGGAAACACAATGTTACTATGTGATCGGATACTTTAAGCGCTGCTAGGTGTATACGTGAATACTAATGAGGAGAACACAGAACAGCTGTACCATTCACAATGAGCTAAAGCACAAAGGTATAAAATTCTTAAACAATGGTGCACTTGTTCTTTATAGTTATAGTGTACATAAAGTGACGTGCATAAATAAACGAATTGATGACGCAAATTCCAACAATTTATAATACGCATAAATGTCCAAAAAATATATATAAAAATACAGGCAATATAAATTTGAGTATTGATAAAGTGTTCCTTCACAGGATATAGTAGTTGGTTATGTGATCCATGCCACCACTTCCATCACCAGGTGCAGGGCCTGCGCACCTTAGGACGCGACCCCCTTGGGTCATACAAAGCTCTCAATGTGTTCTAGGGCGAACCAGCCAGGGATAACATCAAGACATTCACAGCTTCCTTCAATATAAAGCCATCTGTTTTCTGGAGTGTCTCGGGAAGAGAATGTAAAAAACTTTCATCACGCAACAATGTAACTCAATCAGGGCCGTGGGTAGAGGGCATAGAACAATTTCCCACTCACATATTCTATCATCTTGTGTACAGCATACAATTTTTATGTAAGGCAAATTAGGGAGACACTGCCCTCCTCACCGCTATAACTGAGACACCGGGTGTGACATCACCAACTCCTCCCGACGCGTTGCGTCACCGATCACGTGACTTTCTCAAGGGAAACCCATAGCGTCTTTCAGGACAGCCACCTATGAGAGACTTTGGCTCCTCCCTTCTCAGGAAACACTGCCCAGCCTAGATTAAAAGCATGCTTCCCCACCGGCTCCTCAGTTCTGGTGTTTCCTCTGAGTACCTGGGTGAGATGGCATAGGCTAACCCTCGGACAAGCCTATATGTTAGGGAGATCTCAGAGAGGCTGGTGCTACTCTGGGGCAAATCTGTGCAACAGCAACATGGTTAAGCTCTCCCACCTTTTACCGGACACTATAGGTTGAACTTGTTCTCAGCAAAGGGATCAGGATCATTGGACACAGGGTCCTGCAAGCTGTAGACCCACCCTAAGGGTAAGTGCTCGCTCATAGGTGGCTGTCCTGAAAGACGCTATTGGAAAATTCGTTATTTACTAGTAAGGTCTTTTTCCAGGAGTCTTTCAGGCTAGCACTGTGTACCCAACCTGGTTGGTTTCCTTTTGGGTTCCTGACTCAAGGAACCATCAAAGAGTAATTTATGGTGTATGATGTGTTCTTGTGTCTCCCCAGCAGGCCAGAGTTGCTCTTGAAGAACTGAGGAGCTGGTGGGGAAGCATGCTTTTATTCTGGGCTGGGTGGTGTGTCCCGAGAAGGGAGGAGCCGAGATCTCTCATAGGTGGCTGTCCTGAAAGACTCCTGGAAAAGACGTTACCAGTACATAACTTTAGTTTTTTTTTTTTCATATTGTCACCAGTCAGTATCCCTGATTACCGCCACACCAGTTATACGATGTTGCTTGTACCACTCTGATAAGTATGGGAAAAAAAAAAAAAAGTAAAAATACAATTTTTTTTTAATATCTTCATTTTTCAAAAAAATTGTGGGAAAAAGTTACAACTACAAAAAACTCGCCATGCCTCTTACTAAATACCCTGGACTGTCTACTTTCCAAAAAGGGGTAATTTGTGGGGGTATTTGTACTGGTTTTTTTAGGGCCTCAAGAAATGAGATCGGCCGTCAGTACATCAGGATTGATCAATTTTTAGATCTATATCACATAGTTTGTGGACTCTATAACTTTCCTACAGACCTTATCAGTGTCACCAGATGAGCAGAGGCTCTGGCATTATGCTGATGACAGGCATTTTATTTCCATCTTTCTGCTCAGCATCCAGGAGAACATCTACTGGAGGTCATCAGGCCGGAGAGCTTGGCGTAGACCTGACCCCCATTTGAAGCAAACCTGAATACAGCCCTGGGTAATCAATGGCCACAGTGTACGACGCGCTCCAAAGAACGCCGGCGGAAATCCCAGCCCCCGACTGCAGTGCTGCTATTTGGCACAAACAAAACCATTTGGCTGCAAAAGAGCTTTTTTGGCAGCTTGGCCCTGAGATCTTGTCGTAGCAGATGTGCGTACAATAGCTGTGGCCACATTGGCGGTGAGAAAAAAAAAAGGGCGTCAATATGGCCAGGACTGTTTTTAAGGCAGGGCGAGAGGGACAGCTGCCCTGGGCCCCATCACTTTTGTGGGGCCCAAAGCAGCTGCCTCATACTTGCCAACTATCCCAGTTTAAATTCCCTTATCCCTTGAAGTTTTAGTCCCGTACTGTGTCCCGATAGCTCAGTGTAAAGGGCTGTTGCTGCTGCCCAGCATGTACAGATGACTCACCTGCAGACCCTGTGTTTACATGTAAATAACCCGCATTGATATGCAAATTGTCGTGGACTGCGGCATTGATATGTAATTAGAGGCAGCATTCATAAGTATATCATGTCTCCCTGAGGTCATATCTACCATCACTTCTGCTGCATGCTGCCCACTGGGGAGATAAAAGGGCATGCTTGAAAGTCCTATCTATAACTGGGGTCATTAAGCATAACATCAGCCTGTTGTGCAAAGGTAAGCAAATTGGAGGTGGAACACTTCTTCAAAATAACACGGTGCCACAGCACCCTGAAATTTGGTGCATGTGAATACTAAATGTCTCGGCCACCTTGGTGGTCAATGTAAAGCTTCTCATTACATTGGGGCTTGGTGTACAATCCTTTCATTCGCACTAGTGGCCAGTGTGAAGGTCCCCCTTACATTGGTGGTCAGTGTAAATCCCCATTACATTGGTGGTCAGTGTAAATCCCCATTACATTGGTGGTCAGTGTAAATCCCCATTACATTGGTGGTCAGTGTAAAAACTCTTTTTATACTTGTAATCTTTAAAAAAAAAATCATCATCCCTTACATTGGTGGTCCATGAGCTGTAAGGATATGCAATAACCTCTAGCAATCGATCAGTGAGCAGTAGTGATGTACAGTAATCTCTAGCAACCAATCAACAATCAGAAGTCATGTGCTGTAACCTCTAGAAAATAAACAGTGAGACATAATCTGTGCTGTAACCTCTAGCAGCCAGTCAGTGAGTGGTAATGATACACTGTAACCTCTGGCAACCAATCACAATCGCTGCCTGATCTGATTCAGCAAACTGATTTTGAGTCTAGCTGCTTTCAATATTTATAATCGTTAAAAAAAAATCATCCCTTACATTGGTGGTCCATGTAGAAGCCCCCTTTAAATTGATGGTGAGTGTAAATCCCCCTTTACATTAGTGGCCAGTATAGAAATCCCCCTTTATTGGCTGTTGATGTAAAATCCCCCTTTATTGGCTGTTGATGTAAAAGCCCCCATTACATTGCTTGTTAGTGTAAAATTCATTATAACATTGGTGATCAGTGTACGTTTCCCTTCACATTTGGGGGGGGGGGGGGGGTGTAAGTGCAGAATTGCCCTTACACTGGTGGACAGTGTAAATCCCCTTTACGTTGGTGGTCAGTGTAAATAACCCCTAACATTGGTGGTTGGTGAAGAAGTGTCACCTTACATTGGTTGTCAGTACAAATCTCGACAATGGTTGTCAGTGTAAATTCTCCCTTACGTGGAGGTCATTGTAGATTCACCCTTACACTGGTGGTTGGTGTAAATGCTTTTATTACATTGGTGTCAGTGTAGAAATCCCTCTTTCCCCATTACATGGTGGTCAGTGCAAAATCTCTGATTACATTGGTAGAATCCCCCACTATACACTTGCCAAAAATTTCCAGCTTTGCTCTACACAATTCAGAATTTGGCACAGTGTAGTGCCTCCTAACTAATCCCATCTCCCCCCACCACCACTGATCCCATCAATCCCCCCAGCATTGCCACTAATCCTAGGAGTTTTCTGTCTATTGCTGGGTCCCCTCACCTCCCCCAGTCCATGGTGTGCAGGCAGTGAGGAGATGATGTGCTGTAACCTTTAGCAACCAATCAGCGAGCAGTAATGCTGTGCACTAACCTCTTGCAACCAATCATTGAGCGGTAAGGATATGCAGTAACCTCTAGCAATCAATCAGTGAGCAGTAGTGATGTACAGTAATCTCTAGCAACCAATGGCAGAAGTCATGTGCTGTAACCTCTAGAAAAACAGTAAGCCATAATGTGTGCTGTAACCTCTAGCAGCCAGTTAGTGAGTGGTAATGATACGCTGTAACCTCTGGCAACCAATCACATTCACTGCCTGATCTGATTTTGTGTCTAGCTGCTTTTTATTGTATGCCTCAGAGCAGGTGGAGAGCGAAATTGCATGGAAGAGGGGGGGGGCCGAGAAAATGTTTGCCCGGGGTCCAGTCAATATTAAAGATTGCCCTGAATACGGCGTAATAAGGTGTAATATTCAGGGGCGCCCGGCCTATATTTTTAGCCCCGGGACTCTTTGTACGGCAGAGCAGCGATATTCTGCACAAAAATAGATGATTGCACGGATAACGAGCCGGTTGCAGTCTGCGGCGCTGGTAAGATAATGACCATTACGCCGCGATTTTCTTCCCTTCTGGGGAAATCTATTCTTCTCATCTCCATCAGGAGCCAGTTCAACACTAAAAGGATCACTCCACAAATTTCAAGCCGGGCTGCCTGAAAGAGTTTTTAAGCAACGTTCACCACGGCTGATAAATACGTTTTGGAAGGGACGCCTCAATGAAGGGGGGGGGGGTCACAGGATGCAATATTGTTTTTATAAAAGATTACAGTTAAACCTGCCGTTTATGGTTGTTGTATGGCAATTTTCAAGTTAAAGTATGACAATTTTTACATTGTTCAGCATGAATGCATCATACCCAGGGCCAGGACAAGGGGTGGGCAAGAGGGGAAGGTGACCTTAGGCACAGAGGAGGAAGAGGGCAGAGAATGGACACAGAACAGTGCGCTTATTCTACAGCATACATTAGCAGTGGGGGAGGGTGGCGCAGTTCCTCATCCTTGCTCTGGGCACTGGATGAACCTGTCCCGGTACTGGCCATAGCTGTGGCATTCCTATGGAAGGTGTCGATCAGTGCAGTAGGCACCCCTATAAAGAGATGGCCACCTGCTTCCAGGTTCCGTCCTGCAGCATTGTGAACGCAGGAGGTTGGTGCCATTCAGAGAACGCTTTGCAATTCCTCAATGGTTGCAAAGTGTTCTCTGATTGGATGAAGTAGAGATTGTGATGTCACAGCCCTGCCTCTCCACTTAAACCAATCATGGAATACTTTGTATGCAACCCGTAAAAAAAAATAAAAATTAAAAAAATGTGCTGGCATAACTTAAAATTGCAATGCACCACATCGCATAGAACCATGCTTTTTTGGCGAGCGACAATGCGCATGTGTTTGAAGAATGCATGGAGGTGCAATTAAAAATGAATGACATTGTTGCAGGTCTGCAAAAGGTGCAGAGCGTGTTGCAGAAAAGTGTGCGATTTTGCATGCACTCCCGCAAGGCACTGGTGTGAATGGGCCCTTCACCACTAGTTTTGGTCTCTAAAAAGTGATCTGTGTTCCAGTCGCTCTTTAGAGAGAGCATTTAAAAAGTGGTGAGGATGCGTTGTATTGCCTCCTCACTGCCTACATTAACCGATTTATTCCCACACCCCGTGCAGAAACCAATGCATGTGATTGCTGGGCACTTGCAATGCGGCGCCATCCACTTGAATGGGTTGGGTTCAGCAGGCACTATGCCCGCCGAAAGCAACAGGGGCAATAAGGCTTGCTGCAGCCGTAAAGCAAAGCATTGCAGCATGCGTGCATTCCCAGCTGCCGGGACAAAGGGTGGGCGGCTGCCCTGGGCGCAATGGTTTACTGTAGGGATTGTGGGCGCCATCCTCCTGTTACAAGGCTGACCGGAGTAGTGATAGAAACAGTGATTTTCGACAAACTAGTGCCTGCAGGGCGTAGGTTTTCCTAAACTTGCACATCATGAACTGGGGGTGGGCGGACGCACATTTTGGCCTCTTTGCCCTAGGCGCTGGATGACCTTGTCTCGGTCACTTCCTCTGCAGCTAAATGGGTTGTAGTTGGGAATATGCCCGCGTCTCTTCTGTCAATCCAGAGGCGGCCACCCTCTGGCTCCAAACAGTTCCATGCACATCGGCTCAGTCTAGGGACGACTCTTGGACAGTAGAGGGATGAGGGGGGCAGGAGACTCCAAAAGTATCAAAAAAAACTAACTTCTTGGTACAAATCCTGTTTCAGCAGCCTTGACTGGAGGTATTAAGCAAAGCCCAGTAGCTCTAGGTCTCTAGAAGAGCAGACCCAGTCCATACAGAAACCCATGGCACCAACTTTCCATTAGCAGCAGACACACCCGAGATTCCCAAAAACCAGGCCCTTCCTCACAATATCCTAAGAGGTGTCTGCCACCCAACCTCCACTGTGAGTGAGGGAGATAAAAGATCCTTCTCCTGGCCAGGACGCCTTCAAGCAAAAGTACTTTAGCAATCCGTTCCGGGACCTCAGCCCAGCACCTGGTGATGCCCAAACAGCAATTCTAGTAATTCTTTAGCTGCCCCCCAGGAGAGCTGGAATTCTCCCCGAAGAAGAAAGAACACTCTGGTAAGGCCTCCCAAATATTTATCATCTTCCTCAGCCACCTTTTGGGTGCCCCCCTCCCGGAGATTGGCTGAGGTCTGATAAATATTTATAGCTGATTAACCCTCCTTGATGTATTTTCTGGAAGTTCCCTCCAGAAACAGGTAGGAGCAATCAATTGGGAAGCCATACCAGACAATAAATAAAAAAACAGACCACCACTTCACTGAGCAAAGTTGAAGCCAGGGGTGGTAAAAGTTTAACTCAACTGTGTGTGAATTAGTCGTCATAGTTTTTGGAAAAGTGGAATTTGAAAGATAAAAGCTTCAACAGCAGGAACAGTATTAAAGTGATTGTAAAGGCTGTTTTTTTTTTTTTTTTTAAATATAACAAACGGAACCCCCCCCCCCCCCCAAAAAGTCATATCTCCACTGTGCCGTTCATTTTACACAAAGTGGCCCCCCGATCATCCTCTTCTGGGGTCCCCCGGCAGTTCTATCAGCTCCACCCCGCATTGTATAACCCCCTAGGAGAAGCACTCTCCTGGGGGGGGGTTACCTTGCGGGCGCACTCCAATGTCTGGCATTTGCATCCATAGATGCAGAATGCAGGACTCAGCCCCACCCCCCGTGTTATTAGATTTTATTAACAGCAGTGCAGCCATTGGCTCCCGCTGCTGTCAATCAATCTATCTATCCAAGCAAGAGCTGAGAACCCCGGGCAGAGCGTACAGCATGTCTCCGCCGAGGGAACGAAGGAATCAGGTAAGTAACTGTCACTGTCAGAAGTTTTTTTTCACCTTAATGCACAGGATGCATTAAGGTGAAAAATCACAAGGGTTTACAACCCCTTTAAGGTCAATGTATAGGACATACAGTGGAGAAAGTAATTATTTGATCCCCTGCAGATTGTGTAAGTTTGCCCACTGACAAAGAAATGAAGGGTGTATAATTTTTCATAGGTGTATTTTAAATTAGAGAGACAAAATATCAACTAAAAATCCAGAGAAAACACATAATACAAATGTTATAAATGGAGTTGCAGTTCACTAAGTATAAAATAAGTATTTTATCCCCTGCCAACCTCATGTGGTACACAGATTAGTCCTGTCAGTGTAAGAAGGTTCTCCTAAAGGCAACTCGTGTATAAAAGACACCTGTCCACAGAATCTCTTTCTTCCATTCAAACCTCACCATCATGGGCAACACCAAAGAGCTGTCAAAGGACATTGGGCACAAGATTGTAGACCTGCACAAGGCTGGAATGGGCTACAAGACCATCAGCAAGAAGCTTGGTGAGAAGGAGACAACGGTTGGAGCGATTATTTGCAAATGGAAGAAAATCCAAAATAACCATCAATCGTCCTTGGTCTGGAGCTCTATGCAAGATTTCACCTCATGGGGTGAGGATGATCATGAGAAAAGTGAAGGATCAGCCTAGAACTACACGGGAGGAGCTTGTGAATGATCTCAAGGATAGTTAGGACCACAGTCACCAAACAAACCATCGGTAACACAATGCGCCGCCATAGATTGAAATCCTGCAGCACCTGCAAGGTCCCCTTTTCAAGAAGGCACATGTACAGGCCCATCTGAAGTTTGCCAATGAGCATCTAAATGATTCACAGAAGGATTGGGAGAAAGTGCTGTGGTCAGAGGAGACCAAAATTGAGCTCTTTGGTATTAACGCTATCCGTCGTGTTTGGAGGAAGGAAAATGCTGACTATGACCCTAAGAACACCATCCCTACAGTCACACACGGAGGTGAAAGGGAAAAAAAAAAAAAATTCTCTCCAAGTCGAATGTTACTCATTGAACACACAAATATGTACATGGCTTTTTTTGACGGGTGAACAGCTATGCAAATATTTAAGTAGATACACTGACTGCCTCCACATACAGAAGTCTGTGGTCACAGCAGATCCAGAGGAAAGCAAAAAAAAAAAAAAGAAAAAAAAAAGAAAAATTCAAACCTTGGCCCAATTTGCTCCTCTAGGGGGACAATCCCTTCCTGACAGTGGGATATTCCCGGGATCAACAATCTGGAGTCTGTCTTGTCCATTTCATTGCCATTTTGGTGTGTTGCCAGCCATACCATTTGCAAGGACTTGATGCAATGCACATTAATGTGTGCAAAAATCCCCCCCCCCCCCCAAACACATGTGTGGCAACTTTATGTGTGTTAAAATTCCTGACATGCCACTATTGTCTTTGGTAAGTCAATCAAGAAGTCCTGAAGCCCTGGGAACAACATAGCAGCCAGGCAAAACCAGCACAAGGTGCCAATCGGTTGTGCTGCAGTGCTCATCGGCTAACAAGGGAACATGCCGATAGGAGAGAGAGCGCAGAGTGGCACAGAGATGAGCTCGACAGTCTGCGGCTGCTTCTTTCACTACTAGGTTGGGTTGTGCTATCTGACAGAGATGTGTATATATCAGGAATGGATGGACCGAATGACAAAAACTTTGTCGGGTAAGCAACTCCCATATATGTATTGTATGATTGCATGTAGTGGTTTGTCCAGAGTTTAGCTTACCCATCCTGAGAGCTGTCCATGAAGGTCTTCATTGATCCAGGTCAAGGTAGGTTGTATTCTCCAGGTCTTGTTTGATAATAGTCTTCAACATTACTAGGAGTGGCTTCCTGAGCAGGAATAGGTTGCGGGAACATATTCCGGGATACATACCCATACCTGTAACCCCAACCATGAATGGAACTTCCAAAAAACGACGCATAGAGGGGAGGCTTCTTCAGAGTGTTGAGTTTCTGATCTGTCATTGCTCACTGTAGTTCCTCCCACCAGCTTCTATATCCCCACAGTACACAGTGGTAATGTAGGGATTGGCAGAGACCAGAAATCAACCACTTCCAAAGATGTTGGTTTTTGAGGAGTCCGCCAGTGGCAGTTCATAGTACAGCACAGATTGGGAGCTTTGGTGGGGCAAATACTGTACACATTGGCTGGTCTACAAACATTGGGTATAGATAATGTGCTGTAGGTCATCCACCATGGTCTCCATTAGGGATGAGCCGAACACCCCCCGGTTCGGTTCGCACCAGAACCCGCGAACGGACCGCAAGTTCGCACGAACGTTAGAACCCCATTGACGTCTATGGGACTCGAACGTTCGAAATCAAAAGTGCTCATTTTAAAGGCTAATTTGCATGGTATTGTCCTAAAAAGGGTTTGGGGACCCGGGTCCTACCCCAGGGGACATGTATCAATGCAAAAAAAACTTTTAAAAACGGCCGTTTTTTCGGGAGCAGTGATTTTAATGATGCTTAAAGTAAAAAAAAAAAAGTGAAATATTCCTTTAAATATCGTACCTGGGGGGTGTCTATAGTATGCCTGTAAAGTGACGCGTGTTTCCCATGTTTAGAACAGTCCCTGCACCAAATGTCATTTTTAAAGGAAAAAATCTCATTTAAAACTGCTTGCGGGTTTAATGTCATGTCGGGTCCTGGCAATATGGATGAAAATCAGTGAGACAAACGGCATGGGTACCCCCCAGTCCATTACCAGGCCCTTTGGGTCTTGTATGGATATTAAGGGGAACCCCGCACCCAAATTAAAATAAGGAAAGGTCCCTATATACTCTGAACAGCAGTATACAGGCGGTGCAAACAAGACAGGGACTGTAGGTTTGTTGTTAAGTAGAATCTCTTTGTAATTTTGAACATTTTTAATGTGTTTAGCTCCAGCCAAAAAATCTTTTCTAAGCTTTTTGGAAAACATAGGGAAGGGTTATCACCCCTGTGACATTTGTTTTGCGTCTTTCCTCCTCTTCAGAAGATTTCACCTCACTTTTTTGTCCCAATGAAAAATGTTTTTTGAAAATTTGGGTTTTTTTGTGGAACAAGGATTGGAAAGCATCAGTGGAAAGGAGAAATTGTTTTCCCATATTAACTCTTACATGAGAGAATTTCCCTTCCTATGGGTAGATTTCATCTCACTTCCTGTTGTCTCCTTCCGTTTGCAAGTAGGAGTCGTTTGTAAGTTAGATGTTTGAAAGTAGGGTCCTGCCCTATATACTCAGCAGAAATTTGGGCCTTAGGTGTTGCTGTGGCCAAAACACTGTAAGCCCTCACAGGGCCCTGCTGTGAAATATTAGATCAAGAATTGTAATTACATGCCCCTGTTGAACAGGAGCTGAAAAATTAGGCCTTAGGCACTGGTGCTGGTGCCACAACACTGCAACCCCTCACAGACACTCTAGTTGGAACGCAGGAACGAGCACTGCTGCAAAGTATTGCATCAAAAATTGTAATTACACGCCCCTGTTAGACAGGGGCAGAAAAATTGGGCCTTAGGCACTGGTGCTGGTGCCACAACACTGCAACCCCTCACAGACACTCTAGTTGGAACGCAGGAACGAGCACTGCTGCAAAGTATTGCATCAAAAATTGTAATTACACGCCCCTGTTAGACAGGGGCAGAAAAATTGGGCCTTAGGCACTGGTGCTGGTGCCACAACACTGCAACCCCTCACAGACACTCTAGTTGGAACGCAGGAACGAGCACTGCTGCAAAGTATTGCATCAAAAATTGTAATTACACGCCCCTGTTAGACAGGGGCAGAAAAATTGGGCCTTAGGCACTGGTGCTGGTGCCACAACACTGCAACCCCTCACAGACACTCTAGTTGGAACGCAGGAACGAGCACTGCTGCAAAGTATTGCATCAAAAATTGTAATTACACGCCCCTGTTAGACAGGGGCAGAAAAATTGGGCCTTAGGCACTGGTGCTGGTGCCACAACACTGCAACCCCTCACAGACACTCTAGTTGGAACGCAGGAACGAGCACTGCTGCAAAGTATTGCATCAAAAATTGTAATTACACGCCCCTGTTAGACAGGGGCAGAAAAATTGGGCCTTAGGCACTGGTGCTGGTGCCACAACACTGCAACCCCTCACAGACACTCTAGTTGGAACGCAGGAACGAGCACTGCTGCAAAGTATTGCATCAAAAATTGTAATTACACGCCCCTGTTAGACAGGGGCAGAAAAATTGGGCCTTAGGCACTGGTGCTGGTGCCACAACACTGCAACCCCTCACAGACACTCTAGTTGGAATGCAGGAACGAGCTGTGCTGCAAAGTATTACATCAAAAATTGTAATTACACGCCCCTGTTATACAGGGGCTGAAAAATTGTGCCTTAGGCACTGGTGGTGGCGCCCAGAACCAAAAATGTTCTTACAAGCTATCAGCGTGATGATTGAGGAGGAAGAGGATAATTACTCAGGGATAATCACTCAGCATCAGCATAGGCAGTCTTTGAAGGGATCTGAAAAAAATTATTCAGTTACATCAGCATCAGGTGCTTGGTAGCTGGTGGTGATCCAAGACTGATTCATTTTTATGAAGGTCAGCCGATCGACCGAGTCAGTGGACAGACGCACCCTGTGATCGGTTACCACGCCTCCAGCAGCACTGAATGTACGTTCCGAAAGAACGCTGGATGCAGGACAGGCCAGTAGCTCAATTGCATACTGTGCAAGCTCTGGCCAGTGATCCATCCTCAAGACCCAGTAACCCAGAGGATTTTCGGTGGGAAAGGTGTCCAAGTCTGATCTTGCCCCTAGGTATTCCTGCACCATGTAAAACAGACGCTGGCGATGGTTGCTGGAACCGATCATACCTTGGGGCTGCGGACGATTTTCGGTGGGAAAGGTGTCCAAGTCTGATCTTGCCCCTAGGTATTCCTGCACCATGTAAAACAGACGCTGGCGATGGTTGCTGGAACCGATCATACCTTGGGGCTGCGGACCAAAAAATTGTCTGAACGCATCGGTCAGACGGCCACCTTCTCCACCGCTCCTTCTTTGACTGACCGAAGCCTCAGCAACACGTTGTCCAGAAACAGGAGTTTGTAACCTCCCAGTCTCTGGGAACGCGTTGCACAGACCTTTCTGCAAGGCCTCCCGAAGATGTTTCATCCTCTGCTCCCTCTGCGATGGCAAGATAAGGTCCGCAACCTTACCCTTGTAACGTGGATCAAGGAGGGTTGCCAGCCAGTATTGGTCCTTCTCCTTGATACCACGAATACGAGGATCCTTACGCAGGCTTTGCAGGATCAGGGAGGCCATGCAGCGTAGGTTTGCTGAGGCATTCGGTCCGGAGTCCTCTGGGTCACTAAGGACAACAACGTCCGCAGCCACCTCCTCCCAGCCACGTACAAGTCCATGTGTTCCTTGGGACTGATCCCTTAAAGACTGCTGATGCTGAGTGCCAGGCTCCACCTCCATACTGACACAATCTTCCTCCTCCTCCTCCTCCTCCTCCTCGTCCTCTTCCTGTGTGATCGGCGGGCACGCAGGAACACTGTCTGGATAAAGGGGGCCTTGAGAGCTAAGGAAGTCCTCCTCTTCCTGCCTCTGTTCTGCCTCAAGTGCCCTGTCCATTATTCCACGCAGCGTGTGCTCCAACAGGTGGACAAGGGGGACAGTGTCACTGATGCATGCACTGTCAGTGCTCACCATCCTCGTGGCCTCCTCGAATGGTGACAGGACAGTGCATGCATCCCTGATCATGGCCCACTGGCGTGGGGAAAAAAAAACCAAGGTCCCCTGACCCTGTCCTGGTGCCATAGTCGCACAGGTACTCATTGATGGCCCTCTGCTGCGTGTGCAGCCGCTGCAGCATGGCCAACGTCGAGTTCCACCTGGTGGGCATGTCACAGATTAGGCGGTTCTTGGGCAGGTTAAACTCCTTTTGGAGGTCCGTCAGCCGAGCACTGGCATTATATGACCGGCGGAAATGCACACAGACTTTCCTGGCCTGCCTCAGGACATCCTGTAAGCCCGGGTACCTGCCCAAGAACCGCTGCACCACCAAGTTAAGGACGTGAGCCAAACAGGGCACATGGGTCAGTTGTCCCTGTCGGAGGGCAGAGAGGAGGTTGGTGCCATTGTCGCAAACCACCATTCCTGCCTTAAGTTGGCGTGGCGTCAACCACCTCTGAACCTGCCCCTGCAGAGCTGACAGAACCTCTGCCCCAGTGTGGCTCCTGTCCCCCAAGCACACCAGCTCAAGCACCGCATGGCATCTTTTGGCCTGCGTACTTGCGTAGCCCCTTGAACGCCTACGGAGCACCGCTGGTTCCGAGGAAGAGGCCATGGAGGAAGAAGAAGAGGAGGGGGTGGAGGAGAGAGGTGTGTCACAATCAGCATTTTGGAGGCGTGGTGGCGGAACAACCTCCAACACTACTGCACCTTGTCCTGCATCCTTCCCAGCTGCCAGCAGAGTCACCCAATGCGCCGTGAAAATCTTAAGTAACGTCCCTGTCCATGCCTGCTGGACCATGAGTCAGCGGTAATATGCACCTTACCACTGACCGCCCTGTCCAGCGAGGCATGGACATTGCCTTCCACATGCCGGTAGAGAGCCGGAATCGCCTTCCGTGAGAAAAAGTGGCGTTTGGGTACCTGCCACTGAGGAACCGCACATTCCACAAACTCACGGAAGGGGGCAGAGTCTACCAACTGAAAAGGCAGCAGTTGAAGTGCTAGCAATTTTGCCAAGCTAGCATTCAACCGCTGGGCATGTGGATGGCTGGGAGCAAACTTCTTTCGGCGGTGCAGCAGCTGGGGCAGGGAAATTTGCCTGGTACAATCTGACGTCGGTGTACCAAAAGCAGATTGCCCACAAGTACTTGGCTGTGACACACCTAATTCTACACCTTCATTCCTCTCACTGCAGGTCTCAGAGAGGACTGAAGGTCTAGTGGGGTTGGAAATCTCAGCTGATGAGGAGCAAGGAGAGATCCTCTTTGTTCTTTGGTGTGGGTCTTTCAGATACGCTTGCCAACAAACTGCATGGCAGGTCAACATATGTCTGGTCAAGCATGTGGTACCCAAGCGGGAGATGTTTTGGCCACGCGAGATACGCTTGAGACATATGTTGCAAATAGCAGCGGTGCGATCTGATGCACTCGTCTCAAAAAAGGCCCACACCAAAGAACTTTTTGAATAACGCGCAGAGACTGCAGCGCCCTGCACATGTGGAGCTTTGGGGTGTGATGCAGTCAATGTGCTGCCCTTAGGCTGGCCCCTGGAGGGCATCCTGCCTCGTTGGTGATGTGCCGCCTCCTCCTCCTCCTCCTCCTCCTCCTCTCTCCTATCAGGCACCCACGTTGAGTCAGTGACCTCATCATCCCCTCCCTCCTCATCACTGGAGCAAACCTGGCAGTATGCTGCAGCAGGGGGAGCATGACTGCCAGATTGCTGTCCTTCTTGGGCACCCCCTCTGTCCGTGCTCATGTTACTGCCTTCATCGAGCTCAGTATCATCATCAGAGCCTTCCAAACGCTGGGCATCCTCCTGGAGCATGTACCCAACACTGTGGTCAAACAGTTCGAGGGAATCCTCATGAGGACATGGTGGAGCTAGGGAAGGAGTCACTGATGACATTGAGCTGAGGGAAGAGGCCGCTGCTTTGCCAGACAAAGCACCCTGGGCATGGGTGAGAGAGGATGAGGAGGATGAGGACGGCTTGGTCATCCACTCGACCAAGTCTTCCGCATGTTGCGGCTCAACACGGCCAGCTGCCGAAAAAAAGGCCAAGCGTGTCCCATGGCCACGTGCTGATGAGGATGCACCGTCTCCACGACCAGCACTAGACACAGAGCCTGCTTGCCCTCTCTTATTGGCTTGTGACTGTCTGCCTCTCCTTCTTGGCCTTCCAGACATACTAATGGCCTGTAGCTGCACTAAGCTGGGATAGAACACCTGTAATTTTCTTCAGGTAGCTTTATATACTGTAACCAGACAAGCCTGCCTGTCAGTAGGAAGATAACAGGAACGGATCTAGCTGAACACTGTGAGCAGGACACACTGTACTAAATGTAAATAGTCTAGCTGCCTGACCGTGGTACTAATAGGATCAAAAAGAACACCTGTAATTTTCTTCAGGTAGCTTTATATACTGTAACCAGACAAGCCTGCCTGTCAGTAGGAAGATAACAGGAACGGATCTAGCTGAACACTGTGAGCAGGACGCACTGCACTGAATGTAAATAGCAGGAACGGATCTAGCTGAACACTGTGAGCAGGACGCACTGCACTGAATGTAAATAGCAGGAACGGATCTAGCTGAACACTGTGAGCAGGACGCACTGCACTGAATGTAAATAGCAGGAACGGATCTAGCTGAACACTGTGAGCAGGACGCACTGCACTGAATGTAAATAGCAGGAACGGATCTAGCTGAACACTGTGAGCAGGACGCACTGCACTGAATGTAAATAGCAGGAACGGATCTAGCTGAACACTGTGAGCAGGACGCACTGCACTGAATGTAAATAGCAGGAACGGATCTAGCTGAACACTGTGAGCAGGACGCACTGCACTGAATGTAAATAGCAGGAACGGATCTAGCTGAACACTGTGAGCAGGACGCACTGCACTGAATGTAAATAGCAGGAACGGATCTAGCTGAACACTGTGAGCAGGACGCACTGCACTGAATGTAAATAGCAGGAACGGATCTAGCTGAACACTGTGAGCAGGACGCACTGCACTGAATGTAAATAGCAGGAACGGATCTAGCTGAACACTGTGAGCAGGACGCACTGCACTGAATGTAAATAGCAGGAACGGATCTAGCTGAACACTGTGAGCAGGACGCACTGCACTGAATGTAAATAGCAGGAACGGATCTAGCTGAACACTGTGAGCAGGACGCACTGCACTGAATGTAAATAGCAGGAACGGATCTAGCTGAACACTGTGAGCAGGACGCACTGCACTGAATGTAAATAGCAGGAACGGATCTAGCTGAACACTGTGAGCAGGACGCACTGCACTGAATGTAAATAGCAGGAACGGATCTAGCTGAACACTGTGAGCAGGACGCACTGCACTGAATGTAAATAGCAGGAACGGATCTAGCTGAACACTGTGAGCAGGACGCACTGCACTGAATGTAAATAGCAGGAACGGATCTAGCTGAACACTGTGAGCAGGACGCACTGCACTGAATGTAAATAGCAGGAACGGATCTAGCTGAACACTGTGAGCAGGACGCACTGCACTGAATGTAAATAGCAGGAACGGATCTAGCTGAACACTGTGAGCAGGACGCACTGCACTGAATGTAAATAGCAGGAACGGATCTAGCTGAACACTGTGAGCAGGACACACTGCACTAAATAGTCTAGATAGAAGATAACAGGAACGGATCTAGCTAAACTGAATACAGTGTATATATATATATGCAACACCTGGGATGCATATATATATACACAATACACTGTAAGTGCAGCTAACTGACTGACTGTTCTGCCTAATCTATCTAACTCAAATCAAATGACACTGTCTCTCTCTCTCTCTATCTCTCAGCACACCGGAACACACACTACACAGGGCCGCCGTGCAGGCGGCCTTATATAGTGTGGGGTGTGTACTAAATCCCCTGAGCCATAATTGGCCAAAGCCACCCTGGCTTTGGCCAATTACAGCTCTCTCTACTGACGGCGCTGTGATTGGCCAAGCATGCGGGTCATAGTGCATGCTTGGCCAATCATCAGCCAGCAATGCACTGCGATGCCGCAGTGAATTATGGGCCGTGACGCGCCACACGAATTTGGCGCGAACGGCCCATATCGTTCGCAATTCGACGGACGGTCGAACAGCCGATGTTCGAGTCGAACATGGGTTCGACTCGAACACGAAGCTCATCCCTAGTCTCCATTATTAATACACACACACACTGACATTTCCATAATTTTTATACATTTTATATACTTACCCACTTCTCCACGTTCTCAGAAGAAATGACTGTTGTTCATGAAACTGAAGGTTGCCTTTGCCAATCCAATGGCTTCAATATTTTGAGTCACTGACCTGGAAGGGCACAAGTTCCTCACTTCGACCTCCTAATCCTCAATCTTGTTCCAGGTCAGTAATTCAAAACTTTGAAAGTAGGAAACCGCCAGGCCTTAAGGCTTTTTTGGTTTTTAATGGCCTAAAAGACCTTGCCCAACATTTCACAAGATTGAGATTGTCTTCCAGCCTATAGCAAGACACAAAGGATTTTGAGCACCCAAATCTACTGGGACCCCTGTAGCCTCACCAGAACCTCTCAGAAGAATGGAAAGCTGGACAAAAAAAAAGGTATTTTTAATTGTTTTTTTCTTTTTTGCATATGCTTTGGTTTTTAATGGCTTAAAAGACCTTTCTCCCAAAAATTTCATGAGACGGTGACTGCTATAGGCTGGAACACATTCTCAAGGGATTCTCAAGGGATTTTGAGAATACAACTCAACTGGAACACACAATGGCATCACCAGCACCCCCTAGAAGCCTGAAAAGCAAGGCGGAGGTATCTTTAAAACAAATTTTGCATAATCTTTGGTTTTTCATGGCTTAAGAGGCTTTGATGCCCAGAATTTCACAAGATCTTGCTATAGGCTGGAACACATTCTCAGAAAAGGTTAAGCGCCCAACTCTACTGAGGTACACAAAAGGCACCACCACCAGCATCTCCTAGAAGCATGAAAAGCTGGACAGAGGTATTTTTTTTTTTAATGGCTTAAAAGGTCTTGACACCTGAATTTTCACGAGTCTGATCTTGATAGGCTGGAACACATTCTCAAGGTACGTCCCAACTCTACTGAGACGTACAATGGCATCACCCGCACCTCCTAGAAGCTTTAAAGCCAAGGCAGAGGTATTTTTTAAGAAAAATTTGCATTAGCTTTGGTTTTTAATTACTCTAAAAGGCTTTGATGCCTAAAATTCCACAAGGCTGTGCTCTTGCTAGATAGGCTGGAATGCATTCCCAAGGGATTTTGAGCATCCAACTCTACTGGGATGCACAATGAGATGACCAGAACCTCCCAAAGCATTGATAACTAGATGGAGGTAGCTATATTTTTTTTAATGGTTTAAAAGGCCCAAACACTTAAAATGTCACATGACATGGCTCTTGTAATGGGTTGGAACACATTCTCAAAGGATTTTGAGCACCCAACTCTCCTGGAATACACTGTGATGCCACCAGCGACTCCCAGAAGCAGTTTTTTATTATATAAATGGCAATTTTTTTTTGGGGGGGGGGGGGGGGGGGGCGGGGGGGTTTATAAACAAAGCAATTTTCATGCAAGGTCCACTTTAAATATGCAACAAATTTAATGGACTCTGAAATATAATCACATCACTGAAATTATTTGTGAGCAAAATAAATACAGTTCTTAAATTGGTACCCTCTTTGCTATGACCATGGCAAGAAGGTGAAGTATAGATGTTTACCGTAATTGCATGAATTCCTTATTTAAAAAAAAAAACAAAAAAACAAACAGAGCATGTCAACCTTCCCTGTTCACCCAAGAAAACCCAATGAACCTCATAGCACTTAACAAAAATAGACACTCAAAGTATATACCAGACCACGGTTAACTTATTTTCCATAACATCTGCAGAAGTCTTCTATCGAAAGAACTGAAGAAAGACCACACCACTCTTAATTTATATAATATATATTTATATAATAATTTCCTTTTTATTCCATCGGACCATATTGACATTCCCAATACATTTTCTTTTACTTTTTTTCCTTAAAAAATGTCTTAAACAACACAAAAAAAATATTTCAGACAATCTATTTACATATTTTCAGGAATTTGGTGTTTTTTTTTTTTTTTTTAACAATAAAAGCATTTAAATGTGACGATTTTTTATTTATTTTTTTTAAGATATTTAAATTGTCTCTCATTGCCCCCTTCAAGTCCCTGCCTAGACCCCAAGTGCTTTTTAACTTTCTTCAACTCCCAATATAATTACAAATTATACATAATTCCTAATATTCCCAGCCTTGCCAAGAGGACACAGTGCATAATTTATACTTTAGCGACAGCAAAATAAGGGTTTTTTTTTTTTTCCCCGTCGAGTTTATTTTCTTCTTTTTTTTTATTATTTTTTTTTTTTTGAGGATTTTTTTTGTACTTTTTGTTTTGTTAATAAAAACTTTCCAAAAGAAGTTCTGTATTTACACAGTGAATAAATAGAATATTATTACACCTGATCTTGCCTTTCGGGAAGAAAAGCTGAAAGAGGTACTGGGGAGAATATGGCTTGAAACTTGAGGCTGTTGAAGATAAATTAGGAAAAAAATACAAATAAACACGCCCACCCTCCCCAGAAAAAAAAATATACAAATAATTACAAAAAAAAAAAAAGAAAACTTAAAAAAAAACAAAAAAAAAAAAACAAACATTAAGATGGATGTAGCAGTTTTGCTAGGAAAGAAATCAGTTTGATACGTGCATCTCAGAATCGACAAAATGTTGAGGACAATTTTTTGAGCAGCCTGAAGGCAAAAAAAAAAAAAAAAAAAAGAAGTTTCACAGCAGTTTTAATGCTCCGTGTGTAAAAGCAGTATATTTTGGGCACGTGCCTTATATTATAAGCACCCCATGGTTTATCAGACTTTTTCTGTAGTATGTTAG
>JBBDGP010003694.1:600000-776061 GCA_037952835.1 Lithobates septentrionalis
CCTGGTGCAGTAAAACATGGTATCACCCCCTCCACCAACTATAGTCGCCCCTCAGTACAGACCCCCCTCCACCAAGTATAGACCCCCCTCCGTCAGTGCAGACCCCCCACTAAGTATAAACACCTCCCTCAGTATAGACCCCCCCAGGACAAAACACCCCCTTTATTATAATAGACCCCCCCCAGGACAAGCCATCCCCTCCATTAGTACAGAACCCCCCAGAACAAACCACCCCCTCCATTAGTACAGACTCCCCCAGGACAAACCACCCCCCTCCATTAGTACAGACCCCCCAGGACAAACCACCCCCCCCTACATTAGTACAGACCCCCCTCAGGACAAACCACCCCCTCCATTAGTACAGACCCCCCCCCAGAACAAACCACCGCCCTACATTAGTACAGACCCCCCAGGACAAACCACCCCCTCCATTAGTACAGACCAACCCAGGACAAACCACCCCCCCTACATTAGTACAGACCCCCCTCAGGACAAACCACCCCCTCCATTAGTACAGACCCCCCAGGACAAACCACCCCCCCTACATTAGTACAGACCCCCCTCAGGACAAACCACCCCTTCCATTAGTACAGACCCCCCCAGAACAAACCACCCCCCCTACAATAGTACAGACCCCCAGAACAAACCACCCCCCTCCATTAGTGCAGACCCCCCAGGACAAACCATCCCCCTCCATTAGTACAGAACCCCGTGACAAACCACCTGCCCCCTTCCATTAGTACAAACCACCCCCCTACATTAGTACAGACCCCCAGGGCAAATCACCCCCGCCCCTACATTAGTTTAGACCCCCCGGACAAATCACCCCCCCTACATTAGTATAGACCCCCCAGGACAAACCACCTCCTCTACATTAGTACAGACCACCCAGGACAAATCACCCCTCTACATTAGTTTAGACCCCCCAAGGACAAATCACCTCCCCTACATTAGTACAGACCCCCCAGGACAAATCACCCCCCACATTAGTTTAGACCCCCCAGGACAAATCACCCCCTACATTAGTATAGACCCCCCAGGACAAATCACCCCCCTGCATTAGTGTAGACCCCCCAGGACAAACCACCCCCCTACATTAGTACAGACCCCCCAGGGCAAATCATCCCCCCTACATTAGCACAGACCCCCCATGACAAATCACACCACCTACATTAGTACAGACGCCCCAGGACAAATCACCCCCCCTACATTAGTACAGAACCCCATGACAAATCACCCCCCCACATTAGTACAGACCCCCCAGGACAAATCACCCCCCCTACATTAGTATAGACCCCCCAGGACAAACCAGCCCCCCTACATTAGTACAGACCCCCAGGACAAATCACCCCCCTACGTTAGTACAGACCCCCCAGGACAAACCACCCCCCTACATTAGTATGGACCCCCAAGACAAACCACCCCCCCTACATTAGTACAGACCCCCAGGACATATCACCCCCCCTTCATTAGTACAGACCCCCCAGGACAAATCACCCCCCCTACATTAGTGCAGACCCCCAGGACATATCTCCCCCCTACATTAGTACAGACCCCCCTCCATTAGGCTAATTAAAAACACCCGGGCGGCAGCTGGAGAGGAGAGGACGGTGTGCAGCTGTGCCGCCCGGGTGGATAACAGAGCTCAGGCTTGGGCAGCAGGCGGGACTCGGAGTTACACACAGGAGAAGTGGAACACGTCGGGCCGCCCCGCCCCCCCCCACCGTGACGTCACTGCGTGGCCGCGGCTGGACTCTCTCTGAACACAGAGACAGCTGCTCCAGTCTCTGGCTGTCTCGCTCTCCTCCTCTGACAGGAGGAGGGAGGGAGGATGGTGGGCACAGCGGCGGCAGTGGCGGTGACCGGCGCAGAGAGCCGCCTATGGACAAGGAGAGGAGGAGGGAGGGGAGCACTCTGGCGCTTCAGCGGACAGCGCCCACACCTCTGTGGCGCCTGGGTTCACTGCACCCCAGCCAGGATCGACCCTGAGCGCGGAGTGCTGGATGAGTTTAGGGCCAGGAATCAGGTGACAGCTGGGTTTGAGTCTCTTCTCTGGTGGGTGACTATAGATAAAGATGTTGACTGGATTAACTATATATACTATAACCAACAACGATTTGTAAAATATACTAGAGATGCTGTGAAGGGCCTAGCAGAACAGTTGGCCACCACATCTCTAATGGCATGGCAGAACCGAATGGCCTTAGATATGGTCCTAGTTGAAAGAGGAGGGGTATGCAAAATGCTTGGTAGCATGTGTTGCACCTTTATCTCTAACAATACAACTCCTGGAGGGACCGCGACCAGAGCCTTGGAAGGACTGACTGCTCTATTGAATGAATTAGCGGAAAACTCAGGTATTAATGATCCATTTACAAACTGGCTTGAAGGATTGTTCAGTAAGTGGGTCATCCTTTTTTGTGACTCATCTGAAATAAATTGTCTGCTTTTCAATACATCTGGAGTTCGACTGATCACAAGAGAAGAGTAATCCTAACACAGCCGCATAGATGTTAACCTAGACTTAGGGAGTATCTAGCTGGCCCTCCCTTCTCTTCTATTTTTTTTCCCTTTTCTTCATTCACTCTTTTCTCAGTTTCCCTTTATTTTTCTTTGGTTGGTAATGTTCATTTAAAAAATCAGGATACTTTTTCCTTGGACAATCTTGCCTTGTACCTTGTTTCTGGTGAACCTCTAACTCTTTAAACCTCACAAGAACCTCCTTCTTAGAACAATGTACAATGTGGAAATTCAGCAATGCTGAACCAACGTCATTCCTGCCCAGCCAATGAAAGTGCCCGGCGTTCAAAGCCTTGAAAATGGCTGCTCGAAATGTCAGCGGCCGGGGGGAGCTCCAGAAAGTCACATTTCTGGAGCCAAGGTGGGTATAGTTCCACTTGAAGCTATGCATTTGCATTACCTGTTTGCCAGATTATTCTGAGAATACCAAACATTATTGGGCGTTCGTGGCTTCCAGGGTCATCCATTATTCTTCAGCTAGGGGCGGAATGCTAGACCCAGTCAAGTATGCCTGAATGATTGACATTCTAGAGGCCTGAGCCTCAGGGGTAACCTTTGCATCTAAAGAGTAAACTTGAGCGTAAAAGTCGCATAACAGGTCATTTTAGAAGAATGAGAGACTGCTTCCCCAGAGGGAGATTGACGTTTATGGACATGTATCTGAGCATCGCACCAAAAACCCAAGTTTTGTATTTGTGATGCGATTTTTGATGTATTGTGCATTTTTATTTTTCTGTTTAAAACACTGTATATAGTTGTTTGCTAGGGAGGGGACCAGGAAGCCAGCCGCCGCGTCCTTAACAACCGATGAATCATCAGCTGTCAGCTGGCTTCCCCGCTGAAAGTTGAATGTAAAAAGAAAAAAGCGGCATTGGGGTCCCCCCCATAGTCTCTACCAGACCCTTATCTGAGCATACTGCCCTGTAGTTCAGGAAAGGGAGGGGATGAGCAAGCGCCCCCCCCCAAATATAACAGGCCGCATGCCCTCAACATGGTTGGGTGGGTGCTCTGCGCCCCCCCACCCCAAAGCACCTTGCCCCCATGTTGATGAGGACAAGGGCCTTTTCCCGACAACCCTGGTCAGTGGTTGTCGGGGTCTGCAGGCAAGGGGTTTATCAGAATCTGGAAGCCCCCATTAACAAGGGGACCCCCATATCCCAGCCCCCCCATGTGAATGGGTATCGGGTACATCGTACCCCTACCCATTCACCAAAAAAACTGTAATGTTAATAAAATACAAGAGCCTGGTTTTGACAAGTCCTTTATTAAATAAGATACCCGGAGCCACCTTCTCCCGGAGCCGTCGTCTTCTTCTGCTGTGTTCTCCCGCTGAGCTGTCTTTTTCCTCGCCGCCGGTGTCTACTTTATCACTGCTGGTTACCTGCTAGAAAGACAGTTTCAGGACAAGACAGTTTTTTTATAGCGGGTAACTGGTGGTGATGAAGAAGACAGCGGTGGTGAGGAAGTAGACACCGGCGGCGAGGAAGAGGACAGCTCTGCAGGAGAAGACAGCACAAGAAGAAGACGACTCCGGGAGATGACTGTTCCGAAACAAGCACCCACCCCCCTATGTTGAAGGCATACGCGGGACGTCGATTCTGACGTCACCGCGCCGACGTTTGGAGCGTCATCTGCGTGATTACCATTGGGAAGAGGAAGAGGACAGCTCTGCAGGAGAAGACAGCACAAGAAGAAGACGACTCCGGGAGATGACTGTTCCGAAACAAGCACCCACCCCCCTATGTTGAAGGCATACGCGGGACGTCGATTCTGACGTCACCGCGCCGACGTTTGGAGCGTCATCTGCGTGATTACCATTGGGAGGAGGGTTCTATGGCGCCAAACACTGAGCAATCATTCAGCTCAGGTGCGGACGCCGCTCCCCTCCTCCCGCAGGCTCACGCACGTGGCATTGGCGGCATGTGTATATAGGTCCCCCAATTGGAGCCAGCTGCTTACACGGCCGGTCTCCCCTTGGGGTCTCTGCACACTAGCTGATTTCTTCTTGCTAGTTGTGCATGATATGCTACATCAGGTAAACCCTTTCATGTCTACGCTCACCTTCACTGTCACGTTTTCCGCTCTGTTGCACCCTACACCTTGTTTCTTGTACTAGTTTTCTACACAATTTTTCTTATTCCCCCTACCCATTAACCCACACATATCTAGATCTTTCACTATTCATTTTTTCAATCAGATCCCCTGTTTATTATACAACCTTCACTGCATTATCTACGAGCACTTTTCCAACACGGGTATCTCTGGGTACATCATTTATATTATTTCTCAACGTAATTTGCTCTATTCTAATTAATATTAATTATACACCACTTCCAATATTCAGTCCCAGATATCCTTTTCTGACAAGCTATGCCCCATCATTATTGTCACAATCATTCCCTTACCAGATCTCCTTCATTATATGACTTCTAGTGTATTACTTATCAGTATTCTTCATATACAAGTACCTTTGTATACATTATTTATACTATATAATACTCAATATAACCTACTCTGTTTTGAACGAATACTGATATACTATATATTTTTTAACATTTATCCTCAGGTATTTCTACTCTCTGACAATCCATGTTTTATCATTGCTGCCACATGGAGATCTTTTCACTACCCATACATTGTCATTTTATTACCTGATGTCATCCATACATCACATGCTGCCTCAGCTCCCGCCACGGGGTTTGTTGTCCCCGGCCCACTCCGTGCCATCTGCCATGCGCCACGCTCAGTGTCAGGGTTGGTAAGTGCTTGTCTGGCCAAATTTTTCCAGCATTTTTTGTTTTATTCCTCTCTATACGGATTGAGGTTGACTATACGTATATATCCTACAGGATTACTATGCATCAGCTCCTGATGAGTGGACAAAATCATCCACGAAACGCGTCGAGCTACAATTGATGCCAGAAATCTATCCATTGTTACCTTGATGTCATTAATTTATTAATATCATGACTATATTATTTTGCTATGCAATGTTATTATCAGTTACCGGATATGCCATCCCTGGCACCTATAGGCTATATGTTATTTTATACTAACATTACTCTGACCATGATCTATCCAGTGTAACTATGTATTCTACTGCTTGTACCTTTCCACCTAATATGCCTATATTTTTGTGCCAATTATATATGTATGCCTGTATATACACATGAAATTCCTTTACTATATACTTACTAATACTAATAAAATTACAATTTTAATCCTCCGCATTTCAAATCGCTTCATTTAAAGTCCCAAACTCCCTGTTATATATTTCAGCGTGGAAGTCCGCTGACAGCTGATGACCCATTGGTTGTTAAGGACATGGCGGCCGGCTTCCCGCCCCCCTCCTTAGGAACCAGCTATATACAGTGTGTTTACAGAGCGTTTAAAGAGAAAAAAATACAAAATGCATGAAATCTGCATGCAAAAACATGGGTTTAAAAATGCAAAATGCACAACAAAACGTGCATGAAAAACGCATTAAGAGCAGCCTGTTAGAAAAGACTACATTTAGCAACCAATCCTTTTCCTCTAGATCACAATACAGATCCAGAAGGTTTAAAATGTATGTTGTGATTGTATAATAAGAGCTATAAACCTGAAACAAATTCTACCTGTCACACGTTGAGATTGTTGTTTCCCCCAGTACAGAGACCTCAGATACCTCCAGCGGTTAGCACTTATCCGGGCAACTTTACTTGTTTTGCACTCCCAGGGAACCGTAGCGGGGTGGATCTTGAGTCACTACCCGATGACTACTGTGTGGAGAGGATTAACATAGGCAATGGTGATTGGGTTGAACAATGACATTCAGAGAGCTGATGTCTGGTGGATGTGTGGGGATAAGAAACTGTGAGCTAGGATACTGGCCAATGACCAAGGGAATTACTCTATGGTCCAGCTGGCTATACCCCTGAGGATCCTGTCAGAACACCCGTGGACTAAGAGTCACCGACGGTATCGGAGAGACACCTCTCCCATAGGGTCATTTGACTCTCGGGTCTACATAGATGAGCGCGGGGTGCTGGATGAGTTTAGGGCCAGGAATCAGGTGACAGCTGGGTTTGAGTCTCTTCTCTGGTGGGTGACTATAGATAAAGATGTTGTCTGGATTAACTATATATACTATAACCAACAACGATTTGTAAAATATACTAGAGATGCTGTGAAGGGCCTAGCAGAACAGTTGGCCACCACATCTCTAATGGCATGGCAGAACAGAATGGCCTTAGATATGGTCCTAGTTGAAAGAGGAGGGGTATGCAAAATGCTTGGTAGCATGTGTTGCACCTTTATCTCTAACAATACAGCTCCTGGAGGGACCGCGACCAGAGCCTTTGAAGGACTGACTGCTCTATTGAATGAATTAGCAGAAAACTCAGGTATTAATGATCCATTTACAAACTGGCTTGAAGGATGGTTCAGTAAGTGGACTGGATTTATCACATCATGTTTGATCTCAATTGCTGTGGCTTTGGCCGTTTTGGTCACTTGCGGATGCTGCTGCATTCCCTGTATTCGAGGACTTTCACAAAAACTGATTGAAACCGTAGTCTGAGGAACAATGTATCAAGCCCTTCCTACCTCTGAGGAGACCTATGTGGCCATTGAAGCTTAACTTAATGACATACAGAACGAAAGTGTATAACACAGGGACTATCATCGAAATGTGTTGAGATAAAATAGTCACACAAGAGGAGGGAATGTTAGAAAAGTTTTAAATGTTTATTGTGTGACTATTAGAAAAACTACTAGAAAAACAATAACCCTGAGACTTTTCTTAAGATTACTTCTGAGCACATTGTTGTATTAACCTGCTATATCGTTTGCTTTAACTAACTCCATAGTAAGTTGTAGGATGATTAGACTTAACCATATATGGTAGAACAAGACTGTACAGGAAACGCTAATTAGCTAAATAAAGTACCATTTTGTACCAGGCACGCTATCTGTGTTTCCTCAGCCAATAGAAGCGTTATGGCTATATTATTGTAGATATTAGGAGGGGGGATGTCCATCTCTTTGTGTGATTATTACTGCATCTTTTGGCTTGTAAGCATCATCCATTTGTGTGACACATCTGAAATAAATTGTCTGCTTTTCAATACATCTGGAGTTTGACTGATCACAAGAGAAGAGTAATCCTAACACAGCCGCATAGATGTTAACCTAGACTTAGGGAGTATCTAGCTGGCCCTCCCTTCTCTTCTATTTTTTTTCCCTTTTCCTCATTCACTCTTTTCTCAGTTTCTCTTTATTTTTCTTTGGTTGGTAATGTTGGTAAAGTCACATTTCTGGAGCCAATGTGGGTATAGTTCCACTTGAAGCTATGCATTTGCATTACCTGTTTGCCAGATTATTCTGAGAATACCAAACATTATTGGGCGTTCGCGGCTTCCAGGGTCATCCATTATTCTTTAGCTACGGGCGGAATGCCAGACCAAGTCAAGTATGCCTGAATGCTTGATATTCTAGAGGCCTGAGCCTCAGGGGTAACCTTTGCATCTAAAGAGTAAACTTGAGCGTAACAGTCGCAGAACAGGTAATTTTAGAAGAATGAGAGACTGCTTCTCCAGAGGGAGATTGACATTTATGGACATGTATCTGAGCATCGCACCAAAAACCCAAGTTTTGTATTTGTGATGCGATATTTGATGTATTGTGCATTTTCATTCTTCTGTTTAAAACACTGTATATAGTTGGTTGCTAAGGAGGGGGCCGGGAAGCCAGCCGCCACGTCCTTAACAACCGATGAATCATCAGCTGTCAGCTGGCTTCCCTGCTGAAAGTTGAATGTAAAAAGAAAAAAGCGGCATTGTGGTCCCCCCCATAGTCCCTACCAGACCCTTATCTGAGCATACTGCCCTGTAGTTCAGGAAAGGGAGGGGATGAGCAAGCGCCCCCCCAAACATAACAGGCCGCATGCCCTCAACATGGGGGGTGGGTGCTCTGCGCCCCCCCACCCCAAAGCACCTTGACCCCATGTTGATGAGGACAAGGGCCTTTTCCCGACAACCCTGGTCAGTGGTTGTCGGGGTCTGCAGGAAAGGGGTTTATCAGAATCTGGAAGCCCCCATTAACAAAGGGACCCCCATATCCCAGCCCCCGCCACGTGAATGGGTATCGGGTACATCGTACCCCTACCCATTCACCAAAAAAACTGTAATGTTAATAAAATACAAGAGCCTGGTTTTGACAAGTCCTTTATTAAATAAGACGCCCGGAGCCACCTTCTCCCGGAGCCGTCGTCTTCTTCTGCTGTGTTCTCCCGCTGAGCTGTCTTTTTCCTCGCCGCCGGTGTCTACTTCATCACTGCTGGTTACCTGCTAGAAAGACAGTTTCAGGACAAGACAGTTTTTTTTATAGCGGGTAACTGGTGGTGATAAAGAAGACAGCGGTGGCAAGGAAGTAGACACCGGCGGCGAGGAAGAAGACAGCTCTGCAGGAGAAGACAGCACAAGAAGAAGACGACTCCTGGAGATGACTGTTTTCCGAAACAAGCACCCACCCCCCTATGTTGAAGGCATGCGGTCTGGTATGGCTCAGGAAGGGGGGGGCAGCTTGCTCGTCCCCTCTCATTCCTGACCTACCGGGCGGTATGCTCGGATAAGGGTCTGGTATGGACTTTGGGGGGGGGCCCACACCATTTTTTTTTTAAATGGCATGGGGGGGGTCCCTCCAAATCCATACTAAACCCAAAGGGCCTGGTATGGACCTTGGGGGGGACCCCACGCCGTTTTTTTCGCAAATTTTTGTTAGCCTTTTTTTTTTTTTTTATACATCCAGCTATATACAGTGTGTTTACAGAGCGTTTAAAGAGAAAAAAATACAAAATGCATGAAAACTGCATGCAAAAACATGGGTTTAAAAATGCAAAATGCACAACAAAACGTGCCTGAAAAACGCATTAAGAGCAGCCTGTTAGAAAAGACTACATTTAGCAACTTTTCCTTTTCCTCTAGATCACAATACAGATCCAGAAGGTTTAAAATGTATGTTGTGATTGTACAATAAGAGCTATAAACCTGAAACAAATTCTCTATGGTCCAGCTGGCTATACCCCTGAGGATCCTGTCAGAACACCCGTGGACTAAGAGTCACCGACGGTATCGGAGGGACGCCTCTCCCATAGGGTCATTTGACTCTCGGGTCTACATAGATGAGCGCGGGGTGCTGGATGAGTTTAGGGCCAGGAATCAGGTGACAGCTGGGTTTGGGTCTCTTCTCTGGTGGGTGACTATAGATAAAGATGTTGACTGGATTAACTATATATACTATAACCAACAACGATTTGTAAAATATACTAGAGATGCTGTGAAGGGCCTAGCAGAACAGTTGGCCACCACATCTCTAATGGCATGGCCGAACCGAATGGCCTTAGATATGGTCCTAGTTGAAAGAGGAGGGGTATGCAAAATGCTTGGTAGCATGTGTTGCACCTTTATCTCTAACAATACAGCTCCTGGAGGGACCGCAACCAGAGTCTTGGAAGGACTGACTGCTCTATCGAATGAATTAGCGGAAAACTCAGGTATTAATGATCCAAAAAATCAGGATACTTTTTCCTTGGACAATCTTGCCTTGTACCTTGTTTCTGTTGAACCTCTAACTCTTTAAACCTCACAAGAACCTCCTTCTTAGAACAATGTACAATGGGGAAATTCAGCAATGCTGAACCGACGTCATTCCTGCCCAGCCAATGAAAGAACCCGGCGTTCAAAGCCTTGAAAATGGCTGCTCGAAATGTCAGCGGCCGGGGGGAGCTCCAGAAAGTCACATTTCTGGAGCCAAGGTGGGTATAGTTCCACTTGAAGCTATGCATTTGCGTTACCTGTTTGCCAGATTATTCTGCGAATACCGAATATTACGGGGCGTTCGCGGCTAATTTGAGCGCCGGGGTACGCCCCATAATGCACTGCGAGATTGCAGTGTATTGGCGTCTTACATTGTACCCCTACCCATTCACGAAAAAAAGTGTCAAAAAAGTAAAAACGACAGGAGACAGTTTTTGACAATTCCTTTATTTAAAAATAAAAAAAGTGTTTTTTTTTAAAAAAAATTAATTGTCAAAAGCTGTCTGCTGTCGTTTTTACTTTTTTGACACATTTTTGTGAATTGGTAGGGGTACAATATACCCGATACCCATTCACTTGGGGGGGGGCTGGGATCTGGGGGCCCCCTTGTTAAAGGGTGCTTCCAGATTCCGATAAGCCCTCCGCCCGCAGACCCCCACAACCACCAAGCAAGGGTTGTGGGGATAAGGCCCTTGTCCTCAACATGGGAACAAGGTGCTTTGGGGGGACCCCAAAGCACCCTCCCCATGTTGAGGGCATGTGGCTTGGTATGGTTCAGGAGGGGGGCGCTCTCTCATCCCCCCTTTTCTTGCGGCCTGCCAGGTTGCATGCTCGGATAAGGGTCTGGTATGGATTTTTTTTAATTTTGCCACGGGGTTCCCCTTAAAATCCATACCAGACCTGAAGGGCCTGGTATAGATTTTGGGGGGGACCCCCACGCCATTTTTAAAAAAAATGTTGCTGTGGAGTTCCCCGTAATATCCATACCAGACCAAAGGGCCTGGTGGGGGGGGGGGGGGACCCACGCAGTTTTTTTCAATTATTTTTTTAATGTATATTGCCGGGATCTGGCAATACAGTACAGCCGAGAGCAATTTTAAATTCGATTTTTTCCTTTAGAAATGTAATTTTGCTGCGGTATTGTTATACACATGGAAAAGATGTGCTACTTTACAGACATACTATAGACACCCCATAGGCATGATATTTAACCACTTGCCGACCGCCTCACGCCTATATACGTGAGCAGAGCGGCACGGGCAGGCAAAATCACGTACCTGAAACGTGATTGCCTTCCCGCGGGTGGGGGGTCCGATCGGACCCCCCCCCGGTGCCAGCTGCGGTCGGCATTTGGTTGGGAGCGATGACAGACGAGGGGGAGGCCATTCGATCGTGGCCCCCCCCTCGCGATCGCTCCCAGCCAATGAGAAACATCCCCTGCCTCTGTATAGTACACAGAGGCAGAGGATGTGATGTCATCTCTCCTCGGTCTGGCAGTTTCCGTTCCAGCGCCGAGGAGAGATGACATGTAAGTGCACCAAACACACACACACAGTAGAACATGCCAGGCATACATTACACCCCCGATCGCCCCCCGATCCCCCCCCAATCACCCCCCCCCCTGTCACAAACTGACAGCAAGCAGGTTTTTTTGTTTTTTTGTTTTTTTTCTCCTGATTACTGCATAGTGTCAGTTTGTGACAGTTAGCAGTGGTGGGACAGTTAGGGTTAGCCCCCTGTAGGTCTAGGGTACCCCCCTTACCCCCCCTAATAAAGTTTTAACCCCTTGATCACCCCCCCTCACCAGTGTCGCTAAGCGATCATTTTTCTGATCGCTGTATTAGTGTCGCTGGTGACGGTAGTTAGGGACGTAAATATTTAGGTTCGCCGTCAGTGTTTTATAGCGACAGGGACCCCCATATACTGCCTAATAAATGTTTTAACCCCTTGATTGCCCCCTAGTTAACCCTTTCACCACTGATCACCGTATAACCGTTACGGGTGACACTGGTTAGTTCGTTTATTTTTTATAGTGTCAGGGCACCCGCCGTTTATTACCGAATAAAGGTTTAGCCCCCTGTAGGTCTAGGGTACCCCCCTAATAAAGTTTTAACCCCTTGATCACCCCCTGTCGCCAGTGTCGCTAAGCGATCATTTTTCTGATCGCTGTATTAGTGTCGCTGGTGACGCTAGTTAGGGACGTAAATATTTAGGTTCGCCGTCAGTGTTTTATAGCGACAGGGACCCCCATATACTATCTAATAAATGTTTTAACCCCTTGATGGCCCCCTAGTTAACCCTTTCACCACTGATCACCGTATAACCGTTACGGGTGACGCTGGTTAGTTAGTTTATTTTTTATAGTGTCAGGGCACCCGCCGTTTATTACCGAATAAAGGTTTAGCCCCCTGATCGCCCGGCGGTGATATGCGTCGCCCTAGGCAGCGTCAGATTAGCGCCAGTACCGCGAACACCCACGCACGCACCGTACACGCACCGTACACCTCCCTTAGTGGTATAGTATCTGAACGCATCAATATCTGATCCGATCAGATCTATACTAGCGTCCCCAGCAGTTTAGGGTTCCCAAAAACGCAGTGTTAGCGGGATCAGCCCATATACCTGCTAGCACCTGCGTTTTGCCCCTCCGCCCGGCCCAGCCCAGTCCAGCCCACCCAAGTGCAGTATCGATCGATCACTGACACTTTTTTTTGTAGCGTTTTGGTGAACTGGCAAGCACCAGCGGCGTAGTACACCCCGGTCGTAGTCAAACCAGCACTGCAGTAACACTTGGTGAATGTTTTGAACGCTACCATGCACTAGTTGAGTATTAGCGTAGCGTACAGCATTGCACAGACTAGGCACACTTTCACAGGGTCTCCCAAGATGCCATCGCATTTTGAGAGACTCGAACCTGGAACTGGTTACAGTTATAAAAGTTACAGTTACAAAAAAAAAGTGTAAAAAAAAAAAAACACAAACAAAAATAAAAAAAAATAGTTGTCGTTTTATTGTTCTCTCTCTCTCTCTATTCTCTCTCTATTGTTCTGCTCTTTTTTACTGTATTCTATTCTGCAATGTTTTATTGTTATTATGTTTTATCATGTTTGCTTTTCAGGTATGTAATTATTTATACTTTACCGTTTACTGTGCTTTATTGTTAACCATTTTTTTGTCTTCAGGTACGCCATTCACGACTTTGAGTGGTTATACCAGAATGATGCCTGCAGGTTTAGGTATCATCTTGGTATCATTCTTTTTAGCCAGCGGTCGGCTTTCATGTAAAAGCAATCCTAGCGGCTAATTAGCCTCTAGACTGCTTTCACAAGCAGTGGGAGGGAATGCCCCCACCCCCACCGTCTTCCGTGTTTTTCTCTGGCTCTCCTGTCTCAACAGGGAACCTGAGAATGCAGCCGGTGATTCAGCCAGCTGACCATAGAGCTGATCAGAGACCAGAGTGGCTCCAAACATCTCTATGGCCTAAGAAACCGGAAGCTACGAGCATTTTATGACTTAGATTTCGCCGGATGTAAATAGCGCCATTGGGAAATTGGGGAAGCATTTTATCACACCGATCTTGGTGTGGTCAGATGCTTTGAGGGCAGAGGAGAGATCTAGGGTCTAATAGACCCCAATTTTTTCAAAAAAGAGTACCTGTCACTACCTATTGCTATCATAGGGGATATTTACATTCCCTGAGATAACAATAAAAATGATTTAAAAAAAAAAAAATGAAAGGAACAGTTTAAAAATAAGATAAAAAAGCAAAAAAAAATAAAGAAAAAAAAAAAATAAATAAAAAGCACTCCTGTCCCCCCTGCTCTCGCGCTAAGGCGAACGCAAGCGGCGGTCTGGCGTCAAACGTAAACAGCAATTGCACCATGCATGTGAGGTATCACCGCGAAGGTCAGATCGAGGGCAGTAATTTTAGCAGTAGACCTCCTCTGTAAATCTAAAGTGGTAACCTGTAAAGGCTTTTAAAGGCTTTTAAAAATGTATTAATTTTGTTGCCACTGCACGTTTGTGCGCAATTTTAAAGCATGTCATGTTTGGTATCCATGTACTCGGCCTAAGATCATCTTTTTTATTTCATCAAACATTTGGGCAATATAGTGTGTTTTAGTGCATTAAAATTTTAAAAAGTGTGTTTTTTCCCCAAAAAATGCGTTTGAAAATCGCTGCGCAAATACTGTGTGAAAAAAAAAAATGAAACACCCACCATTTTAATCTTAAGGGCAATTGCTTTAAAATAATATATAATGTTTGGGGGTTCAAAGTAATTTTCTTGCAAAAAAAAATAATTTTTTCATGTAATCAAAAAGTGTCAGAAAGGGCTTTGTCTTCAAGTGGTTAGAAGAGTGGGTGATGTGTGACATAAGCTTCTAAATGTTGTGCATAAAATGCCAGGACAGTTCAAACCCCCCCCAAATGACCCCATTTTGGAAAGTAGACACCCCAAGCTATTTGCTGAGAGGCATGTCGAGTCCATGGAATATTTTATATTGTGACACAAGTTGCGGGAAAGAGACAAATTTTTTTTTTTTTTTTTTTTTTTTGCACAAAGTTGTCACTAAATGTTATATTGCTCAAACATGCCATGGGGATATCTGAAATTACACCCCAAAATAAATTCTGTTGCTTCTCCTGAGTACGGGGATACCACATGTGTGGGACTTTTTGGGAGCCTAGCCGCGCACGGGACCCCGAAAACCAAGCACCGCCTTCAGGCTTTCTAAGGCCGTAAATTTTTGATTTCACTCCTCACTACCTATCACAGTTTCGGAGGCCATGGAATGCCCAGGTGGCACAAACCCCCCCCCAAATTACCCCATTTTGGAAAGTAGACACCCCAAGCTATTTGCTGAGAGGCATGTTGAGTATTTTGCAGACCTCACTTTTTGTCACAAAGTTTTGAAAATTGAAAAAAGAAAAAAAAAAATTTTTTTTCTGGTCTTTCTTCATTTTCAAAAACAAATGAGAGCTGCAAAATACTCACCATGCCTCTCAGCAAATAGCTTGGGGTGTCTACTTTCCAAAATGGGGTCATTTGAGGGGGGTTTGTGCCACCTGGGCATTTTATGGCCTTCAAAACTGTGATAGGTAGTGAGGAGTAAAATCAAAAATGTATGCCCTTAGAAATCCTGAAGGTGGTGCTGGGTTTTCGGGGCCCTGTACGCGGCTAGGCTCCCAAAAAGTGCCACACATGTGGTATCCCCGTACTCAGGAGAAGCAGCTGAATGTATTTTGGGGTGCAATTCCACATATGCCAATGTCCTGTGTGAGCAATATATCATTTAGTGACAACTTTTTGTAATTTTTTTTTTTTCTTTTTTTTGTCATTATTCAATCACTTGGGACAAAAAAAATAAATATTCAATGGGCTCAACATGCCTCTCAGCAATTTCCTTGGGGTGTCTACTTTCCAAAATTGGGTCATTTGGGGGGGTTTTGTACTGCCCTGCCATTTTAGCACCTCAAGAAATAACATAGGCAGTCAGAAACTAAAAGCTGTGTAAATTCCAGAAAATGTACCCTAGTTTGTAGACGCTATAACTTTTGTGCAAACCAATAAATATACGCTTATTGACATTTTTTTTACCAAAGACATGTGGCCGAATACATTTTGGCCTAAATGTATGACTAAAATTTAGTTTATTGGATTTTTTTTATAACAAAAAGTAGAAAATATCATTTTTTTTTCAAAATTTTCAGTCTTTTTCCGTTTATAGCGCAAAAAATAAAAACGGCAGAGGTGATCAAATATCATCAAAAGAAAGCTCTATTTGTGGGAAGAAAAGGACCCAAATTTCGTTTGGGTACATCATTGCATGACCGCGCAATTAGCAGTTAAAGCGATGCAGTGCCAAATTGTAAAAAGTGCTCTGGTCAGGAAGGGGGTAAATCCTTCCGGGGCTGAAGTGGTTAAAGGAATATTTAATTTTTATTGTTTCACTTTAAGCATTATTAAAATCACTTCTCCTGAAAAAATGTCAGTTTTTAACATTTTTTTTGCATTGATACATGGAGACAAAAACAGGGGTAATACTAAGTATTACCAAAAAGGCGGACTTTATAGGCTATGAAAACAATGGAGAGGAAGAATAATATCAATGAATAAGTTTATTGAAATTTACATAACATAGAATAATCAAAAGGAGATAAAAAGCATTGCATATATGCATCTGTGTTTAAGTGCAGTGAGCCCTTGTATGTCTACGCGTTTCGCCGTTAGGCTTCTTCAGGACACGGCCAAGGTTCAAACACGAAACAGATAAGAGAAATATCTCTCTATCTGAAATGAGATACAATGCCATTAAAATCACAGCTGATACAAAGACAGATTTGTATTAAAAAGAACATGTGTTGAGCGCTTGCAGATATTAAAGACATGGACGAACAAATAGATAGGTACCTTGGTTTGGATTACATTCTAAATATACCCAGAATTAGATGGGCGATGAGTTTTTGAAAGTACGAACTAAAGAAAAACAAATATAACCAATAAATAACCATTTCCAATATAATATGGCAGGGTTATATACTCTGTAAGGGTAAAAGAACTTACTAAAACTGTTTATTTGGCTAGGTCTGTGCGCAGGGGCAGAGAAAGCTTGTATTCCTGGTCAGGAAGAGGCCAACAAGGTTAGAGTGGCGCCCGCAATACATGAGACATATGTGCTTAATTAAGCTTCAGCAATGCTAGTAGCTAAGTAAAGCTTGACAGCCGGTCGCTGTGTCTATAAATATAACAATCGAATATATAAATATAAAGTTATCGAACAAAATAATAGGATAGAGAAAAGTATGTGTCTCAATATGGATAGTGAAGTACTTACGTCAGCAGTTCATGTAAAAAGCACGCCCCTAGGAGACAGACAAATCCTGCACTCGGAGCTTAACTAAGTCTGAGGGCTGTTTATATGGTGAAGGTTTAGCAGCTGAGCGTCATAAAAATCATGTGACGCAATCACAGCAAAGACTTATGGGCAATGTAGGCAGAAGATGAGGCCTTGTGCGTTTGTAAACATGTGCAAATAGCACAACGAACCCGAGGGGAACACATAAGAGCGTCCGCCCAGGCAACGTAGCGAGCGAGGCACGCACGTGCACCAGACATCCAGATCCAAAAACAAAAACAGTCACAGACAGCGAAGAAAGACCGGCCAAAAGTCACACGTTGCACGTACCGCAGTACACATAGAACTGGCCAGTACGGCAGATAGAGCCCTCATCCAGTGTGCAAAGACCTGCAGGGATGATCGGCATGAATGAAACAGATAGACATTAGATAGAAAGCATTATTAGATGAATACGAAAAACAGCCCCTGCAGTATGATGATAGACTGGTGACAGCTCTTTTAATACCATAAAGGCAATTAGAAACATAATGTAAAACCAAACATAGTAACCTGTATGTGGTGTGTATCGTCCATGAATTATGCAAGAGGGCAACACACGTCCAATTTAAAGCAAAAATACAAAAAACAGAGATGCGTACTCACAACTTTAAAGGGTACAAAACATAGTCATACATCAATACCATTGTGTACAGTAATTAGCAATAAAGTAATTATATTAAATATACAAAGCAAAGTGTCATAATAACCAACAAATCAGTTCCTATAGCGTTCATATAGTTAATATATGTACAGGAGTATGCAGTTATATTACATAAACCAAATGTTGTCAATTGACAATTATACATTGAGATGGGGGAAGAGAGATGGGGGGGGGGGGGGGGGGGGGGGACACCACAGAGGGATAGCAGGTCGCAAGCAAGCATATAATGTATTGAAACAATAATAGCATCAGAGAAAAGGTTTAAAGCTGTTCATGTCATTCAAGCCTGGATAAACAGTAGCCTGTAATTTATGTATCCATTGAGTTTCCCGTTGGAGCACTTTTTTTATCAAAGTCACCTCCACGGGAGACTGCGTGAATGACATCAAGAGCAGCGAATTTGAATACCATAGGGTTATATTTGTGTTTAAAAGCTATATGATAACCCATAGTGGTATTCAAAAGACCACTTGTGGCATAGTATACATGATCTTTTGTTCTTCCCCAAGTTTTATAGTTTTACCAACATAGAAAACATTGGCAGAATATGATGTAAATAACTCCTTGAGTTTGACAGGTAATGTGGTGCCGTAGAACATGAGTGCGACCATTGGGGAGAAGAACAGAGGGTCCTACCAATAAGAGATCACAGAGATGGCTCTCTTGCATGATTCACGGACGATACACACCACATACAGGTTACTATGTTTGGTTTTACATTATGTTTCTGTAGCAATAACTCACGGTGGAGCTGCTGGTTTATAGCAGGCTGTTACCGTCACCTTCGTTACCTCAATTTCACCAGAACCGGGTCTAGGGTCCCGTTGGGTTTAATACCAGACAATGTAGGCATCGGACACTTGAGTATCTTTTCCAATGCTTTAATAAACGAAATTGAAGGAAGTAGCAGGAAAGAGGTAGAAGAAGAGTTGGAGGGAAGTTCAAATACCTTTTCTTAGTGTAGTATTAGGAATTGGAATCTTGTAGATGAATGTACTCTCTCTCTCTCTAGAGTTGAATCTTTGCCCTCCTGGATAGGTTTCTCTCACTAACCTAGCAGCCGGTACGTAGCACGAACAAAAGTCTCTGCCAGGAGACTTGAATGGAATAGAAACCCGTACGATCCTCTGCCACAGGATGTAATGGTTTACGATGAACAGCAAACACAGCACTAGAACCTTTAAGCCGACCTGGCAGTACTATGCGGTAGGAGTACTTTAGGATACGTCCTCCAACTGAGTCACCAGGCCCCTCTCCAGACCAGCACTCTGCATGATCCTTCCATGACGGGTCCTCCCCTGGGATCTTCTCAGTTGTCCAGCTTCTTCACATAGGACAGACAGCACAGGACCATTCCCTTGCCGCTGTGGTAGGCCCCAGACAGGCTTCTGGGCCCACCCACACGCTGCAGCAACGTGGTCCTCCTGGTCAGAGGACCACGAAGTAGTACTCCTAGCACATACCTGTTGGCCAGGAGGGCCAGCAGGTCGAACGAAAGACCCTAAACATGGTGTCTGTCCCATAAATATCCTCTCCCAGAATGCAACTCGGAGTACCACCTCCACCGAGTTATCTCCGGGACAGAGGAGCATCCATACGCTTCAACACGTTGCCTTTCCAACACTGACCTATGGCGACAACGACACCCACAGGCACAGTGTGAAACTACATGCAACTCAGCCAAACTGGAACAGAGGCAAATCTGACTATGTATGAACAGAAACCCACTAAATTTACCTATAAGTGGTAGATCGAAAAATCTACCAGCGCAACATTTCTAATTGCCTTTATGGTATTAAAAGAGCTGTCACCAGTCTATCATCATACTGCAGGGGCTGTTTTTCGTGTTCATCTAATAATGTTTTCTATCTAATGTCTATCTGTTTCATTCATGCAGATCATCCCTGCAGGTCTTTGCACACTGGATGAGGGCTCTATCTGCCGTACTGGCCAGTTCTATGTGTACTGTGGTGCGTGCAACGTGGCTTTTGGCCGGTCTTTCTTCGCTGTCTGTGACTGTTTTTGTTTTTGCTTTTGGATCTGGATGTCTGGTGCGCGTGCGCGCCTCGCTTGCTACGTTGCCTGGGCGGACGCTCTTATGTGTTCCCCTCGGGTTCGTTGTGCTATTTGCACATGCTCACAAACGCACAAGGCCTCATCTTCTGCCTACATTTCCCATAAGTCTTTGCTGTGATTGCGTCACATGATTTTTATGACGCTCAGCTGCTATACTCTTCACCATATAAACAGCCCTCAGACTTAGTTAAGCTCCGAGTGCAGGATTTGTCTGTCTCCTAGGGGCGTGCTTTTTACATGAACTGCTGACGTAAGTACTTCACTATCCATATTGAGACACATACTTTTCTCTATCCTATTATTTTGTTCGATAACTTTATATTTATATATTCGATTGTTATATTTATAGACACAGCGACCGGCTGTCAAGCTTAGCTTACTTAGCTACTAGCATTGCCGAAGCTTAATTAAGCACATATGTCTCATGTATTGCAGGCGCCACTCTAACCTTGTTGGCCTCTTCCTGACTAGGAATACAAGCTTTCTCTGCCCCTGCGCACAGACCTAGCCAAATAAACAGTTTTTTAGTAAGTTCTTTTACCCTTACAGAGTATATAACCCTGCCATATTATATTGGAAATGGTTATTTATTGGTTATATTTGTTTTTCTTCAATTCGTACTTTCAAAAACTCATCGCCCATCTAATTCTGGGTATATTTAGAATGTAATCCAAACCAAGGTACCTATCTATTTGTTCGTCCATGTCTTTAATATCTGCAAGCGCTCAACACATGTTCTTTTTAATACAAATCTGTCTTTGTATCAGCTGTGATTTTAATGGCATTGTATCTCATTTCAGATAGAGAGATATTTCTCTTATCTGTTTCGTGTTTGAACCTTGGCCGTGTCCTGAAGAAGCCTAACGGCGAAACGCGTAGACATACAAGGGCTCACTGCACCTAAACACAGATGCTTATATATGCGATGATTTTTATCTCCTTTTGATTATTCTATGTTATGTAAATTTCAATAAACTTATTCATTGATATTATTCTTCCTCTCCATTGTTTTCATAGCCTATAAAGTCCACCTTTTTGGTAATACTTAGTATTACCCCTGTTTTTGTCTCCATGTATCAATGCAAAAAAAATTTTTTTTAAACGGCCGTTTTTTCAGGAGCAGTGATTTTAATAATGCTTAAAGTGAAACAATAAAAATTAAATATTCCTTTAAATATCATGCCTATGGGGTGTCTATAGTATGTCTGTAAAGTAGCGCATCTTTCTCATGTGTATAACAATACCGCAGCAAAATTACATTTCTAAAGTAAAAAATCGAATTTAAAATTGCTCTCGGCTGTACTGTATTGCCAGATCCCGGCAATATACATAAAAAAATCATTGGAAAAAACGGCGTGCCCCCCCCCCCACCAGGCCCTTCGGGGCTGGTATGGATATTACGGGGAACTCCACGCCAACATTTTTTTTTTAAATGGCGTGGGGGTCCCCCCCAAAATCTATACCAGGCCCTTCAGGTCTGTTATTGATTTTAAGGGGAACCCCACGCCAACATAAAAAAAAATCCATACCAGACCCTTATCTGAGCATGCAAACTGGCAGGCCGCAAGAAAAGGGGGGACGAGAGAGCGCCCCCCTCCTGAACCATAAAAATAAAAAATGGAAAAACTCCTATGACGTCGGAGGGGGCAGAGTCACCCATTTAGATCACCCAGTGGCCCCGCTCTTGCTTATATAACAGCTGTCAAAGCAAAAAGACGGCAGTCACGATGACGCCTCCCATCGAGGTGGAGTTTTTGTGTTTTTCTTTCTATTTTTGGGGACCGTCGGCACCGTGATTAAAAATAAAGGAATTGTCAAAAACTGTCTCCTGTCGTTTTTATCTTTTTGACACTTTTTTGGTGAATGGGTAGGGGTACAATGTAAGATGCCAATACACTTCAATCTCGCAGTGCATTATGGGAGCGTACCCCGGCGCTCAAATTAGCCCATAATGTTCGGTATTCGCAGAATAATCTGGCAAACAGGTACTGCAAATGCAAAGCTTTAAGTGGAACTATACCCACCTTGGCTCCAGAAATGTGACTTTCTGGAACTCCCGCCGGCCACTGACATTTCGAGCAGCCATTTTCAAGGCTTTGAACGCCGGGCGCTTTCATTGGCTGGGCAGGAATGACGTCGGTTCAGCATTGCTGAATTTCCCCATTGTACATTGTTCTAAGAAGGAGGTTCTTGTGAGGTTTAAAGAGTTAGAGGTTCATCAGAAACAAGGTACAAGGCAAGATTGTCCAAGGAAAAAGTATCCTGATTTTTTAAATATACATTACCAACCAAAGAAAAATAAAAGGGAAACTGAGAAAAGAGTGAATGAAGAAAAGGGAAAAAAATAGAAGAGAAGGGAGGGCCAGCTAGATACTCCCTAAGTCTAGGTTAACATCTACTCTTCTCTTGTGATCAGTCGAACTCCAGATGTATTGAAAAGCAGACAATTTATTTCAGATGAGTCACACAAAAGGATGATGCTTACAAGCCAAAAGATGCAGTAAGAATCACACAAAGAGATGTACATCCCCCCTCCTAATATCTACAATAATATAGCCATAACGCTTCTATTGGCTGAGGAAACACAGATAGCGTGCCTGGTACAAAATGGTACTGTATTTGGCTAATTAGTGTTTCCTGTACAGTCTTGTTCTACCATATATGGTTAAGCCTAATCATCCTACAACTTACTATGGAGTTAGTTAAACAAACGATATAGCAAGTTAATACAACAATGTGCTCAGAAGTCATCTTAAGAAAAGTCTCAGGGTTATTGTTTTTTGAATAGCCCGCTGAAAGCTGGATGTGAACAAGAAAAACGGCTAAAAAATTTGCAAAAAAAAACGGCGTGGGGTCCCCCCGCCAGGTCCATACCAGGCCCTTTGGGTCTAGTATGGATTTGGAGGGACCCCCCATGCCATTTAAAAAAAATGGTGTGGGGCCCCCCCAAAGTCCATACCAGACCCTTATCTGAGCATACCGCCCAGTAGGTCAGGAATGGGAAGGGACGAGCAAGCTGCCCCCCCTTTCTGAACCATACCAGGCCGCATGCCTTCAACATGGGGGGGGTGGGTGCTTGTTTCAGAACAGTCATCTCCCGGAGTTGTCATCTTCTTGTGCTGTCTTCTCCTGCGGAGCTGTCTTCTTCCTCGCCACCGCTGTCTTCTTCATCACCACCAGTTACCCGCTATAAAAAAACTGTCTTGTCCTGAAACTGTCTTTCTAGCAGGTAACCAGCAGTGATGAAGTAGACTCGGGCAGCGAGGAAAAAGACAGCTCAGCGGGAGAACACAGCAGAAGAAGATGACGGCTCCGGGAGAAGGTGGCTCCACGCGTCTTATTTAATAAAGGACTTGTCAAAACCAGGCTCTTGTATTTTATTAACATTACAGTTTTTTTGGTGAATGGGTAGGGGTACGATGTACCCGATACCCATTCACATGGGGGGGCTGGGATATGGGGGTCCCCTTGTTAATGGGGGGCTTCCAGATTCCGATAAACCCCTTGCCTGCAGACCCCGACAACCACCGACCAGGGAATCTTTTTCTTAGAACAAGAAATATGGGATTTTTGTAGGGAGAATTAGCGTCTGTTCAAAGTAGGTACTAATACATCAAGTGTTAAAAAATTGAATTTTTATTTAATGGAAAAAAGGAAAACAACAACAGAATATACATGAAAATAGTCAATACAATAGACATCAAATAAGACCATCCAGTAATGTGTTCAAATTAAATTCATGCCTGTCAGCCAACATGTTTCGCAAACGACAAGTTGCTTCATCAGGGCATAGATCGGCATCATTAGTTCATTTAAACTACAAGAACAATAGATAGGTATACCATGGTTAGAAATGTATGGTGGTCATATACATACAGGTGTCATAAGGAACATATAACAATTAGTCTAAACATTTTGACTGGTAGTCTCAGCTACTGGTATAAGTCTGAGATTAAAAGCATACTCCCCCGTTGCCAGGCATTGTCCGTTCTGCCAGCTGGTGCAAATACTCCAGGGGTGCCAGATCCCACCGGATATTGCCAATAGAGGAACTGGACCGCACAGTTGCAAGACAAGAATCTAATAAAATATATAAAATCAAAAATATCGATACAAGGTTGCTTATTCAAGCTAAAGCAATGCTATATATATAGTTTGTTCAAGCGAATAATAAACACGACATTCGGTTAGTATCGCTTGGCAACTATATAATGTAAGCGGGTAAAATAGGTGCATGATCTTACATACCAAGACATAAGTCTTTGAAGGTGTAATTACATACCAAGACATATGTCTTTGAACGTGTGATTAGCAATATATTCCAAGTGCTACAAGTAAAATATACTGCCTTTAGTGGTTGTATATATATATCCTTGATCACATAATCCCGACATGACATAACCTCTAACGGAGGACTAGAGAGAAGGGTTACTTAAGTGTTGGAGTATTAACTGATAAATATAGGGGTTAAGGCTGTGTAGGAGTAACACACTTGCAAAGAAATACATAGATTTCATATGCACCAGACCGGAGCCAGCAGCTCTATGATCTAGCATGGTTAGTCCATGTCAGGAAGAGTGAATCCATTTCCAAACAAAACAAAATGAAACAAATAAAGCCACCCCTCTCCTACATAGATGCAATCCTTCCCGGGACATTTGAAAGGAAGAAAATGCATGAAAGTACAAATATCGACTAGAATAGATGTCTGCAACCGTAACCACCGACCAGGGTTGTCAGGAAAAGACCCTTGTCCTCATCAACATGGGGGCAAGGTGCTTTGGGGTGGGGGGGCGCAGAGCACCCACCCCCCCATGTTGAGGGCATGCGGCCTGGTATGTTTCGGGGGGGGGAGGCGCTTGCTCATCCCCTCTCTTTCCTGAACTACAGGGCAGCATGCTCAGATAAGGGTCTGGTATGGACTATGGGGGGACCCCATGCCGCTTTTTCCTTTTTACATTCAACTTTCAGTGGGGAAGCCCGCTGACAGCTGATGACTCATAGGTTGTTAAGGATGCGGCAGCTGACTTCCCGGCCCCCTCCTTAGCAACCAACTATATACAGTGTTTTAAACACAAAAATAAAAATGCACAACACATCAAAAATCGCATAACAAATACAAAACTTGAGTTTTTGGTGAGATTCCATCGAAGTCTAAAAAAAAAGAAAAAAGTCCCTGACCCTTTCCAAAAACGCACCAGCCGCAAAACGCATAGCTGTGAATGTGTACCATAGGAAACCATGTTAAATGGACTGTAGTGCATTTCTGCAAAACGCACTAAAAAATGCATAGGTGTTAACCTAGGGTAGGGCACAGAGATAGAGATCATATCCATGGCTCCTGTGTCAAATTTCTTGGTCTCCGCCACCTTTACCTTGCTGCGGGGCACTCACTGAGCCTGGTTTTGGCGGTCAAACGAAAATCTCCTGGATGATGCTGCAGTGGTCGCAGAAGTTACTGATACTCTCATGTATTACTTTGGGGGGAACTCTACCGATGATGTGAGGGGATGGTCTGGGAGGGACACAAGGGAGTGGTGCGAGGCATACTGATTTAAAAGCGATCTAGAAGCAAGGAAGAACATCAGGCAGACTTTCAGATGGTCCTGGGCAACCTTCAGCTGGCTGAACTTCGGCATAAGCATCACGGAGACCCCCAGGCAGTAAAACAGTTGACTGAGCTTAGGGACATTTTTTCACGCCTGCTGGACCATAAAGTTAGCAGGTAATGCTGTTATCTTTCTCACAAATATTATAAACACGGTAACAAATGCGGCAGAATGTTGGCCAGAGCTCTTCATAAATTACATGCTCAGATACATGTCCATAAACGTCAATCTCCCTCTGGGGAAGCAGTCTCTCATTCTTCTAAAATTACCTGTTCTGCGACTGTTACGCTCAAGTTTACTCTTTGGATGCAAAGGTTACCCCTGAGGCTCAGGCCTCTAGATTGTCAAGCATTCAGGCATACTTGACTGGGTCTGGCATTCCGCCCCTAGCTGAAGAACAATGGATGACCTTGGAATCTCTTATCAGCCCAGACGGGTATACTAAGGCATGCTATGTTACTCATACTATGTTTCCTCCCCCTGTTACTCAGCCCTATGTGTAATTACTTTATTTTTATAGCCAAGGGTAGCCAAATTCCCCCAGAAGCCCTGTTGGCACACATTAGGGTACTCCCGAAAGATGGCAAAGAACCTACCTTAGCGCAGAATTATCGCCCAATATCTCTGCTGAACGCAGACATTAAAATTCTGGGAAAGATACTAGTGAATCGCACCTCATGCCCCAGGTCATACATTCGGATTAAACAGGATTTATTGTAGGAGATGAAGCGCAAGATAACTATCCCAGAGCCATTCATCTTATCAACTGGGCCTGTACCCAGGCCCTAGACCTTATCTCACTTTGTCTACAGACACAGAAAACGCCTTTGACCGCGTAGATTGGTCATTCGATAGGGCAGTGTTGATGACTGGGGTTAAAAAAAGGTGTAAAAATAAAAAGTAAAAAAAAATTAAAGCGCCCCCATCCCTCCGTGCTCGCACGCAAAAGTGAATGCATAAGCAAGTCGCGCACACATATGTGAACAATATTCGAACCACATATGTGAGGTATCGCGTTAGAGCGGGAGCAATAATTCTAGTGCTCTAACCAGGTAACCTGCTAAGCCGCTTAAAGCGTCACCTATGGAGATTGTTAGGTACCATAGTACGAGCGTGCACGATTTTAAAGCATGACATGTTAGGTATCAATTTACTTGATGTAACATCTTCTTTCACATTAACCACTTGCCGACCGGGCCATTGCCGAAAGACGGCAACAGCGCGGTCGGCTAGTTCTGGGTGGACGTCCATGGACGTGATTCCAGAATGATGCTCCCGCGCGCCCCCTGGGGCGCGCACTCGGGAACATCCGTGACCGCCGGGTCCAGAGGACCCGGCGCATCACGGATTACGGTAAATAGCCGCTGATCGCGGCCGTTTACCACGTGATCGTTCCGTCAAATGACGGAGCGATCACATGTCAACAGACCGGCGTCATCTCATGACGCCGGTTCCTCCCTCCCCTCTCTGTACCGATCGGTACAGTGCGAGGGGAGAGGGGGAGGGATCGGATGGCAGCACCGCTGTGGGCTGCATGTGTAGTGCCCACAGCGGTGCTCAGTGACATTTGCAGTCACATCCATCCATCCCTCAATGCTCAGCCATCCCTGCAATACTCTGCACTATACCCTGCAATACTCTGCATAACACCCTGCAATACTCTGCATAACACCCTGCAATACTCTGCAATATACCCCGCACTACTCTGCAATATACCCCGCAATACTCTGCAATATACCCCGCAATACTCTGCAATATACCCCGCAATACTCTGCAATATACCCCGCAATACTCTGCAATATACCCCGCAATACTCTGCAATATACCCCGCAATACTCTGCAATATACCCCGCAATACTCTGCAATATACCCCGCAATACTCTGCAATATACCCCGCAATACTCTGCAATATACCCCGCAATACTCTGCAATATACCCCGCACTACTCTGCAATATACCCCGCAATACTCTGCAATATACCCCGCAATACTCTGCAATATACCCCGCAATACTCTGCAATATACCCCGCACTACTCTGCAATATACCCCGCAATACTCTGCAATATACCCCGCAATACTCTGCAATATACCCCGCAATACTCTGCAATATACCCCACACTACTCTGCAATATACCCCGCACTACTCTGCAATGGACCCCGCAATACTCTGCAATATACCCCGCAATACTCTGCAATATACCCCGCAATACTCTGCAATATACCCGGCAATACTCTGCAATATACCCGGCAATACTCTGCAATATACCCGGCAATACTCTGCAATATACCCCGCAATACTCTGCAATATACCCCGCAATACTCTGCAATATACCCCGCAATACTCTGCAATATACCCCGCAATACTCTGCAATATACCCCGCAATACTCTGCAATATACCCCGCAATACTCTGCAATATACCCCGCAATACTCTGCAATATACCCCGCAATACTCTGCAATATACCCCGCAATACTCTGCAATATACCCCGCACTACTCTGCAATATACCCCGCAATACTCTGCAATATAGCCCGCAATACTCTGCAATATACCCCGCAATACTCTGCAATATACCCCGCAATACTCTGCAATATACCCCGCAATACTCTGCAATATACCCCGCAATACTCTGCAATATACCCCGCAATACTCTGCAATATACCCGGCAATACTCTGCAATATACCCGGCAATACTCTGCAATATACCCGGCAATACTCTGCAATATACCCGGCAATACTCTGCAATATACCCCGCACTACTCTGCAATATACCCCGCAATACTCTGCAATATACCCGGCAATACTCTGCAATATACCCGGCAATACTCTGCAATATAGCCCGCAATACTCTGCAATAGCCCGCAATACTCCGCAATTTTTAACCAGTTCCCGCCCACAGTCATATGACGTCCTTGACTTTGAGCGGGTATATCTGAATGATGGGTGCAGCTACAGGCATCATTCAGATATCAGCTTTTTCAGCCAGCGATTTCCTACACCATAGGAATGATCATAGCTGCTGTTCCTCTGCTTGATCATTCTTATGGGAGGCGAGAGGGGACGCCCCCCCCCTTCCCGCCACCCTCCGGTGCTTCTACCGACTCACCGCTACGATCGAAGCCAAGATTGTTTTTTTTTTTATTATTATTTCAGGCTTCCCAGCCTAGAGGTGAGATGTGGGGTCTTATTGACCCCATATCTCACTGTAAAGAGGACCTGTCATGCCATATTCCTATTACAAGGATGTTTACATTCCTTGTAATAGAAATAAAAGTGATCAAAAAAATTTTGGGGGGGGGGGGGAAAGTGTCAAACTAAAATAAATAAAGTAAAATAAACAATAAAAAAAAAAAAAAAATTTTTAAAGCGCCCATGTCCGTGTGCTCGCATGCAGAAGCGAACACATACGTAAGTCCCGCCCACATATGAAAACGGTGTTCAAACCACACATGTGAGGTATCGCTGCGATCGGTAGAGCGAGAGCAATAATTTTGGCCCTAGACCTCCTCTGTAACTCAAAACATGTAACCAGGAAAAAATTTCAAAGCGTCACCTATGGAGATTTTTAAGTAGCGACGTTTGGCACCATTCCACGAGAGTGTGCAATTTTGAAGGGTGACATGTTGGGTATCTATTTACTCGGCGTAACTTCATCTTTCACATTATGCAAAAACATTGGGCTAACTTTACTGTTTTGTTTTTTTTTAAAGCACAAAACTGTTTCTTTCCCCAAAAAAACGCGTTCGAAAAATTGCTGCACAAATACCGTGCGAGATAAAAAGTTGCAACAACCGCCATTGTATTCTCTAGGGTCTTTGCTAAAAAAAATATATATATAATGTTTTGGGGTTCTATGTAATTTTCTAGCAAACAAATTATGATTTTTACATGTAGGAGAGAAATGTCAGAATTGGCCTGGGAGCTCCAGAACGCCTGGAGGTGCTCCGTGCATGTTGGGCCTCTGTATGTGGACACGCTGTGTAAAAGTCTCACATATGTGGTATCGCCATACTCGGGAGTAATAGCAGAATGTGTTTTGGGGTGTAATTTGTGGTATGCATATGCTGTGTGTGAGAAATAACCTTCTAATATGACAATTTTGTGAAAAAAAAAAAGAAAAAAAAAATCTTGATTTTGCAAAGAATTGTGGGAAAAGATGACAATTTCAAAAAAACTCACCATGCATCTTTCTAAATACCTTGGAATGTCTTCTTTCCAAAAAGGGGTCATTTGAGGGGTATTTGTACTTTTCTGGCATGTTAGGGTCTCAAGAAATTAGATAGGCCGTCAGTAATTCAGGTGTGATCAATTTTCAGATATTGGCACCGTAGCTTTTGGACTCTCTAACATTCACAAAGACCAAATAATATACACCAAGTTGTACTTATTTTTACCAAAGATATGTAGCGGTATAAATTTTGGCCAAAATTTACGAAGAAAAATTACTAATTTGCTAAATTTTATAACAGAAACAAAGAAAAATTCATTTTTTTACCAAATTTTCAGTCTTTTTTCTTTTATAGCGCAAAAAAAAAAACCCAACGGTGATTAAATACCACCAAAAGAAAGCTCTATTTGTGTGAAAAAAAGGATAAAAATTTCATATGGGTAAAGTGTTGTATGACTGAGTAATTGTCATTCAAAGTGTGAGAGCACCGAAAGCTGAAAATTGGTCTGGTTAGGAAGGGGGTTTAAGTGCCCGGTGGTCAAGTGGTTAAAGAAAAATTGGGGTAACTATTGTGTATTGTTTTTTTTTTTTAAAATAATTTAAAAATAAGTGTATTTCTTTAAAAAAAAAAATTGTGTTTGCAAAACCGCTGCGCAAATACCGTGCAACATAAATTGCAACGATCACCATTTAATTCCCTAGGGTCTCTGCTAAAAAAAAAATGTATAATTTTTGGGAGTTATAAGTAAACTTCTAGCAAAAAATACTGATTTAAACTTGTAACCAAAAAGTGAGAGAAAAAGCCTTCAAGTGGTTAAATGTGTGAAGCAATCAATTTTCTTCCTTTCTCCCTCAGGGCTAGTCAGTGTTAATCCTTCATTGGTCCCATGCACCCGCTCTCCTCCCCCTTTTTCACATTTCTGCACCTTTTTCTTCTATTTAAACCCCCAACATGAGAACATCACTCACCTTTGCGGCATTCACTTACACAGGTGTGCATCTGTCCTCCTGAAACGTTCCAAGCAGTAAATCCCAGGTATGATGTCTTCTAATGTTCTACTTCAGGCATTTTCTTATCTGCAGATCCTTTCCACTCTGAGCTACTTTGCCACTGATATATGTTTTATTTTAGGTTTCCTTTTACTGCAGCTTTATTTGGTTTCTGTTCACCCGAGTCCATCTCAATTCCTAAGGAATGCTTTTGAGATACAAAAAATGACATTTAAATCCTGCAAGGCTATTTAAAACACCTGAACATATTCATAAATATGGGGATTTGGTCCCACCATATGGTCATGTAGTGCTAAGCCCACTACTGCGTCACAGTACCCCATTATCAGAGGGTCCTACACTATCCATAGAATGAAAGGTCCTGCATCTCAACCATGGGAGACAAACTCCTCTTTATGGGAGAACTTTAAGGACTTCTCTTATAATACTGGTGGACACTAATAAGAGGTAATGAAGGGGGGATCTGGTCAGGACCCTTACAATATACAACCAACAGACTTGGGGGACACACCCTAAAACTGCGCTAACATTCAAGATGGTGTTGCTAAAAGACCAAAATTACAGCGCACACATACAAAAATTGTATGGATAGTGTAGGACCCACTGATAATGGGGTATTGTGACGCAGTAGTGAGCTTGGCACTATATGGTGGGACCAAATCCCCATGTTTTTGAATATGTTCAGGTGTTTGCAGGATTTATGTGTGTGCTGTTGTCTATTTTGTTCTGTTTACGGTCTTATAACAGCACCATCTTGAATGTTTCTCCAGGGGTGCTCTGGCAAAATTCCTAAAAGCTTCCCAAAAATTGAATACAAGCGGGTGGATAAAGCCTTTTGAAAGCCACAGGTTTTCATTGTGCACCATTGCAACCTTCTAGCTGCAGGTGTCCTAACGGCCAATGGCATCATCAGTTAATAAGAAGCATGCCGGTCGTCTATATAGTATCCTTGTTTTATGATTTTCCAAACCCCCCCCCCTTTTTTTTTTTTTTTTTTTTTTTTTTTTTTTTTTTTTTCTGACAGTGAAAATATTATTAGGACAGTGACACTATGATATCTATTACAAAGAGAATCTCGAATCACACGTAATTCAATTAGTCACCATCAACAGTAACAATAAATCACCTTTGTTTAACCTTGAGAGAAGGTTGCTAGAAGTTTCGAGGAAAAAGAAAAGAGGAAGAGGTTTCCCCGAAACATTGAGATAAGTAGATCGGAGATGTAGATATATTAGGAGATGTATTAGGATCGGAGGAGCTCGGAGTCCGCATGGCACCTGGAGTGAAGGACAGGGGTACATGTATGTGTGACACCCAGGGTCCCCAAGTTCATTAAAACGAAGCACCTCGGTCATTGATAACTAGCAATTCTTTTTTACATGTATCATAATCTTATAGCATTCCTTAACCACTTCAATACCAGGCACTCACCCCCTTTCCTGCCCAAGCCAATTTTTAGCTTTCAGCGCTGTCTAAATGATAATTGCGCGGTCATGCTACACTGTACCCAAACAAAATTTTTATCATATTGTTCCCACAAATAGAGCTTTCTTTTGGTGGTAATTGATCACCTCTGCTGTTTTTATTTGTTGCTAAACAAATAAAAAAAAAAGACTGAAAATTTTGAATTTTTTTTTTTCCGTTTGTTATAAAACTTTGTAAATTAGTACATTTTCTCCTTCACTGATGGGCACTGATAAGGGTTTACTGATTGCCATCTCCCTGGTGGTCCGGGGTGGCATACCTTTTGGGGTACCTTTTGTGGGCATCCCTGGTGGTCCTGGGCGGGCATCTGCAGGCTCCTTCAGAGGCTCTTTACCGAGATCGGTGTAGCGGTGTCAGACTGACATGCCGCACCACTGATCACAGAACCACCGCCAGACCATCATTATGCTATAGGCCGGGCGGGAAGTTGTTAACCCTCCAACTTTGGGGTCACATTAGCTTAGTGACGGAGAAAACCTGAGGGAGAGGGGAAACATTGGAATACTAGTCGGTACCAGTGTGCAAAAATGTATTTGCTTTGAAAGAATAAATCACCTCTAACATTGGGTGTCCTGTGTGTGGATGGTGCTGCATTATGTAAACCTATTAGAAATGTTTTTACAGTTTAGAATGGCGTGCCCCATGACTGTCTATAATTTTGGAGGGTGCCTTGACTGAAAAAAGGTTGAGAAGCGCTGTCCTAGACACAGCAATTCATTTAATTCCATTGGCAAGCTATACTTAAAGTGGTTCTAAAGCCTAAACCTTTTTTTTTTTACCTTGATGCATTCCTTGCATTAAGGTAAAAAGTGTTTAAGCATCAGTATGTCCCCCCACCCTCCCTTTTACTTAAGCTCTTTATTCGATCCGGCACTGTCCACATCTTCTCTCTCCTCACTTCAATGTCTCTCTGGCTTTGCTGGGGCCCCATTGTCTCCTGCTGTTGTCGATCAAAGTCAGTGATAAAGGAGCGGGGGGTGGGGCCCGGTAAATGGACACAGCAGCTGGGCTCGTGAGCGAGCACACACGTGCCCCCATGAGAAGCTTCCAGTGGGGGCACTAGACAAAGGAGGGGCCAGGAAGACAGTGGGGTACCCTGGAAGAGGCAATTGCAGAGCAGGTAAGTATAGATATGTTTGTTTAAAAAAAATAATACTTTTACAACCACTTTAATATATATTAACTAATATTATCCTGCTTTTAAGATATGGCATATCATTCTATTTAGCTTTTACTGTTAGCTAATTGTTGTGACCTTTTGTCTGTAAGTAAGATACTGTTATCTTAGAATTTGCCATGTACTGTAATACATACGTGTATATACTCTTTGACATTTATACTCATTTAATTTGTTATTTGCATTATCATTTTTATATTTAAGTCCTTTCTTTTGCATTTTAGATGTATGAGTTTTGTATTTGTACTTGTTTTGTAGCTGTGATGAAAGGGGAGTGTGTATGGCCCCCAGAACACATTGGCTCTATTCTACTATGAATCAATTGTTTGTATTAAATTAACTTGGGCTCCATTCACACCCGAGTGTATTAATTTACTTTTATTTTTTTTTTTTTTTTTTTTTTTTTTAAGCGTTTTAGAATTGGATTAAAAATGTGTTACACAGCTTCAGGCTCCTTTCACACTTGTACGACATGACAGTCAGACGACTGTGGATCCGACTTTGCCCTGTGACTTGAAGTCTGACATGCGTCTGACTTCAATGAACAGGGATCTGACTTTGATCTTGGACAATACCAGGCACTGTTTGGTATGAATCTTTAGGGGGAACTCCACGCACAATGTAAAAAACTGCATGGGTTCCCCCTCCACGAGCATACCAGGCTCTTAGGTCTAGTATGGATTTTAAGGGGAACCTGCACATCAAAAAACCGGCGTGGGGTTCCCCCCAAAATCCATACCAGACCCTTAGCCGAGCACATAGCCCAGCAGGTCAGAAAAGGGGGGGTGGGGATGAGCAAGCCCCCCTCCTGAACCGTACCAGGCCACATGCCCTCAACATAGGGGGGTGGGTGCTTTGGGGCAGGGGGGCCCTGTGCCCCTCCAAAGTACCTTGTCCACATATTGAGAGCAAGGGTCTCTTCCCAACAACCCTGGCCGTTGGTTGTCGGGGTCTGCAGGCGGGGAGCTTATCAGAATTTGGAAGCCCCCTTTAACAACAAGGGGGCTCCCAGATCCCAGCTGCCACGTGAATGAGTATGGGGTACATTGTACTCCTACCCATTCACCCAAAAAAGTGTCAACATAAAACACAGTACACAGGTTTTAAAAGTAATCCATTAGGCAGCTCCGGGTTTTCACTTCTGGTGATGTCTTCTGCCTCTGCCGGTTCTCCCCTCTCTGGGTCTTCTCAGCTGATGTTTTCTAGGCCTCTCCAGTTCTTCTCCCGCTGTCTTCTGCCGGTTCTTCTTCTTCCGATGTTGACTTGATGCTCTCTCTCGCTCTAATGCTGGGTGCAAGGTGTGCCACTACTTATATTGGCATGAGGCGGCGTCACTGGGTGATGTCGTCCAGAGGCCCGCCCCTTATGTCACTGAACGGGCATGATGGGTGGTGTCATAAGGGGTGGGCCTCTGGTGACCCTGCCCCATGCCAACATAAGTAGTGGCACACCACGCACCCAGCATTAGAGTGGGAGAGAGTATTGAGTCAACAATAAAACGGAGGGAGAAGACTGTTCTTCTGTATGTATGGACCCTGCACAGTAACACTTCCCTTTGTTGCATGCTGATTGTAATTCTATTATGTTTTTTTTATTTCATTTACATAGTGGACGTGAGATCCTGTTCAGACTGTGACTGCAAATATGTGGGCAACAAATAGGTGAGATTACCATTGACCTGATCACACACGATGTATGGGGTCTATTTTCTGTGCACACACCATGCAGGATAGGGAGAAGTAGATAACATTGTTGAACAGTAATTCTCAGCCAGAACCAGATTTGGAATATCTAGAGCTCAAGGCTACAAAGACTTAAAAGGAAATTATCAGATGAAAATATTGCAGTAACTTCACAAGCCTGCATGAATAAATTCTGATAAGTCATATTATATTCGGCAATGTTTCAGAAACGCCACCTTTTCTTAAAAAGCCATCCTTGGACTCAAGTCAGTGACTTTGTCTAGGATAAGTTTATGTCAATGTGCTGCAGGCAGGAGGAAGCATTTCCTCCCTCTTCTCTCCTTCAGTAATCAGAATGCAATATTGTAAGTCACAAGGTGAGTGGTAAAGAAATAGGGGCTGATCTGTGTCTAACCTTTGCAAACACAGCCTAAACTGCACTGGTAACTGGATTGGTCCAGTTTAGCTGAATAACTAGATATGTAGAGTGTTTGTAATTGATAGTATACTTATTGGTTTTGTAATGAAGGCATACTACAGTGTTATAATCTCAAACATTTTGTGTGGCGGAGCGCTTGGCTCCCTGACCGGATGCCTTCTGCCCTCCAAACCCTTCCAGCAGACCAGTAGCTAATAACAGCCTGTTACCCCAAGCATTGTATGCAGACAAGATATTGAAGTAGAACCAAAAGTAGTTTTTTTGAACAGAAATATTTTTTTTTTTTTTTTTTTTACACTTCATAAATGGGGGCAGTCATCACATGAACAGTGAAAATACATATTACACATTGGGGTAAATATTCCACAGTGGTTAAGTAATGAGCTCAAGTCCACACAAGACTAATCACATCTTGGGAATCTCCAGGAGGATTAGCAAACAGACAGAAACAATAGGTGACTCAATTAACAAGGGGAATGCACAGATAGAAGGCACACAATGGGAGAAAGACCCTTCACACCTAGACAGGATAGGCAAACACGGGTACACATTATAACACATAACAGCAGGAGACCCCGGCATCAGGTTGTTTTGAGCCAATTGTAATCTTCTGTATTGAGTTTCTGAGTCTAGGAGGGGGTTGAAGCAGCCAAAGCTGTTGTGGGCTGTTGGTTCTTTACCCCCCAACAAAAGAGGCCCCAAATCTGTATCTGGGTCCTCCAGTTCTCAGTCTGTGAGTCTCAGGGAGACATGGACTTGAATCCAAAGTAAAACTACTCCTAAAGGTCCTCCAGGTACACACCTCCCGAAGAATAGAGCCCCCTCAAACGCCAGGGCCCATAGTCAGTAAGCAAAAGGCCACCCTGCAGTCCCCTGTCCCTGTTGGGTCTGTCACATGTTGACAAATTTATTTTGACGAGAAATGGTCGATTTCCCTTTGGCCAAAAATTGGGGTAATTGCTCTTCAATTCATTAATGCAATTTGGTGCACTGCAATTTGAAGCTACCTAGAATAAGAGTGACCCTTTTAAAATAAACATGATTGCTCCCAGTTGCTTTAAAGTTATTCTAATGGCTGAAGATTTTTTTACCTTTTTTATGTATTCCATGTATGAAGGTAAGAACCTTCAGTTTGCAGCTCTTTCTCCCCCCCCCCCCCCCCAGTACTTACCTGAGCCTCATCTCGATCAAGTGATGTGCATGAGAGCAGCTGTTCTCCAGGCTCTCTCCCTCCTCGTTGGCTCAGACACAGCAGTGGGAGACATTGGCTCCCACTGTTAATCGCAGCCATTGATGAGGAAGTGGGGGAACAGGGCTGAACCCCGCACTGTCTTATGGACACACAGAGCAGGGCTCGGGAGCGAGCACACACACGTGCCCCCCATAGCAAGTGGCTTCCTGTGGGGACACTCTGCAGTGGGGAGGAGCTAGGAGCTCCAAAAAAAGGATTAACCATGTGATCGGCTGTGTCCAATCACAGCCGGTCACATGTAAACACAGATGCTGGTAATCGGCTCTCCTCGCCTCACACTGACAGTGGTGAGTAGAGCCGATCAGCGGCTTCTCCACGCAGGAGGAAATGTAGGCATGTAATCAGGGCGCTGATCATCAGTGCCCCGCTTACAATATAGATCCAACAGTGCCACCCATCAGTGCCCATTAGCGATGCCAGTCAGTGTCGGCCATCAGTGCTGCCCATCAGTACCGCCTAGCCGTGCCCATAAGTGCGGCATATTAGTGCGTCATCAGTGACACCTAATCAGTGCCCATAAGTGCCACCTCATAAACGCACATCAGTGAAGCAAAAATATTACTTAGTTACAAAATGTACTGACAGAAACAAAGTAAAAAACTTTTTTCAAAATTTTTGGGTTTTTTTTTAGTAAACAATAAAAAACAGCAGTGATTTAATACCACCAAAATAAAGCTGTGTGAAGAAAATGATAAATGTTTGTGTACAGTGTAGCATGACCACGCAATTGTCATTCAAAGTGTGACAGCGCTGAAATCTGGCAAATGGCCTGGGCAGGAAGGGGGTTAAGTGCCCAGTATTGAAGTGGTTAAATGGTAATATTTCACCAATTTTTCTTCTATCTAGCCTGAAGAACAACTTGATCAAAAATTCACGCGCTCTAGGTGAGATTGTTGTTCCTGATTGAGTGTATGAAAGAAAATGTGATTAGTTACATGAAGAGCTCAATGTTATTTGATATACAGGTGATTACTGTATTTGTAAGGATACAAAATAAGCACTTTGTAGGATTGTGTTGAGGTTCCTCTCCATTGAGGTTTGTTTCCCTGTACATACAATACACAATAATCCTGAGATCTCTGCAGACCCATCACTTTTGGTTTGCGTGCTTTGTGTTTAGAGATTTACAAAAAAGCCATGTTTACGTTCTCCCCCCCCCCCCCCACACCATCCCCCTCCCCCTCCTGTATTCCAATAGGTGGGGTTTTCATCTTTAACCCCTATATTGTGTTATTGCTTGGGGGGTCTATACCTCAAATTGGAAAATATCACATCATTGCCTCTAGATGGAGCTGATGAGCACAGGAAATAAACATAGCAAATTACCATGATTATATATCACACGGTGCAATTTCAGATGCAACTTGAGTTGCACAGAATTGCATGACAAAGGTGGTGTTTTCAATGGTGCCCGTTCACCCCAATGCAACTCAGCATGGCGTACTTTGGAAGAGGTTCCTGTACTACATTGTTGTGATTCCAGCACCATTGTGGCCCTAAAGAATATGCAAACATCCAAGTTGCACAACATAATCACACTGAAAATCGGATTGTGAATGTAGCCTTAAAGTGTTGCTAAACCCAGGACTCTGCATTCACTATATCTGGTCCCCCACAGTACACAGAACATGGAAATGCAATTATTTTAGTAAATATAAACTGCTAAATACCTTTTCTTATATAGCAGTCTTGTGACTTCTATCAGGTTAAAGCTTTTCATTCCCCCCTGATTGTCCTATGAGGTTGCAGGACCCCTGAACCTCTGTCTGGACAGTGCTGATCACATGCACTCTCCCAAGAGAAAAAACCTCTCTAGCAATACACACCAAACTAAGCATGTGCAGAGCGCCCACACGGCTCTGTGCTCTCAGGAGATGGATTAGAGACAGTGGAAGAAGGGGAGGAGCAGAGGACAGGCTCAAACTGCCTTTTTACACAATGCAGGAGGATTAACCCCTTAGGTTCCACAGTGAGTAGAACAAGCATGCTTTACTGCATATACAGAGATTTTACTGTTGGTTTAGTAACACTTTAAAGTAGTTCTGAAGGCAGAATGACCCATCTTGATACAGCAATGTTGCACAAGAGGCTCGGCTGTCCAGGACTCTCTCCTCATTGGCTGAGACAACAGCAGGTACCATTGGCTCCCACTACTGTCAAAGTCAGTGAGCCAATGAGGAAATAGGGGGCGGGGCTAAGACATGGCTCCATGTCTGAATGGATGCACAGAGCAGCGGCTCGACTTGGGTGCCCCCTATAGCTTGCTGTGGGGGCACCTGGCAGGAGGGAGGAGCCATAAACGCCGGTGAGGGCCCCAGAAGAGGGGGATCCGGGCTGTTCTGTGCAAAACCAACTGCAAAGAGGAGGTAAGTATAACATGTTTGTAATTTTTAAACAAAAAACAAGAACTTCATGTTGTAGTGTATGAAGGTTGAAGCCCAAATCCAACATTCTGGGTTGTACATAATTCCATTTACCTGGAGGAGAGACAGAGATTGACTTCTTTCACTGTCCAGTCACAGGCTGGGGATAGATCCGGGATGACTTGGGCTCAGGAAGTGGGAGGAATGATGATGGCCATCAGACTGAGGAGGACATCTAGCAGCAGAAAGGCACAGAGGGGGAAATATCTGTATTGATGCTGAATATTACAGCCAACACTGGTTTTATTTATATATTTTATTAGACTAGTCAATATGAGGTTTATGGCTAGAGTTCTGCTTTAATTCCACAGACGTGGAAGTTATTAAAGCGGACTTCATGTGTGCTTAACAATCAATTTTTATATCCTAACATTTTATATTGGTAGAAACATGACTTTTGCTGTTGTCTAAACTACATGTGTTTTCCCATTCTGTGTTCCCCGCTGTAGAGGATTTAAAATACTGGACCATAGATGAAAATGGTGGTAGTCTATGGAAGGTTGAAGATTTGCCTGGAGGTGAAGGAGAGCTTTTTCCAAATCCATCTGTCACAAAATACTTTGTAACCTCTAACCAGTAAGGCCAATTTTCCTTCATTAATGTCATTAACACAAAAATGCTGTAAACTGTTTTTTAGATTTTCATTTTATACTTCTAATGGCACATGGGATGGTTGAACTCTGGGGGGGGGGGGGGGGAAGATCCATTGAATACATCTCTGCGCTCGGCTCCTAATGGCCTGTTTGAGTTGGCAACTGTGTCTACTACACAAATTCCAACAAGTGTCAGCCCTGCCCAGTTATCCTTTGCTGGACTGCATAAAGCCTCCCCCTCATCTCCAGCACATAAGGGGGAGCTTTTACTTTCTAAATCATAAACGCCAGTATTCTCTTCCGAATAGCTCCTAAAGAAACATCAACCTACTCAGTCTCCTGCAGTTTAGAAAGTCGCATATTCTAGGTAGTGGATTGGATTCTAGAGACGCTTATATAATAGATACACTAGATTACCAAAAGTATTGGGATACCTGCCTTTATACAAGCATGAACTTTAAGAGCATCCCAGTCTTAGTCCATAGGGTTCAATATTGAGTTGGTCCACCCTTTGCTGCTATAACAGTTCAACTCTTCTGGGAAGGCCGTCCACAAGATTTAGGAGTGTCTATGGGAATGTTTGACCATTCTTCCAGAAGCACATTTGTGAGGTCAGGCACTGATGTTGGGCTACAAGTCCTGGCTCGCAGTTGTTGCTCTAATTAATCCCAAAGGTGTTCTTTTGGGTTCCTCCACCTCAAACTCCCTCATCCATGTCTCTATGGACCTTGCTTTGTGCACAGTTATGGTGGAACAGGAAGGGGCCATCCCCAAACTGTTCACACAAAGTTGGGAGCATTAAATTGTCAAATGTCTTAGACAAATGATTTGGACCAGTGCACAAAGCCAGGTCCATAAAGACATGGATGAGCGAGTTTGGGGTGGAGAAACTTGACTGGCCTGCGTTGCTTCCAAAATGAAGAAAAAGTAACTCCTTTAGTCCACCTTTCTGACCACGTTTTATGTTCACCCAAAATTTTGGGTGTACTATGAATTGGTCACATTCCGAAGCCTCAATCATGGGGTACTTCTGCCCATAGCATCTTGTATTTTTATTTAAATTGCATGGATCACCCACACAGCTACCTTATCCACTCAGACAAGGCACACAAACATGTGAATGGAGAACCACCAGTCCCATCTGCTGCCATGAAAATGGACTTGGAGTTCCTAATGGAGCACATGTCCAGCATTTACTTCTCCAGACCCGTAAATGAAGGTACATAATTCCTGGGGGAGTAGTGTGCATGAGGACCTGAGGCTGGGAAATAATCTGCAGAGACTTGAGCATGGCACCCACCATCCACTGATTGCAGTTGCAATGCTTTGCTAATGAAAACCATAATGCACTTTATTAGGGACCATTTTTATTTTTTTTTACATAAGGTGGGGGTATGCATTTAAATATTTTGATCTACCAGACAGCACAAGTCCGATATGGAGATAATTTTTTTAAGTCTACAACTAGGTAATTTCCTCTGTATTTGGGAGAGTGCAACCAGGTGTGAAAAGGAGATGTTTTTGGTTGAAGGTTTAGCAATGTATATAGATCATGTTGTACATGATTTTCTTGAGGTCCTAAATATGGAATAAACAAATTAAAAAATCTTTGGATCTTTGCAGACCCTGCAAGAAGTCCCAGATTATTGACCTACTGAAAGAGGGGTTCACTGCTGATATTTTGGACAAAGCTCAACCGGCCATTATCGTCACAGACTGGTAAGTGTAATTTATAAGCTGATCCCAATCTACAGAATATCTCACATGTGATTGGTGGAGGGAGAGTTGTAGGATGAATCTTGTATCTGTGCAGAGCAAATGGGAATTGTGATTCAGCTGCTTCATAGATAGTGTGGGGGAGATGGAGCGTTCAGAATCTGGTGCAGCTGTGCATGGCAGCCAATCCGCTTCTAAACTTCAGCTTGTTCAGTTAAGCTTTAACAATAAAACCTGGAATCTGATTGATTGGTTTCTATGTAGAGCTGCACCAGATTTTGCACTCCAGTTTTGGTAAATCTCTTCTCCTGTGTCCTGATTAAGGTTCTCTCTTTTTTTTTTTTTTTTCTCTCCAACATAAGAGGTAGATGTTTTAGAGGTCAGACAGCTGGGTAAGAGTCAGTATATTTAACAGACCAAAGAGCAAAAAGGAAGTTGTTAGTTTACATACACTTTATGGTGATTGTAAAGGTTTCTTGTTTATTTAAAAAAAAAAAAAAAAAAAAAAAAAAAAGTTATACTTGCCTCCTGTGCAAAACCCTTGCACAGAGATCAGCCCGATCGTCCTCTTCTGGGGTGCCCCGGGGGCGCTCCTGGCTCCTCTTTATCTAGTGCCCCCACAGAGAGCCACTTTCCATGGGGACACTCCTGAGTCCTGCTGCTTCCATTGACAGACAGCAGGACTCAGCCCCGCCCCCCCCCGTCACTGGATTTGATTGATGGCAGCGGGGGCCAATGGCTCCTGCTGCAATCAATCTGTGAGGACCTGAGACAGCGGCTGGAGCCGCTGGGCTCATGCTCACTGGCTCAGGTAAGAAAAGGGGGGGGGGGGGGGGCTGCTGTGTCACAAACTGTGACACTTTACAACTCCTTCAATAATAAAGAATCTATTTTATAAAAAAAACTGATGCAAATGTTTCATTTCCTAAAACAGAACAAAATACCTGTAGTGTTTGGAGTGTACAATTTTTAGTTTGTTGCCTTTTGCCAGGTGAAAGTAAAATTCAATGCTAAGAGAAAAATAGCCACAAGAACATTAACCACTTCAGCCCCAGAAGGATTTGCCCCCTTAATCACCAGGCCAATTTTTGCGATGCGGCACTGCGTCGCTTTAACTGACTATTGTGCGGTTTTGCGACGCTGTACCCAAACATTGATGTCCTGTTTTCCCCACAAATAGAGCTTTGTTTTGGTGATATTTGGTGGTTTATTTTTTGTGCTATGAACAAAAAACGACAATTTTGAAAACCCTATTTTGTACTTTTTGCTATAAATATCCCCCCCACCCCCCCCCCCCCCCCCCCCCCGAAAAAAAATGTAAATCTAATTTCTTCATCAGTTTAGGCCGATATGTATTCATGTTTGGTTTAAAAAAAAAAAAAAAAATCGGGTTTATGGTTTTTTTTTTTTTTTTTTTTTTTTTTTTTTTTTACCATTGACATACAGCGATCAGAGCTAAAAATAGCCACCGATTTACTTATAAATGTCACTGGCAGGGAAAGGGTTAACACTAGGGGGCAATCAAGGGGTTAAGTGAGCTCCCTAGGTGTGTTTCTAACTGTAGGGGGATGTGACTGACTGGGGGAGGAGACATATCGTTGTTACTACTTACACACACAGATTCTCATTCTGTCAGGAGCGATCGTGGGTGCCTGGGGGACATCATGCCCGCTGGGCACGTGCATTGGCTCCAGGGACACGCTGCGTGCCTGCATAGTGTCTTGAAGACCCAACATAGAGCTATGGTGATTTGTGCCAACCTGCCACAGTATAACTGCGGCGGCTGGTCGGCTAGCGGTTAAACCATGAGGCCCCTTTCACACCAGCAGAGCGATTGGGTCCGCCTGTCTATTTTTTCAGGTGGACCCGATCGGACCACCCATTGATCTCTATGGGGCGGCGGATGTCAGCAGACATGTGTCCGCTGGCATCTGATCTGATGCGGGCCACTAAAAAGAAAACAGACGGATGGCGGATCGAAGGGAAACCGACATGCAGTCCGTTTCCATCCGACTGCCCCATAGAGGAGAGGGCCTTGTCTGCTCTTCATAGCAGAGCAGACACAGACCTGTCATCCACCTGCTCAGCAGACCGATCCTCCACTGAGCAGGTGGATCCGATAGAAAGGGGCCCAAGAGTTAAAGTGGTTGTAAAGGCATTCTATACATTAAGATAAAAAAACCTGTGTGCAGCAGCCCCCCAAATACTTCCCTGAGCCCCATCTTAATCCATAGATGTTGCGAGAGACCCAGCTGTTCGGTGCTCTCTCTCTCCTGATTACCTGAGACGCACAGCAAGGTGCCATTGGCTCCCGCTGCTGTCAGTCAGTGAGCCAATGAGGGGAGAGGGCGGGGCCTCGGGTGCCCCCATAGCAAGCTGCTTGGACCCAGGAAGAGGATCCGAACTGCGCTGCAAAACCACTGCAACAGAGCAGGTAAGTAGAACATGTTTTACTTTAACCACTTACAGACCGCTGCACACTGATGTACTTCCTAAGTTTGAAAAGGAATATCGTTGTTATGGCAGCAGCTAGCTGCCATAACCCTAGTATCCTCTATAGCCGGCGGTCCGCTTTCCAATGTTCTCTGTGGCGGATTTGCCGCGAGATCCCTTTTATCGGCGGTGGGAGAGGGGATTTTCTTCCTTGCTGGGTATGGAGACGAGTGAGGGGAAGAAGGCCCCCACCCGTCTCCATACCATCGCTTCTGCCCATAGCGCTTTTTTTGTTTTGTTTTTTTGCTATGTTGCATTTTGGATTGTTCTCTGGCGGTAAAATATGGTAGTAGCAAGAAACCTGCAGTTAGCTTTAAGTGTTGTGTTTTTTTTGTTTCATTTTTACTATTTTGGGCTAGTCTTCTTTTGAAAGAAAAAAACAAGAGCAATCCATTACCATTTACCACCACATGAAAGTCCAATTTGTCCTGAAAAGAAAAAATGCGGTATAATCCACCTGGATGCACAAGTTTAGTTTTACTAACACATATCAAAGTTGTAAAATTGTGCTTGGGCATTTAGATTTGATTTACCTTTAGATGGGAAGGAAGGGGTTAAAAGTTTGATAAAATATCATAGCTAAGCTGTAGTCTCCTCCTTATATAAAGTTGTGGTAACTCCCTAAAACTTTCTTCCCCCTCAGGTATGCGGCTAGGAAGGACTGTGGCTGCCAGTATGAGTTGTTGGTCCGACTGCTTTCTGCAGACAAGAGAACCTTACAGGAGTTTCACCCACAGCCCGTGACCCTACCGCAACATTCTGATGGCCAATGGCATTATGTAATGTTCCAATTCCTCACAGATCCTTCCATAATGTTGCTTTATGTAAAGAGTTGCTGATGACATTTGACACATCAATATGTGTAAAATCTCATGTTTGAACAAATTCTGATATTTTGACCACTCGTAGCAACCCTTTCCTCCATTGCAGCACTCAGTCTCTTTGGTGTCAACACTTTTGGGAAGGCTGGATGCCTGTGTTCCCCCCCGCCCCCCCCCCTCTCTTTGGGTTCAACACTTTTGGGAAGGCTGGATGCCTGTGTTCCCCCCACCCCCCCCCCCCCCCTCTCTTTGGGTTCAACACTTTTGGGAAGGCTGGATGCCTGTGTCCCCCCCCACACTTTCCCGGTACGATATTTTGACCCCTGACACTCACTGACGGGGTAACTCTGACATAGAATGTTCTAGATGAGCTGCAATCTTCCACACAAGTTCTGACAATTTTGTATCATTTGGGAACAGCAGAAGGCAGAGGTATTTTATTACCTGAAGGAGATAAAACGCTCACAGGAACCAGTAGGTAGAAAAGCTCATCTGTGTAATAGAAGTCACTGAGTCCCAGTGGTGTTCAGGAGACATCCAGTGGTGTCCGGCAGGTTCTGTCCATGTATATCTGTATCAGACAACAGCACTATTGGAAGATCTGGGGCCAGCCAGCAAGGGAGAATCGTGGGACCCAGAAGTGACATCAGCAGTGGGTGGGACGTGTTTCGGAGCGGCTTATTGCCCAGCATGAAGGAGCAGCCAATAGGCTGCTCCGAAACGCATTCCGCCCCACTTCTGGGTCCCGCATTCCACGCTGGTTCTCACAGCGGCGACTGCTCTTCCAGCTTCCATGGTCCTTCTTTGCTGGCTGGCTCCGGATCCTCAGTGCCGCCACCTGACACAGATATCATACATGGACAGAACCTGCTGGACACCCGTTGGATGTCTCTTGGACACCACTGGAACTCAGGCTCATCTGTGTAATAGAAGTAACTTTCTACCTATTGGTTCCTGTGAGTTTGATCTCCTTGAGGCAATAAATACTTGTTTATACTGCACTTAGAAGCACCTTCTGCTCTTCCCTTTCGTTTCTACCAGAGAGCTGCTTCCCTCTCCTTGAAGTGCTGCTGAACTGTACATCTTGGGACCACCAGCCTCTTGGTTTTATCCCCCCCCCCCAGTCTGAAGCAGTGCTTTAGTTTATTCCCCCAGAGCCCCGTTTCTTTCTTTTCTAACTTTCTATAATTTCCTATTGTAACCCTTTTCTACATAAATTGTATGTGTAGCAACCCTTAATTCAATTTTATGTTAAGACTCTTCTCTACTTTCTCTTCCCATTTAGGTAACACACACATTCAGTAACTATGGACCAGGAGTGCGCTATATATCTTTTCAGCATGGCGGGAAGGACACTTTGAACTGGGCCGGCTGGTATGGAGTGCGAGTCACCAACAGCAGCGTCTCTATAGACATTTAGGGTCCAACTGCGTGAATGTGACATGTTTTCATTTCCTCTTCTAGTGTTGAAGGGCACTGCTAACCTGATTTTTATATTTGTATAATACGACGCAGTCTAAGAATTGTAATTCAAAGCAGTGGAAATATGAAACATTACTGTCATTGTTCTGATACTACAGTACCAGTGTCAATAAAGTATGACTCTCATCCTCAGACTTTTATTTATTCTACAAATAAATCTAATGAGCAATATATTTGGCTTATTCAACAACCAGTTGACATGAAGGTCTCAGTGAAAACTGTAGTACCTATAGTCACTAAGCCCACTCTGTGTTGAAGAGCATGTAAACATGCATCCATTTATTATAAAAGGGCTGCCAATGCATGACAACCCAACAAACGCTCTTTTTCCCTTCTTTTTAATTGCAACACAGTACTACAAATGAATGGCACAGTAATACACTACAGCACGGTACCTGCATTGTCATGCATTGGGGGAACACTTGGTAAAATGATTTATAGTGCACCATTCTGAATGGGCACCTGCTGAGTTGGCTTTAGCAAAGTAAATTGTGAATTCTTGCTATGTACTACTATACTTTGAACTTAACATTATTTATTGAGTAAGCCCATAAATGTTTCTAAGAATCAATATGATGTTTTGGTAGCCTAGCCACCTTCCCCATATACTGAATGTTATTGGGTAATCTGGGAGGGATAAGGGTTGCAAGACAAAACCAGAGAAAGTTCCCAGCTCAATTGACCAACCAGTCTGCTTACCAACTGAATTAACCTGTTCAACAGTATGCGTTAAAAAAACAGGGGTTTAGTTAGCACACATTTGCAAACGCATGCATAAGCTGCAAGGCCTTTTCTTTTAGTTAACTTTGGTCCGACTTTTGTGCAACTTGGAGGGAAATAGACTTCAATGTAAACCCTCAAAAGTGGCATTAAAGTTGTACCTGAATGGTATACAATCCAATAGTTGTGCAACAGTTGTCCATTATCATTGATCAAAGTCATATACAAGTTGCACCCATCCAAAGTTGCATAAAAGGCCTCACAACTTTGGAGTCATACAAGTGTGAATGGAGCCTAAGTCCATGTAGTGCAAAGAAAAAAGGGTTGCTTAACCCACCCTTCCCCAGCAACATATAGGGCTAATTCACACAAGTGCATTGATGTGTGTTTTAAGCGCACTTGTAAAATGCAGATCAACGCAAAGACACAAATTGTTTATGTGGTGCAAATTAAGACACACCATGTTTGTGGCACCACATGCAAAAGAGAAAAAGTTGAAGAAAAATTGGGAAAGGGACAAGTAGTTTAAATGGAGGGCCAAACCATGGTATTCATATGCCATATAGACTTTATTAAAGCAAAAAATATCTAAAGTTAGGAAAAAAATACCCTCTAAGCACCATAAAATAGTGTTTAAAAATATGTTAAAGGGACAATGTCGTCACTCTAAAATATTGGACAACCAAGACATAGCTGTAAACATGTAGAAACCATATAATACATGAATCACGTATATTTCCATGTATCAGATCCACGATGGCCTATAGGTGGATTTTATCCTGAACACAGAGCCATACTTGTCCCTTTTCAAGCTGGTTGTATGCTACATGTAAATAAAAAACCCAAAAAAGGGTTAACGCTGCGCTAGAAAAGTGTATATTGAAGAGTGAGTTGTAAAAGCCGCCAGCACTAAAAGTCTAATACTAAACTCGTACATCAAAAAACAAAATTGCAGCGCTGAAACTAAATATGAAATATATCATACTGAAAATAACCATAAGGAGTGATTAACCCACCAATGATAAATTGAGACAGATATCTCACCATATACAACAAGTGGGGGAAAAAAAAAAAAAAAATTTATATAAGGAGGTGAATCAAGTCCCAGTTACAAACAATGCAAAAACTCAAAGTCCATAAGCAAAGTGAATTGGAGATCTTGGTGGTCTCACCAGACATTTGGGAAATTATCAGGTCACCCACAAACCTATGCCGATATTCAGTTGAAAACGTGGTACTCAAAAGACAAAAACAAGAAAGGCTTCTCCTATATACACCCTCTCCTCTTCACTTGTTGTATATGGTGAGATATCTGTCTCAGTCTTCTATGGGAGATTTTTTTACTTTGTATGCTACATGTGTCAAAGATTTCCACAGATGATGACCAATTGAAGGACTGCTTGTCCAGGGCTTCCTGATACCTGAGGAAATAGTACACCACTGATTGAGATCAGTAGCATGGGACTGCAGCTGAATACCAATTAGTTATATAAAGGTTATTAAAAGAAGTCCTTAGGTATTAGTGGAAATAGCTCTGCAACTGTATAGCATAAAATGGGGATCTTGTTTAGGAAAAATCCAGTTAAATGAAGTGTCATTGCTGTGAAATCAAGCTGAGAAATGTCCTCCTAAAAATTGTGTTGAAAGAGCCAATGGACACATACATGGATTAAATTAGTCCCAGTGTCTGAGATTGGGTGGATCCATTTAGCTCTAGAAAGTCTATCCAGTATAAATCTGGATCCATTGTATGTCAGATTTCTAACAGAGCAACAAACTTAGATTGAGTCATAGATGGATAATATACCAGAGGAGCCCACATCCACAGAGCCTCGTGTAGGAGAAATGGACAGATCAAAGTAATTCAGGGACATCCCCTGTACATACAATTTCCAGATATCCCGGGTAGATAGATCACCATGTGAAAGGCTGGTCAGTTTAAACACTCCACTGCAGAGATTGAACCTTAGTAGATTACCTCCATGCAGCTGTTTAATTTCTCCAGCATATACACAGGCTTCCGGGTATCCTGGATAGGTTTTTCTCAGTGCGGGGGGTGTCTCAATGTGAACATTCCCTGAGAACCTTACAGTCAGACTGACTGTCCTCCTGAGGCTGTTTGGAGACTCCAGTGTCCACAAACTGACATAAGGGTCACAGTCCTTTGGAACTCAGGCGGGATTCCCCATGAAAGAAATCAACGGCGTCACATCTTCAGCAAAAAGAGCTGCGCTCTGTGTTGCCTCCATTCAGCGGTGCATGACATGCAGCTTGGCGTCCTGGTGTCACTGCTTAAGTCGATGCATTTCACGCACCTTTACGTTTGTTTCATCAGGACATTGAAGGACTGACAAGATGTTCATTCTAAAGCCTGGGGAATGCCCAATTAAATTGAATCACGTCCTTAAGTGCTGCAGCAGAGACATCTAGCGGCCATTTAAAGAATAGCAAACATGGTAAAGCTGAAATAAACAATTCCTAAACACTATTTTTGTGTATTGAGACTTATCAGATTCTATGAAAAACAGTGAAAAACCAAAAGACCGCCCACAGAGGGTCAAGACGGAACCAAGGTTGATTGGCATAAATAGTTCTTAATTTTATTGTGTTATCATTGAACGAGGAGAGGGGAATATGACAGAGTGAACCAGAGTACCTATGGAGGGGAGAGAAATTATATATTTTTTTTTATTTTAATTGGAGTATAGGGGCCAAGTTGTAACAGTTGAGGTATGCATATGTGAATAGACATTTTATATATATATATATATATATATATATATATATAAACCAATATCAGAACTAGGGCTGAGCCGAACACCCCCCTGTTCGGTTCGCACCAGAACATGCGAACAGGCAAAAAATTTGTGCGAACACCGTTAAAGTCTATGGGACATGAATAATCAAAAGTGCTAATTTTAAAGGCTTATATGCAAGTTATTGTCATAAAAAGTGTTTGGGGACCCGGGTCCTGCCCCAGGGGACATGGATCAATGCAAAAAAAAGTTTTAAAGATGGTTGTTTTTTCAGGAGCAGTGATTTTAACAATGCTTAAAGTGAAACAATGAAAGTGTAATATTCCTTTAAATTTCGTACCAGGGGGGTGTCTATAGCATGCCTGTAAAGGGGCGCATATTTCCGTGTTTAGAACAGTCTGACAGCAAAATGACAAGGAAAAAAAGTCATTTAAAACTACTCGTGGCTATTAAAGAATTGCCGGTCTGACAATACACATAAAAGTTCATTGATAAAAACAGCATGGGAATTCCCCACAGGGGAACCCCGAACCATAATTAAAAAAAAAAAAATTGCGTGGAGGGGTCCCCCTAAATTCCATACCAGGCCCTTCAGGTCTGGTATAGATATTAAGGGGAACCACGGCCAAAATTTTTTAAAAAAATGGCGTGGGGTCCCCCTCAAATTGTATACCAGACCCTTCAGGTCTGGTATGGGTTTTAAGGGGAACCCCGCGCCAAAAAAAAAAAAAAATGGCGTGGAGCCCTCCAAAAATCCATACCAGACCCTTTTCTGAGCATACAACCTGGCAGGCTGTAGTAAAAGAGGGGGGACGAGAGAGCGCCCCCCCTCCTGAACCGTACAAGGCCACATGCCCTCAACATTGGGAGGGTGCTTTGGGGAAGCCCCCCAAAACACCTTGTCCCCATGTTGATGGGGACAAGGGCCTCATCCCCACAACCCTTGCCCGGTGGTTGTGGGGGTCTGCGGGCGGGGGGCTTATCAGAATCTGGAAGCCCCCTTTAACAAGGGGACCCCCAGATCCCAGCCCTCCCCCCTGTGTGAAATGATAAGGGGGTACAAAAGTACCCCTACCATTTCTCAAAAAAAGTGTCAAAAATGTTAAAAATGACAAGAGACAGTTTTTGACAATTCCTTTATTTAAATGCTTCTTCTATCTTATATCTTCCTTCGGTTTCTTCCTCCATCTTCTTCTTCTGGTTCTTCCTCCGGTGTTCTCGTCAGGCATCTTCCTCCACGGTATCTTCTTCCCTTCTTCTCGGGCCGCTCCGCATCCACCTTGATGGGAGGCTCCCTCTGTGTGATGCTTCTCGTCTTCTGACAGTTCTTAAATAGCAGAGGGCAAGGCCACCCGGTGACCCCGCCCCCCTCTGGCGCACAGGGACTTCCCTGTGATGTCAGAGGGGGGCGGGGTCACCCGTTATGTAAGCCATTTTTTTTTCTTGGCACTGGGTTCCCCCTAAAATCCATACCAGACCTGAGGGGTCTGGTATAGATTTTGAGGAGGACCCCATGCCATTAAAAAAAAAAATTTTGGCCAGGGTTCCCCTTAATATCCATACCAGACCTGAAGGGCCTGGTATGGAATTTAGGGGGAAGCCCCCACGTCGTCTTTTTTTTTTTTTTAAATTTCGGTTCGGGGTTCCCCTGTGGGCATGGGAATTCCCATGCCGTTTTTATCAATGAACTTTTATGTGTATTGTCGGACCGGCAATTCATGAATAGCCGCGAGTTGTTTTAAATGACTTTTTTTTTTTTTCTTTGAAATGTCATTTTACTGTCAGACTGTTCTAAACACAGGAAACATGCGCCCCTTTACAGGTATACTATAGACACCCCCCAGGTATGAAATTTAAAGGAAAATTACACTTTTGTTTCTCTTTGAGCATTATTATAATCACTGCTCCCGAAAAAACTGCTGTTTTTTAAAACTTTTTTTTGCATTGATCCATGTCCCCTGGGGCAGGACCCAGGTCCCTAAACACCTTTTATGACAATACCATGCATATAAGCCTTTAAAATTAGCACTTTTGATTTCTCCCATAGACTTTTAAACGGTGTTCCGCGGCTTTCGAATTTGCCGCGAACACCCCAAATTGTTCGCTGTTCGGCAAACAGCCGATGTTTGAGTCGAACATGAGTTCAACTACGAACCTCATTCCTAATCAGAGCCTAGCTTAAGGGATTGACTTTGATGCACAGTGATTCAGGGGGCATAGATATTAGTTTATTTCCCCCCCCCCCCCCCCCAGAACACTGAGGCTCAATTCCTTATTCAACCCCTTAGGGGTCATGCTTCCTAGCCTGAATATCCAGGCCTTTTCTCTTCTCAGAACGATTGTATAGAAATCCCCTCTTCTGGTCGATAGATTCAGAGCAAAAAAGGCCTTCACCTCAAGGCCTTTCGTGCACGCACCATGATGTATTGCAAAGTGTTGTGGGATAGGATTATCCTCCCTTTGGTTAATGCTCTTGACATGTTCAGCAATCCTAACGCACAATTGGGGTTTTGTGTAACCCACAGTTTACTCCAGGGACATTCCAATATATAGAGCACTCTAGTGGTGACACAATTAATAAATTGTTTAATCTTGTATTTATCAACACCATCAGAGTCGGTGAAGACATCCGAGTACTCCACATATCTGCAGATACCACAATATCCACATCTAAACATCCCTCTAATGCCCTGTACACACGGTCGGATTTTCCAACGGAAAATGTGTGATAGGACCTTGTTGTCGGAAATGCCGACCATGTGTAGGCTCCATCACACATTTTCCATCGGATTTTCCGACACACAAAGTTTGAGAACAGGCTATAAAATTTTCCGACCACAAAATCCATTGTCGGAATTTCCGATAGTGTGTACACAAATCGACGCAGAAAGTGCCACGCATGCTCAGAATATATAAAGAGATGAAAGCTATTGGCCACTGCCCCATTTATAGTCCCAACGTACGTGTTTTACGTCACCGCGTTCAGAATGATCGGATTTTCCGACAACTTTGTGTATGCAAGACAAGTTTGAGCCAACATCCGTCTGAAAAAATCCTAGGTTTGTTATCGGAATGTCCGACCGTGTGTACGGGGCATAAGTCGGGGGTCTCAAACTGGCGGCCCTCCAGCTGTTGCAAAACTACAAGTCCCATCATGCCTCTGCCTGTGGTAGTCATGCTTGTAACTGTCAGTCTTGCAATGCCTCATGGGACTTGTAGTTTTGCAACAGCTGGAGGACCACCAGTTTGAGGCTCCTGCTCCAAGTTGTGGTAGATTGGTTAGCCAGTTCCTATTTGTGGAATTGGTAAATTCTGATTTAACCAGAGTATCATTGAGATTACTTGCACGTTTAGCCACAAGATAGGGTCACGGTCTGACTATATCTCTAATGTCGTTAGATAGTGTTAGAACATGCCAGTGTTCATTATCTGGCTCAGGCGTTTCCACTGTGTACCAAATTTCATGATAATTCTAACAGGACCCTCCATTGTTGCTTCTGGTGTACTATGGGGCTTGCTTAGTTCTCTACATTTAATACCGGCTCTCTTTATCTCTTAGGTTACGATGTGAGTAGCCTCTCTCTGAATCTGATACATTTCTTTGGCCTCCCGTCTATAATTGAATTCTTTTGAACAATTGCACCCAATTCTCTGAAACTGGCCCACTGGGATGCCACGTATCAGAGACTTGGGGTGATGGCTATCTGCATGAAGCAGAGTAGTAGCCGCTGTGCTCTTCCTAAATTCAGGATGGTGCACTGTAAATCATTTCACCAAGTGTTCCAGCAATGCATGACAATGCAGGTACCATAGTGTATTACTGTGCCATTCATTTGTAGTACTGTGTGGCAATTAAAAAGGACAAGAGCATTTTTTGGGTTGTCGTCATGCATTGGCAGCCCTTTTATAATAAAATGGATGCATGTTTACATGCCCCTCAACATAGAGTGGGCTTCGTGACTGTAGGTACTACGGTTTTCACTGAGAGCTTCACGTCAACTGGTTGTTGAATAAGCATAATATTGCCCATTAGATTTATTTGTAGAATAAATAAAAGTCTGAGGATGAGAGTCATGCTTTATTGACACTCCGGTACTGAAGTACCAGAACAATGACAGAGTAATGTTTCATATTTCCATTGCTTTGAATTACAATTCTTAGACTGCATTGTATTATACAAATATATAAATCAGGTTAGCAGTGCCCTTCGACACTAGAAGAGGAAATGAAAACATTTCACATTCACACAGTTGGACCCTAAATGTCTATAGAGACGCTGCTGTTGGTGACTCGCACTCCATACCAGCCGGCCCAGTTCAAAGTGTCCTTCCCGCCATGCTGAAAAGATATATAGCGCACTCCTGGTCCATAGTTACTGAATGTGTATGTTACCTAAATGGGAGGAGAAAGTAGGAGACAAGTCTTAATTCAATTTTATGTTAAGGGTTGCTACACATACAATGTAGAAAAGGGTTAAAATAGGTAATTATATAAAGTTAGTAAAGTAAGAAACGGGGTGCTCTGGGGGAATAAACTAAAGCACCGCTTCATACTGGGGGGGGGGGTTAAGGGAGGATAAAAACAAGAGGCTGGTGGTCCTTAGATGTACAGTTCAGCAGCACTTCAAGGAGAGGGAAGCAGCTCTCTGGTAGAAACAAACGGGAAGAGCAGAAGGTGCTTCTAAGTGCAGTATAAACAAGTATTTATTGCCTCAAGGAGATAAAAACCTGACAGGAACCAATAGGTAGAAAGGCTCATCTGTGTAATAGAAGTGTCCAAGAGACATCCAACGGGTGTCCGGCAGGTTCTGTCCATGTATGATATCTGTGTCAGGTGGCGGCGCTGAGGATCCGGAGCCAGCCAGCAAAGAAGAACCATGGAAGCTGGAAGAGCAGTCTCCGCTGTGAGAACCAGTGTGGAACATGGGACCCAGAAGTGGGGGCGGAACGTGTTTCGGAGCGGCCTATTGGCTGCTCCTTCAGGCCGGGCAATAGGCCGCTCCGAAACGCGTCCCACCCACTGCTGATGTCACTTCTGGGTCCCGCGTTCCACGATTCTCCCTTGCTGGCTGGCCCCAGATCTTCCATCAGCGCTGTCTGACACACAGAATACCATACATGGACAGAACCCGCCGGACACCACTGGGACTCAGTGACTTCTATTACACAGATGAGCCTTTCTACCTACTGGTTCCTGTGAGTGTTTCATCTCCTTCAGGTAATAAATACCTCTGCCTTCTGCTGCTCCCTAATGATACAAAGTTGTCAGAACTGTGTGTGGAAGATTGCAGCTCATCTAGAACATTATGTCAGAGTTACCCCGTCAGTGAGTGTCAGGGGTCAAAATATTGTACCGCGGGAAAGTGTGTGGGGGGGGGGGGAACACAGGCATCCAGCCTTCCCAAAAGTGTTGACACCAAAGAGACTGAGAGCTGCAATGGAGGAAAGGGTTGCTACGAGTGGTCAAAATATCAGAATTTGTTCAAACATGAGATTTTACACATATTGATGTGTCAAATGTCATCAGCAACTCTTTACGTAAAGCAACATTATGGAAGGATCTGTGAGGAACTGCAATTGGAACATTACATAATGCCATTGGCCATCAGAATGTTGCGGTAGGGTCACGGGCTGTGGGCGAAACTCCTGTAAGGATGTCTTGTCTGCAGAAAGCAGTCGGACCAACAACTCATACTGGCAGCCACAGTCCTTCCTAGCCGCATACCTGAGGGGAAGAAAGTTTCATAGAGCGTTACCACAACTTTGAGTTATACAAGGAGACTTCAGCTTAGCTATGATTTTATCAAACTTTTAACCCCTTCCTTCCCACCTAAGGGTAAAACAAATCTAAATGCCCAAGCACAATTTTACAACTTTGATATGTGTTAGTAAAACTGTAAATATCACAACTTTATGCATCCAGGTGGATTATACCGCATTTTTTTTTTAGGACAAATTGGACTTTCATGTGGTGGTAAATGGTAATGGATTACTCTTGATTTTTCTCTTCAATAGAAAAACTAGCCCAAAATAGTAAAAAAAATAAATAAAAAATAAATAAATTTAGCTGCATATTTCTTGCTACTACCATATTTTACCATATTACCTCCATGCCATTGCCCTGCAATGGTATGGAGATGGGTGGGGGCCATCTTCCACTCCATATCCAGCAAAGAAGATCCGATCGCTGCGGCGGAGGGAGGGTGGGGGCCCCCCCTCTCCCACCGTCGATAAAAGTGATCTTGCGGCAAATCCGTAATAATAGAGACCATTATCGGAAAGCGGACTGCCGGCCGAAGAAAAGGCTACTGGGGTTATGGCAGCTAACTGCTGCCATAACAATGATATTCCTCTTCAAACTTAGAAAGTATATCGGTGTGCGGCGGTCCGTAAGTGGTTAAAATAAAACATGTTCTTCTTACCTGCTCTGTTGCAGTGGTCTCGGGTCCGAGCATCTTGCTATGGGGGCACCCGAGGCCCTGTCCCCTCTCCTCATTGGCTCACTGACTGACAGCAGCGGGAGCCAATGGCACCTTGCTGTGTGTCTCAGTTAATCAGGAGAGAGAGCACCGAACAGCCGGGTCTCTCGCAACATCTCTGGATTGAGATGGGACTCAGGTAAGTATTTGGGGGGTTGCCACACACAGGTTTTTTATCATTATGCATCTTAATGTATAGAATGCCTTTACCACCACTTTAACTCTTAGGCCCCTTTCAGATGTAGTGGATCCACCTGCTCAGTGCAGGATTTGTCTGCTGAGCAGGTGGATGACAGGTCTGTGTCGCTATGCGGAGCAGACACAGCCCGCTCTCCTCTATGGGGTGGTCGGATGAAAACGGACTGCATGTCCGTTTCCCTCCAATCCGCCGTCTGCTTTTTAGCAGCCCGCATCGGATCAGATGCCAGTGGACATATGTCTGCTGACATCTGCCGCCCCATAGAGATCAATGGGTGGTCCAAGCGGGTCCACCTGAAAAATGGACAGGCGGACCCAATCACTCTGCTGGTGTGAAAGAGGCCTCAGGGTTTAACTGCTAGCCGACCAGTCGCCGCAGTCATACTGTGGCAGGTTGGCACGGCTGCACAAATTACCTGAGGCAGTTTGTTCCAGTGACGAGCCCAGTGGCTCCAGCCACTGTCTCGGGTCCTCATAGGACAGATTGATTGCAGCAGGAGCCATTGGCCCCCTGCTGCTATCAAATCCAGTAACAGGGGGGCGGGCCCGAGTCCTGCTGTCTGTCAATGGATGCAGCAGGCGGACTCAGGAGTGCCCCCATGGAAAGCGGCTCTGTGGGGGCATCAGATGAAGAGGGGCCAGGATTGCTGCTGGGGCACCCCAGAAGAGGACGCTAGGGCTGATCTGTGCAAAACCCTTGCACAGAGGAGGCATGTATGTATGTATGTATGTATGTATGTATGTATGTATGTATGTATGTATGTATGTATGTATGTATATATATATATATATATATATATATATATATATATATATATATATATATATATATATATATATATATATATATATATATATATATATATATATATATATATATATATATATATATATATATATATATATATATATATATATATATATATATATATATATATATATATATATATATATATATATATATATATATATATATATATATATATATATATATATATATATATATATATATAAAAAACCATAAAGTGTATGTAAACTAACAACTTTTTTTGCCCTTTGGTCTGTTAAATATACTGACTCTTACCCAGCTATCTCTGTGACCTCTAAAACATCTACCTCTTATGTTAGAGAAAAAGGGGAACCTTAATCAGAACATACAGGAGAGGAGATTTACTAAAACCGGAGAGTGCAAAATCTGGTGCAGTTCTACATACGAACCAATCAGATTCCAGGTTTTATTGTCAAAGCTTAACTGAACAAGCTGAATCACAATTCCCATTTGCTCTTCACAGATACAAGATTTATCCTACAGCTCCCCCTCCACCAATCACATGTGAGATATTCCGTAGATTGGGATCAGCTTATAAATTACACTTACCAGTCTGTGACGATAATGGCCGGTTGAGCTTTGTCCAAAATATCAGCAGTGAACCCCTCTTTCAGTAGGTCAATAACCTGGGACTTCTTGCAGGGTCTGCAAAGATCAAAAGATTTTTAATTTTTTTATTCCATATTTAGGACCTCAAGAAAATTATATACAACATGATCTATAAACATTGCTAAACCCTCTACCAAAAACATCTCCTTTTCACACCTGGTTGCACTCCCCAAATACAGAGGAAATTACCTAGTTGTAGACTAAAAAAAATTTTCCATATCGGACTTGTGCTGTCTGGTAGATCAAAATATTTAAATGCATACCCCCACCTTATGTAAAAAAAAAAAAAAAAAAAAAAAAAAAAAAAAGTCCAATAAAAAAGTGCATTATTGTTTTCATTAGCAAAGCATTGCAACTGCAATCAGTGGATGGTGGGTGCCATGCTTAAGTCTCTGCAGATTATTTCCCAGCCTCAGGTCCTCATGCACACTACTCCCCCAGGAATTATGTACCTTCATTTATGGGTCTGGAGAAGTAAATGGTGGACATGTGCTCCATTAGGAACTCCAAGTCCTTTTTCATGGCAGCAGATGGGACTGGTGGTCCTCCATTCACATGTTTGTGCGCCTTGTCTGAGTGGATAAGGTAGCTGTGTGGGTGATCCATGCAATTTAATGATTGATTGAGGCTTCGGAATGTGACTAATTCATAGTACACCCAAAATTTTGGGTGAACATAAAAACCATGGTCAGAAAGGTGGACTAAAGGGAATACCTTTTTTTCATTTTGGAAGCAATGCAGGCCAGTCAAGTTTCTCCACCCCAAACTCGCTCATCTATGTCTTTATGGACCTTGCTTTGTGCACTGGTCCAAATCATTTGGTGGAGGGGGCAATTACGGTGTGGGGTTTTTTCAGGGTTTGGCCCCTTAGTTCCTGTGAAGGGAACTCTTAAGGCGTCAGCATACCAAAACATTTTGAACAATTTCATGCTCCCAACTTTGTGGGAACAGTTTGGGGATGGCCCCTTCTTGTTCCAACATGACTGTGCACCAGTGCACAAAGCAAGGTCCATACAGACATGGATGAGCGAGTTTGAGGTGGAGGAACTCAATAGAACACCTTTGGGATGAATTAGAGAACAGACTATGAGCCAGGACTTCTAGCCCAACATCAGTGCCTGACCTCACAAATGTGCTTCTGGAAGAATGGTCAAACATTCCCATAGACACTCCTAAACCTTGTGGACAGCTGTCCCAGAAGAGTTGAAGCTGTTATAGCAGCAAAAAGGTGGGCCAATTCAATATTGAACCCTATGGACCAAGACTGGGATGCCTTTAAAGTTCATGTGCGTGTAAAGGCAGGCGTCCCAATACTTTTGGTAATATAGTGTATCTTTATTATACAAGCGTCTCTAGAAACCAATCCCACTACCTAGAATATGTGACTTTCAAACCTGCAGGAGACTCGGAGTAGGTTGATGTTTCTTTTGGGGCTATTCGAAAGAGAATACTGGTATTGTTTATGATTTAGCAAGTAAAAGCTCCCCCTTATGTGCTGGAGATGAGGGGGAGGCTTTATGCAGTCCAGCAAAGGATAACTGGGCAGGGCTGACACTTGTTGGAATTTGTGTAGTAGACACAGTTGCCAACTCAAACAGGCCATTAGGAGCCGAGCGCAGAGATGTATTCAATGGATCTTTCCCCCCCCCCCCCCCCCAGAGTTCAACCATCCCATGTGCCATTAGAAGTATGAAATGAAAATCTAAAAAACAGTTTACAGCATTTTTGTGTTAATGACATTAATGAAGGAAAATTGGCCTTACTGGTTAGAGGTTACAAAGTATTTTGTGACAGATGGATTTGGAAAAAGCTCTCCTTCACCTCCAGGCAAATCTTCAACCTTCCATTTATCACCGCCATTTTCATCTATGGTCCAGTATTTTAAATCCTCTACAACGGGGAACAGAATCGGAAAACACATGTAGTTTAGACAACAGCAAAAGTCATGTTTCTACCAATATAAAATGTTATGATACAAAATTGATTGTTAGGCACACATGGTGAAGTCTGCTTTAATAACTTCCATATCTGGAATTATTAAAGCAGAACTCTAGCCATAAACCTCATATTGACTAGTCCAATAAAATATATAAATAAAACCAGCGTTGGCTGTAATATTCAGCATCAATACAGATATTTCCCCCTCTGTGCCTTTCTGCTGCTAGATGTCCTCCTCAGTCTGATGGCCATCATTCCTCCCACTTCCTCTGAGCCCAAGTCATCCCGGATCTATCCCCAGCCTGTGACTGGACAGTGAAAGAAGTCAATCTCTGTCTCTCCTCCAGGTAAATGGAATTATATACAACCCAGAATGTTGGATTTGGGCTTCAACCTTCATACACTACAACATTAAGTTCTTGTTTTTTGTTTAAAAATTACAAACTGTCGATCAATGATGGGTCTGCAGAGATCTCAGGATTATTGTGTATTGTATGTACAGGGAAACAAACCTCAATGGAGAGGATTTTTTTTTTTCTTCTAATTCTTTTTCTTTCACACCATGCATTCTTCACACCCTATTCATTTATTTTTTTCTTTTTTTCCTGTTTGCAAGAGTGATATCATGCTACTATTTATACCCTTAAACTATTATTTAAGTTTCACTCTGACCCAGATAAATATAAATATAAATATAAATATAAATATAACAGTTGTCATGACATATATGGCCATTGGGGCATCCTAGGATATACAATATTCCCTCTCTCTTCTCGCCATGTCCGCCCTCCACTGGACCCCCGCTCGGTTGCTGCGGGCTACGCCCCTTCAGCTCCCGGTTGGAGTACTTTCCGCTGCTGCCTTTGTAGACCAGTCTCATGGATCCATTAACCATAATGCAAGTATGGGTTATCTTTTTAGGCCATGTGCTTCTTTTCTGACCATAATCATTATTGAATGTTATATCTTATCGATACTTATTATTTTGTAGATATCCTGCATATACACCAACTCCTGAGGAAGCGAGCAGAGCTCACGAAACGCGTCGAGTACATAAGTTGTATATGTATACTATGGATTTTATTACTGTAACCAATATGTCAATGGTCTAAGAGTACACAAGCTGTATATGTATACTATGTTACCATGTATTTTATTACTATAACCAACATGTCAATGGTCCAATCATGCCCTATGATGTTTCTACGCTTATCGCAAATCATGTTTTTGGAACCTCAATAAAATTTTTATACTATCTATTATGACCTCTATGACCAACTCATTTAAAGTCCCATGGGCGAATTTCTCTTGTTGTGTATGTTTATTAGGGATGGAGTTGTGTTATATTAAGAGGCAGCATCCAGACCGCCCTCTTTTTCTCTCAACGGAGAGGAACCTCAACACAAATCGTACAAAGTGCTTATTTTGTATCCTTACAAATACAGTAATCACCTGTATATCAAATAACATTGAGCTCTTCATGTAACTAATCACATTTTCTTTCATACACTCAATCAGGAATAACAATCTCACCTAGAGCACATGGATTTTTGATCAAGTTGTTCTTCAGGCTAGAAAGAAAAAAAAAAAAAAAAGAAGAATTATTGGTGAAAGATTACCATTTAACCACTTCAATACCGGGCACTTAACCCCCTTCCTGCCCAGACCATTTCATATTTCAGTGCTGTCACACTTTGAATGACAATTGGGTACAGTGTAGCATGACCGCGCAAACACATTTTTTTATAATTTTCTTAACACAAATAGAGCTTTATTTTGGTGGCATTTAATCACCGCTGGGTTTTTTATTTTTTTACTAAAAAAAAATTAAAATTTTTGGTTTTACCTAGTCTGTCAGTAAATTTTGTAACCAAGTAATATTTCTCCTTCACTTATGTGCGCTGATGAGGCGGCACTGATAGGCTTAACTGGTGGGCACTGATGAGGACGCACTAATATGCTGCACTTATGGGCACTGATATGTGGCACGACTAGGCGGTACTGATGGGCACTGTTAGGTGGCACAGCTAGGCATTGATGGGCAGCACTCACTGGCATTGCTAATGGGCACTGATTGGTGGCACTTGCGGCCACTGGTGGGTGACACTGTTGGATCTATATTGTAATCAGGGCACTGATGATCAGCACCCTGATTACATGCCTACATTTCCCCCTGCATGGAGATACCGCTGATCGGCTCTCCTCACCACATACACTCAGTGTGAGGCGAGGAGAGCAGATTACCAGCATCTGTGTTTACATGTGACTGGCTGTGATTGGACACAGCCGATCACATGGTTAAAGAGCCGCGGACGCGTCCCAGAACGAGAGCCGCACTGCCCCGCCGTCATTTGATGGTGGGCAGGCAGCAGATAGTTAAACATCAGAAACATAATTCTCATGAGCATACTTGCCTGCTTTGTATAATGGTTTTGCACAGAGGAGCCCCAATCCTCTTTTTTGGAGCTCCTGGCTCCTCCCCACTGCAGAGTGTCCCCACAGGAAGCCACTTGCTATGGGGGGGCACGTGTGTGCTCGCTCTCCATAAGACAGTGCGGGGTTCAGCCCTGTTCCCCCACTTCCTCATCAATGGCTGCGATTAACAGCGGGAGCCAATGTCTCCCACTGCTGCATCTGAGCCAATGAGGAGGGAGAGAGCCTGGAGAACAGCTGCTCTCATGCACATCGCTTGATCGAGATGAGGCTCAGGTAAGTACTGGGGGGGGCTGCATACTGAAGGATTTCTTACCTTCATACATGGAATGCATAAAGGTAAAAAAAAAAACCTCCAGCCTTTAGAATAACTTTAAAAGCAACTGGAAGCAATCATGTTTATTTTAAAAGGGTCACTCTTATTCTAGGTAGCTTCAAATTGCAGTGCCCCAAATTGCATTAATGAATTGAAGAGCAATTACCCCAATTTTTGGCCAAAGGGAAATTGACCATTTCTTGTCAAAATAAGTTTGTCAACATGTGACAGACCCAACTGGGACAGGGGACTGCAGGGTGGCCTTTTTCTTACTGACTATGGGCCCTATTCTTCGGGAGGTGTGTACCTGGAGGACCTTTAGAGTAGTTTTACTTTGGATTCAAGTCCATGTCTCCCTGAGACACAGACTCTGAGAACTGGAGGACCCAGATACAGATTTGGGGCCTCTGTTTTGTTGGGGGGGTAAAGAACCAACAGCCCAAAACAGCTTTGGGTGCTTCAACCCCCTCCTAGACTCAGAAATTCAATACAGAAGATTACAATTGGCTCAAAACAACCTGATGCCGGGGTCTCCTGCTCTTATGTGTTATAATGTGTACCCGTGTTTGCCTATCCTGTCTAGGTGTAAAGGGTCTTTCTCCCATTGTGTGCCTCCTATCTGTGCATTCCCCTTGTTAATTGAGTCACCTATTGTTTCTGTCCTTTTGCTAATCCTCCTGGAGATTCCCAAGATGTGATTAGTCTTGTGTGGTCTTTACCTCATTAACCACTGTGGGACATTTACCCCAATGTGTAATATGTCTTTTCATTGTTCATGTGATGACTGCCCCTATTTATGAAGTGTATAAAAACCTGCATCTGTTAAAAAAAAATAAAAATAATAATGATTCCTTTTTGTTCTACCTCAATATCTTGCCTGCGTACAATGCTTGGGGTAACACGCTGGTATTAGCTACCGGTCTGCTGGAAGGGTTTGGAGGGCAGGAGGCACCCGGTCGGGGTGCCAGGCGCTCCGCCACACATCATTTGAGATTATAAACACTGTAGTATGCTTGCATTACAAAACCAATAAGTGTACCATCAATTACAAACATACTCTACATATCTAGTTATTCAGCTAAACTGGACCAATCCTGTTGCCAGTGCAGTTTTTAGGCTGTCTTCGCTAAGGTTAGACACAGATCAGCCCCTATTGCTTTACCTCTCACCTTGTGACTTACAATATTGCATTCTGATTACTGGGGGAGAGAAGATGGAGGAAATGCTTCCTCCTGCCTGCAGCACACTGATGATATCAACTTATCCTAGACAAGGTCACTGACTGGAGTTCAAGGATGGCTTTAAGAAAATGTGGCGTTTCTGAAACATTGCCAAATATAATAATATGACTTATCAGAATTTATTCATGCAGGCTTGTAAAGTTACTGCAATATTTTCATCTGATAATTTCCTGTTAAGTCTTTGTAGCCTTGAGCTCTAGATTTTCCAAATCTGGTTCTGGCTGAGAATTACTGTTCAACAATGTTATCTACTTCTCCCTATCCTGCATGGTGTGTGCACAGAGAATAGACCCCATACATCGTGTGTGATCAGGTCAATGGTAATCTCACCTATTTGTTGCCCACATATTTGCAGTCACAGTCCCCGCAGCTGAACAGGATCTCGAGTCCACTATGTAAATGGGGGAAAAAAAAAAAATAAATAAAAAAAAAAAAAAAAAAGTTACTGTGCAGAGTCCATACATAAAGAATAAGAACAGATACTGAATATTACACCCGGCATACAGGACAAGAGAAGAAGTACTGTGCAGAGTCCATACATACAGAAGGACAGTCTTTTTGCTCTTTGTCTGGGTCTTCTCCCTCTGTTCTTCCGGTGTTGACTCAATGCTCTCTCCCACGGTAATGGGTGCGCGGTGTGCCACTACTTATGTTGGCATGGGGCGGGGTCACTGGAGGCCCATCCCTTATGACATCACCGCCCATCATGCCCAGGCAGTGATGTCATAAGGGGCGAGCCTCTGGATGACGTGACCCCGCCTTATGCCAATAAAAGTAGTGGCACACCGCGCACCCAGCATTAGAGCATGAGAGAGCATAGAGTCAACATCTGGAGAAGACAGCAGAGAAGACCGCGCTCAAAAGAGTTAGAAGACAGCGGAAAAGACCCGGCAGAGCCAGGAGACAGCGGACAGAGGGAGAAGAACTGGAGAGGCCTAGAACACATCAGCGGAGAAGAACCGCAAGAGGCAGAATACGTCGCCAGAAGAGGGAGAAGAATTCTGAAGAGAAAAACCGGAGCTGCCTAATAAATTACTTTAAAAACCTGTGTACTGTGTTTTATTTTTGACACTTTTTTTGGGTGAATGAGTAGGTACAATGTACCCCATACTCATTCACATTGGGTGGGGGGCTGGGATCTGGGGGCCCCCCTTGTTAAAGGGGGCTTCCAGATTCCGATAAGTTCCCCACCTGCAGACCCCGACAACTAACAGCCAGGGTTGTTAGGAAGAGGCCCTTGTTCACATCAACATGGGGACAGGGTACTTTGGAGTGGGGGGAGCGCAGGCCCCCCCCCTGCCCGAAAGCACCCACTCCCCCTATGCTGAGGGCATGCGGCCTGGTACAGCTCAGGAGAGGGGGGGGGCACTCGCTCGTCCCCACCCCCCCTTTTCTGACCTGCTAGGCTATGTGCTCGGATAAGAGTCTGGTATGGATCTTGTGGGGACACCCACGCTGTTTTTTTCAGCATGCGGGTTCCCCTTAACATACATACTAGACCAAAGGGCCTGGTTTGCTCTTGGAGGGGGAACCAATGTTTTTTTTTTTACATTAGGGGGGAACTCCACGCACAAAAGATTCATACCAAACAGTGCCTGGTATTGTCCGGGATCAAAGTTGGATCCCTGTTCATCATGTCGTACAAGTGTGAAAGGGGCCTTAAGCTGTGCAACACATTTGTAATCCACTTCTAAAATGCTTTAAAAAAAGCTTGTAAAATGCTGCAAAAAATAAGCTTTAAAAAAATACCAGTAAATCAATACGCTCGGGTGTGAATGGAGCCCAAGTTAATTTAAAACAAACAATTGATTCATAGTAGAATAGAACCAATGTGTTTTGGAGGCCATACACACTCCCCTTTCATCACAGCTACAAAACAAGTACAAATACAAAAAAAAGGATTTAAATATAAAAATGATAATGCAAATAACGAATCCAACTAGGCATCCATCTCAGTAAATGGCAAATTCTAAGATAACAGTATCTTTCTTAGACACAAAAGGTCACAATTAACCAACAGTAAAATAGAATGATATGCCATATCTCAATAAAAGCAGGATAATATTACAGTTAATATATTAAAGTGGTTGTAAATGTATTTTTTAAAAAAAACAAAACCTCTCTATACTTACCAGCTCTGTGCGATTGCCTCTTCCAGGATCCCCCGCCAGCGCTCCTGGCCCCTCCTTTGTCCAGTACCCCCCACCGGAAGCTTCTCATGGGGCACTTGTGTGTGCGCTCCCTCCCGAGCCCAGCTGCTGTGTCCATTTACTGGGCCCCACCCCCCACTCCTTTATCACTGACTTTGACAACAGCGGGAGCCAATGGTGCCTCCTTGTGACCCAGCAAAGCCAGTGAGACATGAAGGCGAGGGGAGAGAAGATGTGGACAGCGCTGGATCGAATAAAGAGTTTAAGAAAAAGGGAGGGTAGGGGGCACACTGATGTATAAACATTTTTTAGCTTAATGCAAGGAATGCATTAAGGAAAAAAAAACCAAAAAAAAAAAAACACATGTTTAGGCTTTAGAGCCACTTAAAGTACAGCTTGCCAATGGAATTAAATGAATCGCTGTGTCTAGGACAGCGCTCCTCAACCTTTTTAGTCAAGGCACCCTCCAAAATTATAGACAGTCTTGGGGCACGCCATTCTAAACTGTAAAAACATTTCTAATAGGTTTACATAATGCAGCACCATCCACACACATAGGACACCCAATGTTAGAGGTCATTTATTATTACAAAGCAAATACACTTTTGCACGCTGGTACCGACTAGTATTCCAATGTTTCCCCTCTCCCTCAGGTTTTCTCCATCACTTAGCTAATGTGACCCCAAAGTTGATGGAGAGGCAAGGGAGGGTTAACCATTTCCCGCCCGGCCTAAAGCAGAATGATGGCCGGGCTGTGGTTCGGTTTTCCTGACTGGGCGTCATATGACATCCAGCAGGACAACTGCCGGTGCGCGCCCGTGGGAGCATGCATCGCGGTGATGTGGCGTGTCAATCTGACACACCGATCTCTGTAAAGAGCCTCCGACGGAGGCTCTTTACCACATGATCAGCCTTGTCCAATCATGGCTGATCACGATGTAAACAGGAAGAGCCGTTGATCGGCTTTTCCTCACTCGCAACTGACAGACGTGGAGTTGCTGCTATGCAGACTCCGAGCTCCTCCGCTCCTAATATATCTACATCTCCGATCTACTTATCTCTATGTTTTGGGAAACCTCTTCCCCTTTCCTCTCTTTTCTTATAGTGCTAAGGCAACTACTGGGTCAATGTACCCCATTATCAGTGGGTCCTACACTATCCATAGAATTTTTGTATGTGTGTGCTGTAATTGTGGTCTTTTAGCAGCACCATCTTGAATGCAAGCACATTTTTAGGGTGTGTCCCCCAAGTCTGTTGGTTGTATATTGTAAGGGTCCTGACCAGATCACCCCTTCATTACCTCTTATTAGTGTCCACCAGTATTATAAGAGGAGTCCTTATAGTTCTCCCATAAAGATGAGTTCGTCTCCCATGGTTGAGATGCAGGACCTTTCATTCTATGGATAGTGTAGGACCCTCTGATAATTGGGTACTGTGACGCATTAGTGGGCTTAGCACTATATGACCATATGGTGGGACCAAATCCCCATATTTTTTAATATGTTCAGGTGTTTTAAATAGTCTTGCAGGATTTAAATGTCATTTTTTGTATCTCAAAAGCATTCCTTAGGAATTGAGATGGACTCAGGTGAACAAAAACCAAATAAAGCTACAGTAAAAGGAAACCTAAAATAAAACATGTATCAGTGGCAAAGTAGCTCAGAGTGGAAAGGATCTATCAGCAGATAAGAAAATGCCTGAAGTAGAACATTAGAAGACATCATACCTGGGATTTACTGCTTGGAAAGTTTCAGGAGGCCAGATGCACACCTGTGTAAGTGAATGCTGCAAAGGTGAGTGATGTTCTCATGTTGGGGGTTTAAATAGAAGAAAAAGGTGCAGAAATGTGAAAAAGGGGGAGGAGAGTGGGTGCATGGGACCAATGAAGGATTAACACTGACTAGCCCTGAGAGAGAAAGGAAGGAAATTGATTGCTTCACACATTTAACCACTTGAAGGCTTTTTCTGGCACTTTTTGTTTACAAGTTTAAATCAGTATTTTTTGCTAGAAGTTTACTTATAACCCCCAAACATTACACATTTTTTTTTTTTAGCAGAGACCCTAGGGAATAAAATGGTGATCGTTGCAATTTATGTCGCACGGTATTTGCGCAGCGGTTTTGCAAACACAATTTTTTTTTTTAAAGAAATACACTTATTTTTAAATGATTTAAAAAAAAAAGCACACAATAGTTACCGCAATTTTTCTTTAATGTGAAAGAAGATGTTACATCGAGTAAATTGATACCTAACATGTCATGCTTTAAAATCATGCACGCTCGTATTATGGTACCTAAAAATCTCCATAGGTGACGCTTTAACTGGCTTAGCAGGTTACTTGGTTAGAGCACTAGAATTAATGCTCCCACTCTAACGCGATACCTCACATGTGTAGTTCGAATATTGTTCACATATGTGTGCGTGACTTGCTTATGCGTTCACTTCTGCGCGCGAGCACGGAGGGATGGGGGCGCTTTAATTTTTTTTTTAGTTAACTTTTTATTTTTACACCTTTACTTTAACCCCAACACTGCCCGAATGAATGACCAATCTATGCGGTCAAAGGCTTTTTCTGTGTCTGTAGACAAAGTGAGATAAGGTCTAGGGCCTGGTTACAGGCCCAGTTGATAAGATGAATGGCTCTGGGATAGTTATCTCGCACTTCACGGCCTACAATAAATCCCGTTTAATCTGAATGTATGACCTGGGGCATGAGGTGCGATTCACTAGTATCTTTGCCAGAATTTTAATGTCTGCGTTCAGCAGAGATATTGGGCGATAATTCTGCGCTAAGGTAGGTTCTTTGCCCTCTTTCGGGAGTACCCTAATGTGTGCCAACAGGGCTTCTGGGGGAATTTGACTACCCTTGGCTATAAAAATAAAGTAACTACACATAGGGCCAAGTAACAGGGGGAGGAAACATAGAATGAGTATGAGTAACATAGCATGCCTTAGTATACCCGTCTGGGCTGATAAGAGATTCCAGGGTCATCCATTGTTCTTCAACTAGGGGCGGAATGCCAGACCCAGTCAAGTATGCCTGAATGCTTGACAATCTAGAGGCCTGAGCCTCAGGGGTAACCTTTGCATCTAAAGAGTAAACTTGAGCGTAACAGTCGCAGAACAGGTAATTTTAGAAGAATGAGAGACTGCTTCCCCAGAGGGAGATTGACGTTTATGGACATGTATCTGAGAACGTCATTTATGAAGAGCTCTGGCCAGCATTCGGCCACATTTTTTACCGTGTTTATAATATTTGTGAGAAAGATAACAGCATTACCTGCTAACTTTATGGTCCAGCAGGCATGAAAAAAGGTCCCTAAGCTCAGTCAACTGTTTCACTGCCTGGGGGTCTCCGTGATGCTTATGCCGAAGTTCAGCCAGCTGAAGGTTGCCGAGGACCCTCTGAAAGTCTGCCTGATGTTCTTCCTTGCTTCTAGATCCCTTTTAAATCAGTATGCCTCGCACCACTGCCTTGTGTCCCTCCCAGACCATCCCCTCACTTACATCGCCGGTAGAGTTTCCCCCAAAGTAATACATGAGAGTATCAGAAACCCCTGCGACCACTGCAGCATCATCCAGGAGATTTTCGTTTGACCGCCAAAACCAGGCTTAGTGAGTGCCCCGCAGCAAGGTAAAGGTGGTGGAGACCAAGAAATTTGACATGGGATCCATGGATATGATCTCTATCTCTGTGCCTTACCCTAGGTTAACACCTATGCGTTGTCCAAGTTTTGTATTTGTGATGTGATTTTTGATGTGTTTTGCATTTTTATTTTTCTGTTTAAAACACTGTATATAGTTGGTTGCTAAGGAGGGGGCCGGAAAGCCAGCCGCCGCGTCCTTAACAACCGATGAGTCATCAGCTGTCAGCGGGCTTCCCCGCTGAAAGTTGAATGTAAAAAGAAAAAAACGGCGTGGGGTCCCCCCCACAATCCATACCAGACCTTTATCTGAGCATGCCGCCCTGGTAGTTCAGAAAAGGGAGGGGATGAGCAAGCGCCCCCCCTCCTGAAACATACCAGGCTGCATGCCCTCAACATGGGGGGGTGGGTGCTCTGCGCCCCCCACCCCAAAGCGCCTTGCCCCCATGTTGATGAGGACAAAGGCCTTTTCCCGACAACCCTGGCCGGTGGTTGTCAGGGTCTGCGGGCAAGGGATTTATTGGAATCTGGAAGCCCCCATTAACAAGGGGACCCCCATATCCCAACCCCCCCATGTGAATGGGTATCTGGTACATCGTACCCCTACCTATTCACCAAAAAAACTGTGAAATGTTAACAAAATACAAGAGCCTGGTTTTGACAAGTCCTTTATTAAATAAGAAGCCCGGAGCCACCTTCTCCCGGAGCCGTCATCTCCCTGTGTCATCTTCTGCTGTGTTTTCCCGCTGAGCTGTCTTTTTCCTCGCCGCCGGTGTATACTTCATCACTGCTGGTTACCTGTTAGAAAGACAGTTTCAGCGGGTAACTGGTGGTAACGAAGAAGACAGCGGTGGCGAGGAAGTAGACACCGGCAGCGAGGAAGAAGAAAGCTCCACGGGAGAAGACAGCACAAGAAGAAGATGACTCCAGGAGATGACTGTTCCGAAAGAAGCACCCACCCCCCCATGTTGAAGGCATGTGGCCTGGTATGGCTCAGGAAGGGGGGGCAGCTTGCTTGTCCCCTTACTTTTCTGACCTATCGGGCGGTATGCTCGGATAAGGGTCTGGTATGAACGTTGGGGGGGACCCCACTCCATTTTTTTAAAAAATGGCATCGGGGGGTCCTTCCAAATCCATACTAGACCCAAAGGGCCTGGTGTGGACCTGGGGGGGGACCCACACCATTTTTTTTGCATATTTTTTTTGCCGTTTTTTTTTTTCTTTGTACATCCAGCTTTCAGTGGGGAAGGCCGCTGACAGCTGATAACTCATCGGTTGTCAAGGACACGGCCCCCTCTTTAGCAATCAGCTATATACAGTGTGTTTACAGTGCGTTTAACCACTTCTCTAGCACTTTCAATAAGAATTGCGCGGTCATGCAACACTGTACCCAAATGAAATTTTTATCATTTTGTTCACACAAATAGAGCTTTCTTTTGGTGGTATTTATTCACAAATGAGTTTTTTTATTTTTTGTGATATAAGTGAAAAAAAGAGCGGAAATTAAAAAAAAAAAAAAAAAACAATATTTTCTATTTTCTGTTTTAAAAGAAATCCAATAAAATCAAATGTTGTCATAAATTTAAGCCAATATGTATTCTGCTACATGTCTTTGGTAAAAAAAAATCCTGTTAAGTGTATAATAATTGGTTTGTGTGATCACGGACAGATGTACGCAGATGATCATGTACAGGTGTGCGCAGATGATCACCGACATCATGATCATTGGGACATATGATTTTACAGTTGCATATGTGGGGAACAGGTGTTTTTACTGTGTGGGGACAGTGTTTTGGGGACATTGTGATTTTACATTGTGTGGGGACATGTGTGGGGACACTGGGCCGGTGATCAGTGTGTAAAAAGCTGTAAAAGACAGCTCATACTCACTGATCACTGGCTGGCTTCAGCGATCCACTCTCCTCACTGGCAACTTCCGTGTGAGGAGAGGAGAGCTGATCGCCTAGCAACCGACTCTCTATTTACATCACATGACGGCAGCGATTAGACACAGCCGTCATGTGATCAGGAGGGCCAATCACAGAGCCCTCCTGCCGATTCGAAATGCGCCGTGTCCGGGTGATACGAGCGCATCGGGATTACGCCGCTGCGTGGGCACCCTTGCACGCGATTCCCCTCCTTCTGAGGGACGTTCCTGAAATATTTTTTTCCCTTTTCTTCATTCACTCTTTTCTCAGTTTCCCTTTATTTTTCTTTGATTGATAATATTCATTTATAAAATCAGGATACTTTTTCCTTGGACAATCTTGCCTTGTACCTTGTTTCTGGTGAACCTCTAACTCTTTAAACATCACAAGAACCTCCATTTTAGAACAATGTACAATGTGGAAATTCAGCAATGCTGAACTGACGTAATTCCTGCCCAGCCAATGAAAGCGCCCGGCGTTCAAAAGCCTGAAAATGGCTGCTCGAAAATGTCAGCGGCCGGCGGGAGCTCCAGAAAGTCACATCTCTGGAGCCAAGGTGGGTATAGTTCCACTTGAAGCTATGCCTTTGCATTACCTGTTTGCCAGATTATTCTGCGAATACCGAACATTATGGGGCGTTTGCGGGAAATTTGAAAGCCGCGGAACGCTCCATAATGCACTTCGAGATTGCAGTGCATTGGCGTCTTACGTTGTACCCCTACCCATTCACCAAAAAAAGTGTCAAAAAAGTAAAAACGACAGGAGACAGTTTTTGACAATTCCTTTATTAAAAAAAAAAGTGTCCCGCGATGTAAATCCATCTTCAATCACGGCGCCGATGGACCAAAAAATAGAAAGAAAAACGGAAAAATTCCGCCTCAATGGGAGGCGTCCCCGCGACTGCCGTCTTTTCGCTTTCACAGCTGTTATATAGGCAAGAGCGGGGCCACCCGGTGATGTAAACGGGTGACTCTGCCCCCTCTGACGTCACATGACGTCATAGGAGTTTTTCCGTTTTTTTTTAATTTTTCAGGTCCGTCGGCGCTGTGATTGACAATGGATTTACATTGCGGGACACTATTTTTTTTAATAAAGGAAGTGTCAAAAACTGTCTGCTGTCTTTTTTACTTTTTTGACACATTTTTGGTGAATGGATAGGGGTACAATGTACCTGATACCCATTCACATGGGGGGGCTGGGATCCGGGGGCCCCCTTGTTAGAGGGGGCTTCCAGATTCTGATAAGCCCTCTGCCCGCAGACCCCCTTGGGTTGTTGGCTAAGGCCCTTTTCCTCATCAACATGGGAATAATGTGCTTTGGGGGGACCCCAAAGCACCCTCCCCATGTTGAGGGCATGTGGCCTGGTATGGTTCAGGAGGGGGGGCACTCTCTCGTCCCCCCTTTCCTGCGGCCTGCCAGGTTGCATGTTCGGATAAGGGTCTGGTATGGATTTTTTGAATTTTGGCGCGGGGTTCCCCTTAAAATCCATACCAGACCTGAAGGACCTGGTATGGATTTTGGGGGGACCCCCCATGCCATTTTTTTAAAATATGTTGGCGCAGAGTTCCCCCTAATATCCATACCAGACGTGAAGGGCCTGGTATGGACTGGGGGGGGAGCCATTTTTTTCAATGATTTTTTATGTATATTGCCAGGATCCGGCAATACATTACAGCCGCGAGCAATTTTAAATGAGATTTTTTCCTTTAGGAATGTAATTTTGCTGCGGTATTGTTATACACATGGGAAAGATGTGCTACAGGCAGACTAAGGGGACCCCGGAGGCATGATATTTAAAGGAATATTTCATTTTTATTGTTTCACTTTAAGCATTATTAAAATCACTGCTCCTGAAAAAACGGCCGTTTTTAACATTTTTTTTACATTGATCCATGTCCCCTGGGGCAGGACCCAGGTCCCCAAACACTTTTTTGGCAATAACTTGCATATAAGCCTTTAACCACTTCAGCCCCGGAAGATCTGGCTGCTCAATGACCAGGCCATTTTTTGTGATACGGCACGGCGTCGCTTTAACTGACAATTGCGCGGTCGTGCGATGCTGTACCCAAACAAAATTGATGTCTTTTTTTTCCCACAAAAAGCTTTCTTTTGGTGGTATTTGATCACCTCTGCGGTTTTTATTTTTTGCACTATAAGAAAAAGAAGAGCAAAAAAAAAAAACAGAATATCTTTAACTTTTTGCTATTATAAATATCTCAATTTTTAAAAAAAAATAATAATTTTTTCTCAGTTTAGACGATATGTATTCTACATATTTTTGGTAATAAGAATCGCAATAAGTGTATATTCATTGGTTTGCGCAAAAGGTGTAACGTCTACAAAATAGGAGATAGATTTATGGCATTTTTTATTTTTTTTACTACTAATGGCGGCAATCAGCGATTTTTATTGGGACTGCGACATTATGGCGGACAAATTTTTGACACATTTTTGGGACCAGTGATATTTATACAGCGATCAGTGCAATAAAAATGCACTGATTGCTGTATAAATGACACTGGCAGGGAAAGGGTTAACACTAGGGGGTGATCAAGGGGTTATAGCGGGGTGGCCGGGCCCAGAGAGAGAGCCTGCACATGGGATATTGAGGAAGGGCTGCTACATCATGTAGACCCACAAGGTACTGGAGTTTAGGAGGAATCTGCCAGCCTTGGAGCACACCAGTTATGGACTTTACCTTTTGAAGGTATGCATTGCACTTGTATTTACATTGCCACAAAAGTTTTCAGTAAAGTTCCTAAACTGTTCTAAGCCTGGTCTGAAGTTACTTAAAGGGGTGCATGATGGTTTCTGGCTTATGTAAGAACTGAGCCTGTAAAGCACATATGGCGTACGTAGCAAGGCCACTACTAAAGGTTAATTTGACATGAGAGTTGGAGATGGAAAACAGTTGCCACGGATAACCAAGTACTGGTGGGAAGTGTATAGCAGCTGATCATAAAGCTTGGTACCTGCAACATACATCAAGCAAGGTGTGTAGTAACAGGGGACAACACATTTCAGTGCACACAGTGTACGGTTTATCTCTAAGCTGGGTGACCACCATAATGTTGACTATCACATGAATGCCGACCCGCCTGGTCTTGGATATTGATGAGCACGCACATGGGAAGAGCCCCCCTGCCCCAAAGCACCCCCCCTCCCCATCTTGATCCTGAGGGCATATGGCCTGGTATGGTTCAGGAGGGTGGGGAGGTGCTTGCTCACCCCCCCCTTTCCTGACCTGCATGCTCAGGTAAGGGCCTGGTATGAATTTGGGGGGACCCCACATGGGTGTATTGTCAGGGGTCACAGTTGCGACCCCACCCATGCTCCAGGGAGTCCCGTGTGGCCCCCCTCTCACATTAGATGACCGTCACAGATTTTAGAATTGCTGACACAGGGAGGCGGGTGCCCGGCAGCGGTCCACACTGTTATATTGGGACACTCAGTAAGGGTCTCAGCTGTCAGGCTAGATAACGAGAAGCACATCACGGCAGACAGAGATCCACCCTCTCCCCAGCAGCCTATCAGGTGGGAACGGACTCACACTAAGCATCACTGAGGGGTGGACAGGGCCGACTTAATGAGTGGGCATAGGCACTGCCTCAGGGGCCTCAGGTGCATGGGGGGCTCCTGCACTTTCCCGGCCTTTCAACTTTGTAAAAATGTACTGCTTTAACAAGTCCATCGTGTCGGCAGGGAGATCAGCGGTGTGGAGGAGGCTGTCTGTCTCTCCTGTCATCCAATCAGTTTCAGCTGTCCCTCGGGGATCTTCCATATATCTACAGAGGCAGCAAGACTTGATGGGCGGAGCCAGGGGTGTGGCTGCCTCCTCCACTCCTCCCAAAGACTCATTCGCAGGCTGATGCCTTAGCTGAAGGTGGAGAAAGCGGAGAGAACACAGGAGCATCAGGGGCCTTCATCTCTAGGCATGCTGTAAGTAGGGATGAGCCAAACACCCCCCCCGGTTCGGTTCGCGGCAGAACATGCGAACAGACCAAAAATTTGTACGAACACACGAACACCCTTAAAGTCTATGGGTCTCGAATGTGAAAAATCAAAAGTGCTAATTTTAAAGGCTTATATGCACGTTATTGTCATAAAAAGTGTTTGGGGACCCGGGTCCTGCCCCAGGGGACATGGATCAATGCAAAAAAAGTTTTAAAAACGTCAGTTTTTTCGGGAGCAGTGATTTTAATAATGCTTAAAGTGACACAGTAAAAGTGTATTATTCCTTTAAATATCGTGCCTGGGGGGGTGTCTATAATATGCCTGTAAAGTGGCGCATTTTTCCCGTGTTTAGAACAGTCCCTGCACAAAATGACATTTCTAAAGGAAAAAAAAAGTCATTAAAAACTGCTTGCGGCTGTAATGTAATGTTGCCCCCCCAGTCCATTACCAGGCCCTTTGGGTCTGGTATGGATATTAAGGTAAACCCCGCACCCAAATTTAAAAAAAAAAGGCGTGGGGCCCCCAGGCCCTATATACTCTGATCAGCAGTATACAGGCGGTCCCCGGGTTACAAACAAGATAGGGACTGTAGGTTTGTTCTTAAGTTGAATCTGTTTGTAATTTGGAACAGGTACATTTTCTAAGTGTAGCTCCAGCCAAAAAAAATCTATTTTTAAGCTTTTTGGATTTTTTGGATAACGTAGGGAAGGGTTATCATCACCCCTGTAACATTTGTTTTGCTGTCTGTGCCCCTGTTCAGAAAATTTCACCTCACTTTCTGTCCCAATGAGAATTGGATTTTAAAAATTTTGGATTATTAGTGAAACAAGGATTGGTGATAAAGCATCAGTGGAGAGGAGACACCTTTTTCCCATATTAACTCTTACAGGAGAGAATTTCCCTTACTAGGGGTAGATTTCCTCTCACTTCCTGTTGTCTCCTTCTGTTTGTAAGGAGTCCTTTGTAAGTCGGATGTTTAAAAATAGGGGACCGCATATATATACTATATGGCCTGCCCTATACACTTTGTGGAAAATTGGGCCTTAGGTGTTGGTGGTACCAGAACACTGTAAGTCCTCACAGTTACTCTTGGTGGGCGCTGGAACGAGCCCTGCTGTGAAATATTATATCAAGAATTGTAATTACATGCCCCTGTTAAACAGGGGCAGAAAAATTGGGCCTTAGGTAGTGGTGCTGGTGCCCTGAACCAAAAATATTCTTAGAAGCTATTATCATGAAAATTGAGGAGAAATAGGATAGTCATTCAGCATAATAGGATAGTCACTCAGCATATGCAGTCTTCAAGGGATCCCACATCCATAGAAAAATCATTCGGTTACATCAGCATCAGGTGCTTGGTAGCTGGTGATCCAAAGATGTAAGTACTCTTTGCAATTCTTGATGTTTTGCCATGCTTATGAAACGGCGAAGAAATAGCCACTGTTACTGCACATACTATTATACTTACTTATTATGAATTTTGTATTATTATACTTTTTTTTTCTTTTGGTAATAGAATAAAACAGCATGCCCCAGTTCAGTCCCTGAAGAAGGAAATAAATACTATACCATCTTTCCGAAACATGTCGGGTATACTGTAAAAGGCGGAGGGCTAGACCTTATCGTGTGGCGGTTATGACATTGGTAAGCGAGGCTGCTGCTGACTACTTGTACTCTACTTTTCTTGATTATTCCACTGTTTACCATATACCTCCTCTATAAATTTTACTATAGCATTTGCTTCTTGGCTAAAATTAATTCTCATAAGCAAGGGCTCCTTAACAATCGGCGCCCTCTCTCTTACAAACTAGGCTTTATTAGAGACATTGTCTTTCTATTTACTTTGTAACAAACTCTCCTACCTCCTTGAGTCTTAGATTTTCTACTTTCTTATATCGGAACTCCTCTTAAAATTCTATTCTTTGACAATAGAAATTTCAAAATTGCATTTCTTTCATTGGAATTTGGGCATTTCCTTTTTTTTTTTGCGTTATTTTAGCACCATTCCCTGCATTTAACACCGTGCAGATAGTCCAAAAGCTGCTTTAAAGTCGCTGTCGACCCCATGGGCCTAAAAATATATCACCTTATATAAGTATTTACTATATGAGACTTTTGTCCCATTTCCATACCCACTTTAACTAGATACCCGTTTCAGATCAGTTAATAATGCTATGATGATTTTTTTTCTATAGTCTCGCCCTTCTGTCTTCCATGACCATAACTTTGACCATCCCCCTCTTACCTGGAGGTTTCTAGGGGACTGTTGGTTTGTTTTTGGTTGGCAATTTTTTGCTAGGGTGAGTGGTCTAATCTGTGGTGTTTTTCTAGAGATCATGCTCGCCTACAATGTATCAACTTTGATAGCCAATGTAATATTCATAAACGTTTGTTATAATAATTTTTTGTTTCTATATTTGTTTAGTTCGTTTTGTGGATTTTGTTCTGAATTGCACATCCCTTGAAGATGCAATTAGTGAAACATGTTGGGCTAGTGTGCAATGTATTCACCTTCATTTTGAACCTATCAACTAATACGACCACTTTACTATTGTTATTATTGTAAAGATTTATTCTGTATCTTTTAACTTTGTAATAATAAAATCTATTGCTTTTTTTAAAGTTATTACCTTTCTTGCATTCTTACTGGCACCGCAAAAATCCCCTCAACCCCATAGTTCTGTTTCATGATTATCAGGGATGAGGTGCCTGTTTGAAGAGCATTGTACCATGAACCAGACCAACCTTTTGCCATGTGGAGAATGAAGACTAAGCATGAAGAAGAGTGAGGTAGGGACAAAATTATTGGCAAACCAACAACACACATGTAACATAAGACTTTATTTTTGTTGTTGTTCTAATTGTATTTTATACTAACAGTACTTACAAACCACTGGATATTTTATTTTATATGTATTATGTCACCTTCATTTTTAAATTCTTAAAATTGTTGCTTTGTGAAGAATAACAATATTCCTGTCTTGTATTGTGAAAAATTTGTTAAATAAAGAAATAAAAAAAAATGTTTCTTGACATCCGAAGGATAGTGAAGGTGACCTATATCACGGGGGGGGGGGGGGTAGATGCCTCCTGACCTCCAGGTTCAACAACAAACTGGATAGGTACTGCATGTCTCCAGGTACTTGGATTCTCTTGAATAAACAATGGATGCACTGACTCTGTCTTTACTCCTTTGAAACTTCTCCCTCTTCTGCTATGTAGGATCTAGATCAGGGGTCAGCAACCTGTAGATCAGGGATATGCAATTAGCGGACCTCCAGCTGTTGCAGAACTACAAGTCCCATGAGGCATAGCAAGACTCTGACAGCCACAAGCATGACCCAGAGGCATGATGGGACTTGTAGTTTTGCAACAGCTGGAGGTCCGCTAATTGCATATCCCTGCTGTAGATCATGGACAGGAGACTGGTAAATCGTGGTGTGAACTTGCTGACCCACCATCCCAAAGCATCAAAGTGCAATGCTGAGGGACCTCTTGTAAAGTTGGAGCTGTAGTAGGGGGCAAGAGCTGCATAAGCTTATGCCTCCTGTATAATAGTGGCTCCTGTCCCATGCAGAGTGATACAAACTGCACTCCCCCTCTTATCCTTGCTGGCGGTCTCAAGAATGGTGCCAGCAGCAGGAAAGAAGAGATCTTCAGGTCAGTCTGACGCAACATACTGGGCATAATAGTATAGGGCTGCTCTCACACTGATGTGCAGTGCAGTGTACCTGCAGCTTTCCTGTGGGTTTGCTGCGCTTAGCCATAGGCTTCTATTATATCCTGCAGGTTTGGTGCACTTTCAGAAATAATAGAAGTATATGGCAAAGAAGCCTGCAGTTGCCGAGTGGCCCCATTTACTTAAAGTAAAGTAGCACCCACCGAAAGCAACAGGGGGGCTTAATTCCTGCTGTGGCATGTGTACACCTTTTGGCTGATGCCTCAACTCAACTGCAGGGTTTTACCACTCCCAACTTTACATGTGAACAATCCCTCAGGGTGCTGCTGACGAATGCAACTAAGGGCTCATTCACAAGTGCAGCAGGCACTGCTGCTCCTCTGAAAAGTGATTCGAATGTGTTTTTGACAGGTGGTGAGGAGGCGATAAGTTGCCTCCCCACCACCTGATTTAAACCTATGATTGGCAAGCAATGTATGTGATTGCGACATGGTAGTACGGCTCTTAGAATCTGTAAATCAGGTGTGAGGAGGTGACACTGTGCCCGGTGATCTTTGACTTCTCCCGTGTTTTTCAAGTAGCTCTCCACCTCTTTAAGGTTGCCTTCCCCTAATCTAGATGGAAGTTATTTCAGTGATCTTCATTGCTATGGATTGGCCCTGGAGGATGTAGTACTCTGACCTGGTAATACTCCTGGCGGACGGTCTGTGGGCTCTTCTAGATTGTCTGGGTGTTTTGCCTCAAGGACTGATGTACCATTCTGATTCACTATCTTTAACAGCATGGCTGTTGAAATCTAGGTTCTAAGAGACAGGGGCATCTCTAAATTTGTGTTTTCTACAATGTTAAATGCTATGGTGTCTACTACTGCAAGGTCTATAACTGGACATGGAAAAAGGCATATTTCACTTGAGTCACAGGACTTCCATCCTATGAGTTTCTCCATAGGCAAATCTTCTACTACCTCCAGCAGCGTATGGACCAAAGTTTGGCTCTGAGAGCCATAAAGTATCAGGTTTCTGCTCTTTCTTTCAGAAACGATTAGCCTCAACCGCTTGTCGACTGCCTAACGTATTTGTGTGGTGGCAAAGCGGCCTCCCTGCGCTGGATCACGTACCTAGTACATGATCCGGGCATCCGTCTGTGCTGTGATTTGTCACAGCACAAGCCCATCAGCAGGCCTTGGCCAATGATTGCCCGCTCATACCCACAGATCTGCTCAGCGATTCACGGAACAGAGCTCTGTGATTGGAAACAATACAGAGCTCTGTTGACTGACTGGGGATCTTGCTGTGTTTTTCCCCTCCTAAGTAGGGGAAAAAAAAAGAAGATCCTTAGTAAAAGCAGCACACATCACACATAGGAACACATTTACCCCTTTGATTGCCCTGGATGTTAACCCTTCCCAGCCAGTGGCATTAGTACAGTGATAGTGTATAATATGATCACTGTATTAATGTCACTGGTGATATTAGTGGTAGTTAGTCCATTCCCCCATTGTCAGTGTCAGATTGCTCTCCGCACTATGGCAGTCCCGTTATAAGTCGCTGATCGCCGCCATTAGTAGTATAAAATAAATAAATATTCCAGTATATAGCCCATAGTTTTGGTTTGTCCGACAGTCATAGGGTTTACTATCTATATAATATACAAGACCATGTGATCACCTGAACACAGTGGTAATGTGATCCTCTTTGTCCAGGGACACGGATCACCGAGCTCCCGAGTGCACGCTCTGTGAGTCGCCAATACAGGCTGACGTACAGGTAGGTTTAACCACATCGACGCTGCTTCCCGTCCACCATTTATAGGCTGTGGACAGACAGGAAGAGGTTAATCAGCTTCAACCAGTTTTTGTTGCAGGCCCTTTGATCAGTGTAGGCACATCTCAGATGGTCTGGTCTGCAGGCTCTATATGATGCTGTTTGTCACCCTGATACCATAAGGTTCCTCTACAGTAGAACATGTCCTCTGCTTCATGCGGAAACTGTAGCTCATCTTCAACAAGAGGTTTGTTACCGCTCTAGTGTAGATATTGGTCAGGAATCAATCCCAGGTTCCGGTTCACCACTGCATGAACAGGAGTATGTGGACCTTGGGTCAAAATTTTCCTAAGGAATCACCCAGTTTTGTGGGTCACCTTATCAAGTACTCTGTTGACATGTGTGACATTTATTTCTAGTTTCTTACTTGCTTCTGGAAGTTTTTGGATGAAAGGTTTGTGCAAATGACATTCCATGTCCTACCTACCTAAAGCGACTGGCATCTTATGGAAACTTGATGAAAACCCAAGGTGCATTATGGAAGGACTGAGGATGCCATCAGCATATGCTAGTTCTGTGATGTCATAAGGTCATATTGATCTGGAAGATTCTAATAGTTTAAGGCCCCCCCTTTGAAAAAATATGTAGATTAAGAGTGTGGACTTTCCTCTGAGTTCTATGTGCTGCATGCATTTTCTTTTTTCTCTAGTTCAGTAACTTCAGAACTCCAAAAGTCAGCGATGCACTTAGTATTTTTAGGAGGTCAGCAATGGCATGCTGCATGTTTGTGTCCATTTTCTTTAAAATGACCCTTCCCTGCAACATACTCACCCTTTCTCATTCCCGAACCACTTTGTCAAAGGGAGTGATGCAAGACACTTTGAAACTCTAGGAATAGTTGAATTGTTGACCCCACCCCTCTATTCCATCTGATAGAGCTGTGCCTCATAAATCATCTAGTTCTGTCACTGTTAAAGCATTTGTTAACCCAACACTTCATATTCCTGATAGGTGGCTGCTGTACCATGTTCTTGTATGAGAGAGTCCCCTGTTGTCTTTAAATTGCTTCCATTGTATGAAACCCCCGGTGTTCCTGCCAGTCCCTCTGCTTTCCTAATAAAAACTGACCACACTAAGCAGGAGAGCACACCATAGTCAGTTCTCTAGCTATGCTGGGAACTCAGTCTGCCCTGCTCCAATGATCAGACTTGTCCTGGTTTCCCCCCCCCCGCTGCACAGCCATTCACTGGGAAGCTCAGTGTGCTGTCCCAAATCTTATGCAGCTGAGTACAGAGAGAATGTGATCACTCATAATAAAGGGGAAAAAGGTATTTATAATGTTTTTTTAGATCTATACAAAAATGTTTTGCCTTTCATTTCTGTTTTAAGCTGGCTTGTTTTTATATTTCAATGTTTTTATTGAAAAACATAACAAAGTACAAAATAGTCAGTCATATAAGCAGATTAATATCAAATTGTCAAAGCAATATTCTCCAATACAGCAGTAGTTAAATTCCCATCATCCATTCTCCACCAATTACGGTAACAAGACACAAAAATGTGACAAACATCAAAAATCGGTGGGATCCAATCCTAGCCCCTCAATCATGAGCCAGGTAATCTTTATGTGAGGGAACGGTATAGACCCAGAATCAGTAGTGTATTTAGGTTTTGTGCTGCCCTAGGCCGGACTAAACTCGTAACCCCCCTAATTTAAATATGACCCACCCCTTCCTGTCAAGGCCACACCCCTTGCTGTTTAAGACCTGCCCTGAAATTTTCGAGTGGGGACACTAGTTCTGAGGGCCTGGGGGGCAATGGATTCCCTTAATTTGCATAGATTTCCTCTCACTTCCTGTTTGGCTAGGGGACGGGAAGTGAAGGGAAATCTCTGCAATGGGACAGGGATGGTAAAAAATAAACTGACAGGGGCTATAACCCTTCCTTACTCTATCCAAGATGAAAAAAAAAAGTGTTGCCTATAGTTCTACTTTAAGCACAAATTTCTGATAATTTTATGGAGAGGACTAAGAAGATATAACCATGCCAATGGTGCAGCAGAAAACATATAGCACAGTGAGGAAGGTTTGTGGTCCAGGATCACAGGACAGTCAAAATTAGAAGCGCCCCCACCCACAGTTGCGGAATGCTGGCCGCCTGCATACCGGAAGCAGCGCGGCCACTTTAGACTAATTTGCCTCTCAGCCCAGTCCGCCCCATAAGACTGGGGCTACACTAACAGTGTAGCACAAGCCGGCGGGGACTCTTTCTGTGCTGCCCCCCTGCAAGGTGCTGCCCTAGGCCTGGGCCTTGTTGGCCTAGGCCTGGATACAGCGTTGCCCAGAATCTTGGGAGGTCCCAGATAAGGTCCCTGGGACAGTCCCAAGTCTCACGGTCATACGTGATCTCATCCGAGATCAGCTGTATTGTGCTAAAAATTCCAAAAATGAAAGAAAAGAACCAAACAAAAAACAGAGAAGAGAAGAGAGGGAAGTAAGAAACAAAAGAGAGTGAGCTGGAGAGGGAAGGAGAGGGTCGTCCTGGAGCTGAGATATAATCAATCCATGGGTCCCATATTAAATTTCTTGACTTTATTACAGAGAATGTGAGTGAGTTTATCATTGATCATAATCCAATTAGGTTTATTCTTAACCTGGTCAAGAGGGATCATTGATTGTTTCCAATGTCTTGCAATTGTAATTCTCGCTGCCAGTAATATATATTTAATTAATTTTACTGATTGGGGATTTCATCAGGTAATTTGTGAAAGAGGGCAGCTTCAGGAGATCTACGAATGTTTATCCCCGTCACTGAATTGACTAAATTGAAAATTCGAATCCAAAATCTGATTATGAGGGGGCATTGCCACCAAATATGGTGCATAGTTCCCAACTGACCGCAACGTCGGAAACAGTTTGGAGAAGTAGAAGGATGCATCTTAGCTACTCTAGTGGGTACCAAGTACCCACGTAGGAGCGTTTTGTAATTAGCCTCATCCCGAGTAGTATTAATGGAAATTTTGGATAACTGATAAGCAAGATCTTGCCATTCTGTGAGGTCAAAAGTTATATTTAAATCTTTTTCCCATTGGACCATATAAGTCAATTTTGAATCTGGTTCAGTGAGGGAGGTATATATCGCAGAAATCCGACCCCTCTGAAAGCCCCTAGCCTGACAAGGTAATTCAAATGTTGTAAGCGTAAGGGGGCCCACTACTTGGTGAAGTTTAGATCTGGCAAACGATGCAATTTGATTATACCGAACTATTTCACTAGGGGGCATTTGAAACTCATCTTTGAAGTATTGTATCGTGTGCAATTGATTCCCATTCAAAAAGTCTCCAATTCTCAGTAACCCTTTATTGAGCCACCACTGAAACACCTGCGGGGTCAAACCAGGTGGAAATTCCGAATTACAAAAGATAGGAGCAAGTGGTGTATGGGGGGATGACAGGGGACTGCAGTTGTGTGACCTATCCCATATTGTTAGGGAATGTGATAGAGTGGGGCACAGTATAGGTGGGCTTCGATGGTTGGGAAGCCACATTAGTGATCCTATGGCCAATGGATGACAGGCAAGTGCCTCTATATAGACCCAGAGTGGGGACTGAACCTTTAGCCGTGGTATAGGCTAATTGGGCTATTTGTGCCGACTGATAATAGGCCTGTAAATTGGGGAGACCTAACCCCCCCATAGGTTTTGGTGTATAAAGTGTTTAAACTGGCTTGTTTTAAAAGGTGATCGTTTACAATCACTTTAAGATTTAACAAGTCGGGTTGGAGGTTACACACAGCTTTTTTTTTCCCCGGTCTAAGCAGTAGATAAGTGAGGAAAGAAGAGAATGGATGAATTCACAATGACTTGCAGTAAAATGCAGGGAAACCGGATGTACATTTCCATCCATTTTATGTGCATTTAAATGCTCATTGATTTGCGTTTTAGCACACGTTAAAATGCTACGCAATTTGTATGTTTCCTGTGACAGCACATCCTGTTTCTGTTTGTGGGTTAAAGACAAAAGTAATGACAAGGCAAAGTTTTTTTTTCCCCTTTACTTGCGTTGTCCTGCATTGACGTGAGTTTCACACGCGTTGCATTTAAATGCATATATGTTACATTGTAACATGACACAAGTCAACACCACATTGTAGTGTGAATAGGACACATCAAATGTATATAAGACCCCTTTCACACTGAGGCGTTTTTCAGGCGGTTTTGGGTTAAAAATAGCGCCTGAAAAATCTGCAGTCCCAGTGTGAAAACCCTTGGCACTGCGCTGGCAGGACGTCTAAAAAAGTCCTGCAAGCAGCATCTTTGTGGCGCTTTAGGAGCGGCGTCACGCGGAGGGGGTAACGCGGATTAATCCTTCAGTTAGGTCACCCCTGAACCTTTGGGACTTGAATTTAGTCCTGTCTGCGTTACAGAAACAGCCTTTTGAGCCAATACGAGATATTCCCTTGGTCCTTTTTTTTTTAATGTTTTATTTTTTAAATTCTTTATTTTTCATGGGTTTCACAATACAATTCATTGCACTCATATAGTGCCAGCTTAATACGTCTTAAGTAAATCTATTCATCTACACATCATATGTTACCTTTAATTGACACTTTAATTCCTTGTGAATTCCCTTTTTCTTTTAACTCATTGCTCCAAAAAAAAAAATCCCCTTTTACCCCCTCCCTATCCCGGAGTAATAACAATAAAAAAAAAAAAAAGAACTCCTCTCGACCCCTTCCTCTCCCCTCCCCTCCATCTCTCCCCACTTCAGTCCATTCTCTCCCTATAGTCCAAATATGGGGCCCATGTTGTCCGGTACTTCTCATCTTGGTCTTTTTATTGTCAAAGTAAGATTTTCCATTTGTTGTATTTCTGCAATTCTGGCCAACCATTGTGCCCTAGTTGGAGAGCTGTCTTTTTTCCACAGAGCAGGGATACATGCCCTAGCTGCTGTTAAAAGGTGTCTTAGCAGCGAGTTTTTAAATTTTTCCGCTGATAACGGGAAATCTAGCAGTAAAAAAGTTGCCGGATTATTTCCCAAGGAGAATCCTGTTATTGTTTTAGTAGTTTCTGCAACCATTTCCCAGAACTCTCTTATTCTCGTACATTCCCAGAAGATATGTAGAATTGTCCCTTCTTCTTCCTGACATCTCCAACATACCTCTGACACCTGGGGGTAAATCCGATGTAGCACATTCGGCGTCCTATACCATCTGGTAAGGATTTTATATCCCCCCTCCTGATATCTGCTTGCTACTGATGCCTTTTGATTAAATACTAAGATCCTATTCTTCTGTTCTTGGGAGAATGATGTTCCTAAGTCTCTCTCCCACGCTTGTAGGAAAGTTCCTAAGCCGATTCTATTCCTGTCAATACAGTATAGAAATAGGACAACGGATGTCTCATTGTTTCTCCCTTCAAACAAATCTCCTCAAACCGGGTCAATGCTCTTACTTCTGTATACATATTAGATTTTGATTTAATAAACGCTTCTAGCTGCATCACTCTAAAAAAAATCTAATTCAGGTGCTATTTCTCTTTCCATTTCTCTTTTTATTAATAAATGATTGTCCCTTGAAAAATGTATGATCCTGCTGAAACCTCTACGTCGTATTGCTCTGAACTTGGGGTCTGTCATTCCTGGCTGAAATGATGGTGTCCCCAGAACTGGGAGCATTGGACTAGGATTTGTTGAGATTGCCATTTTCTTGAAAATCTTTTTGATCATCCGCAGAGTTACTCCTATTGTTGGGTGTTTCCTCAGTTCAGCTGGCAACTCAGTTTCTGGTATCCATACTAATCCTTCCAATGGGATATCTGTTGCTGCCTGTTCTGTCTGTATCCAGGGTTTCTTATTTCTAAGTCCACACCATTCCATCACTCTGGTTAAATGTGAAGCCTCTTGGTATCTTATTGGATCTGGAAGCCCTATCCCTCCTTTTCCTTTAGGTAGTGATAGTATAGTTCTACGTACTCTTGCTGGTTTCCCAGCCCAGATAAATTTCAGAAATCTTGATCTAAGATCTCTTAAAAAGCTTGGAGGAATTTTAATTGACAAGGTCTGTATTAAATACAGAAGTCTTGGCATCACATTCATCTTAATAATATTTGTTCTCCCGAACCATGTAAAAATCTCTTTATCCCATCTCGACAAATCCAGTTTGATCTGTCTAGCCATTGGTATGTAATTAAGTTCAAATAATTCCTTCAGATTTTTTGATATTTTCATCCCTAAACGGCTTATATACGAGTTGGTCCACCTAAATCCGAATTGTGTGGTTACCAACTGTAAAAGGGGTGCCTTTATTTCTATCCCCATTGCTTCAGATTTCCCGTAATTTACTTGAAAAATTAGATATTTTCCCATATTCACGCAGCTCCATCAACAAGAATGGGAGAGATATGATTGGAGAAGTTACAAAGAAAATTAAATCATCCGCATACGCCGCGAGTTTCTGTTCTTCTTCCTTTATTTTTATCCCCTTAATATTCACATTAGCCCGTATTTTCCTTAGGAAAGGTTCTATTGTCAAAATAAAAATCAGTGGTGAAAGAGGGCACCCCTGTCGTGTTCCATTTTGAATAAGGAAGGACTCCGAGGTTCTATCATCTATCGTTACTCTAGCACTTGGTGTAGAATATAAATTAGAAATCCATCTCATCACCCCCTCCCTTAAGCCTATATGTTGTAGTACTGCCTTTAAAAAAATCCAGTCTACCCTGTCAAAGGCTTTTTCCGCGTCCGCAGAGATTATCACCATTGGTTTTTGCTGCCTTTGTGCAAGGTGGATCGTGTTCACCACCCTCTGTGTATTCTCTCTTCCTTCCCTCTACTGGGTAAACCCCACCTGGTCTGGATGGATTAGACCCGGGATATAATCTAGCAGTCTCGTGGCTAAAATCTTTGTAAATACTTTTAAATCCACATTCAGCAGTGAAATAGGTCGGTAACTAGAGCATTGGGAGGGATCTTTCCCCTCTTTCGGAACCACTGTTATATGTGCTAGTAATGTTTCTATTGGGATCTGCATCCCATCTCGTAGTGAATTATAAGCTGCTATGAATCACGGGGCTAATTCCTCTGCATATTTTCTGTAATACGACAGGGTGTACCCATCTGGGCCAGGGGCTTTGCCCACATTCAATGATTTTAACGCCGCTATAAATTCCTCTGTTGCCCTTGGTCCTTTTGACAAGGAAATTAGTTTTTCTGGTTGTCATATCTTCTGCAAGAAGAGTATCAGAGTTGGCTGCTCTTTCTTGTAAAGAGCCATATTTGATTATTCATAAGGATAAAGTTGTATTACGTCCTCATCCTAATTTCCTACCGAAGGTAGTGTCAGGTTTTCATTTAAACCAGGATATTGTTCTGCCTTCACTTTTTCCAGAACCTCGTTCTGCGGAAGAAAGGTCACTACATTCTCTTGATGTGGTGAGAGCAGTCAAGGTCTACTTGAAGGTGACTGCTTAGATTCCTAAAACGGATGCTTGCTTTGTGTTGCCAGAAGGTACTAAGAGAGGACAGGCAGCATCAAAATCTACTATTTCTAAATGGATTCGCAAGTGATTGTTCAAGCTTATGGTTTAAAGAGGAAAATTCCACCTTTTCATGTTAAAGCGCACTCCACCAGGGCTGTTAGTGCTTCTTGGGCAGTGCATCACAAAGCCTCCATGGCTCAAATCTGCAAGGCCGCAACTTGGTCTTCAGTCCATACATTTATCAGATTCTATCAAGTAGATATAAAAGGTCATGAGGATATCGTCTTTGGCGCAGTGTACTGCAGGCAGCAGTATAAGTCCTCTAGTCTCTTAGTGCCCTACATTTGTTGTGTCTCCCTCTCCTCAGTTGGCATTGCTATGGGACATCCCACATCAATGGGGCAGCGCCTCAGCAGCGGCACTTTGCGGGGGACTTTTAACCCTTTATTCGGCCGCTAGCGGGGGTTAAAAGCGACCCACTAGCAGCCGAAAAGCGCCTCTAAAATGACGGTAAAGGCCATGTTGTCAGTGTGAAAGGGCTCTTAAGGTTAGTCATTGGACTTAGTCCACAGAACACAGAGTTGGTTATGCAGTATGAGGTTTTTTTTTATTTATTTTGCTTTATTGCAGTACAAGGTGTTGGGTGTGTGAACCTCATCTGCCTCTGGGATATACTATTGCTCCTCTGCACCATCGGCTTATACCTTCCACTCTCTGCTTTAGGTGAGTTTTTGAACTTTTGATTTTGTATCTCTACACACCGTTTATGTCCATTTCAAATATATGTCCAAACTTTTGGTATAATTATGACTTTGTAGGCTGTGAACCGCCTGTAATGCCGCATACACACGGTCGGACTTTCTAGAAAGCTAGGTCCGACATACTTGCCGCCAGACTTCCGGCGGACTACCGCCGGACTTTCTGAACGGCCGGACTTGCCTACACACGGCCGGACTTTCCGGAATCCGGTCTTCCCGACAGACTTCCGCCGGACTTTCAGAATGAACGGACTTTCCCACACACGGACAAGTCCGTTCATTTTGAACGTGACTTGGGTACGACGGGACTAGAAAAGGAATTCAATCTCGCCGCTTTTTTTGGCGAGATTGAAACCTTGCGAGCCCCGTCGCAGGCCCTTAGGTCTGGTATGGAACTTTAAGGGGAACCCCCCTACGCCGAAAAACCGGCGTGGGGGTCCCCCCAAAATCCATACAAGACCCCGATCCGAGCACGCAGCCCGGCCGGTCAGGAAAGGGGGTGGGGACGAACGAGCGCCCCCCCCTCCTGAACCGTACCAGGCCGCATGCCCTCAACATGGGGGGGTGCTTTGGGGGAGGGGGCGCCTTGCGGTGCCCCCCCCACCACAAAGCACCTTGTCCCCATGTTGATGAGGACAAGGGCCTCTTCCCGACAACCCTGGCCGTTGGTTGTCGGGGTCTGCGGGCGGGGGGCTTATCGGAATCCGGGAGCCCCCTATAATAAGAGGGCCCCCAGATCCCGGCCCCCCCACCCTATGTGAATGAGTATGGGGTACATGGTACCCCTACCCATTCACCTAGGTAAAAAGTGTCAATAATAAAACACAACACAGGTTTTTAAAATAATTTATTAAACAGCTCCGGGGGGGGTCTTCTTCCGTCTTCGGGGGTCCCTCCGGTTCATCTTCTCCCGGCGTCCGGTTGGTTCTTCTCCGCTCTCCGGCCTCTTCTCCCGGTGTCCCAGGTCTTCGGCCGGCCCCTCCGCTGTCTTCAGGTAGCTCTATTGCCAGCGGAGGTCCGGACTTCTTGGCTTCTTGGCTTCTCTTCTCTTCTCTTCCCCCAGATGTTGACACGACGCTCTCTCCGGCTGGACTGGTCTCTGAGGGCTGCGTTGTGACTTATATAGGCGGAGACCCCGCCCCCATATGATGTCACAGTCCCTGGGCATGCTGGGACTGTGATGTTTTAGGGGGCGTGGTCGACCACGCCCCCTAAAACGTCACAGTCCCAGCATGCCCAGGGACTGTGACATCATATGGGGGCGGGGTCTCCGCCTATATAAGTCACAACGCAGCCCTCAGAGACCAGTCCAGCCGGAGAGAGCGTCGTGTCAACATCTGGGGGAAGAGAAGAGAAGAGAAGCCAAGAAGCCAAGAAGCCCAGAAGTCCGGACCTCCGCTGGCAATAGAGCTACCTGAAGACAGCGGAGGGGCCGGCCGAAGACCTGGGACACCGGGAGAAGAGGCCAGAGAGCGGAGAAGAACCAACCGGACGCTGGGAGAAGATGAACCGGAGGGACCCCCGAAGACGGAAGAAGACCCCCCCCGGAGCTGTTTAATAAATTATTTTAAAAACCTGTGTTGTGTTTTATTATTGACACTTTTTACCTAGGTGAATGGGTAGGGGTACCATGTACCCCATACTCATTCACATAGGGTGGGGGGCCGGGATCTGGGGGCCCTCTTATTATAGGGGGCTCCCGGATTCCGATAAGCCCCCCGCCCGCAGACCCCGACAACCAACGGCCAGGGTTGTCGGGAAGAGGCCCTTGTCCTCATCAACATGGGGACAAGGTGCTTTGTGGTGGGGGGGCACCGCAAGGCGCCCCCTCCCCCAAAGCACCCCCCCATGTTGAGGGCATGTGGCCTGGTACGGTTCAGGAGGGGGGGGCGCTCGTTCGTCCCCACCCCCTTTCCTGACCGGCCGGGCTGCGTGCTCGGATCGGGGTCTGGTATGGATTTTGGGGGGACCCCCACGCCGGTTTTTCGGCGTAGGGGGGTTCTCCTTAAAGTTCCATACCAGACCTAAGGGCCTGGGATGCCCCCCGCGCTCGCCGCAATGGGAAAATTTGTTTTTCCTATTGCAGCGAGCGCGAGATGCAGTAACCTGCTCCTCCATCGTATCTGGTCCTTCGGACTAGCATACAGACGAACGGGCTTTCCGTCAGGAACTGAGTCCGGCGGAGGTACGACGTAAAGATTTGAAGCAGGCTTCAAATCTAAAGTACGTCGGATTTCCGCCCGAAACGGTCCGTCGGAAGTCCGATGGAGACCACACACGGTCGGATTGTCCGCCGGACTTGGTCCGGCGGCGTCCGTCGGACTTTTGCAGGTGAAAAGTCCGACCGTGTGTACGCGGCATAAGACTCCTCTTGCAGCCACCTGGATCCTGGTGTTGTGCCCCCATGTCTTTGGGCTGTTTTGGACGGTACCCCCCTTCTTCCTCCATCTGGGACTGGACACTATATAGGCTCTGGCTGTAGCTCCATGCATGGGAGTACTCAGTACTTATGATATATATATTCTCTTATGATTACTGTATGAATTTTGTCATTAACTGTTGTACATCTTTCAACATGTATAGGATCCGAGGAAGCCTATTGGCGAAACGTGTATAGATCCACTCCTGTACTGGGCCCCACCTATGAAAAAATCTTTACTATTATATTCATATATGTGTTAGATTGTACCGGGCCATTTCTGTTACAGGTTTCAGCACACTCAGATCTTGCCCCAATATACATGTGGGGATGCAGCCTATTCTGTCTGATTAATTTGGGTTTCAACTTTTTTATGCTATGACATTTTTAACCGATTAAGGTTGTTAAAAAAACTTTTGTATTTTTATATACCTTTGGAGTACTCATTTCCTTTATTTGGGGTTAAAAGTGGCAACCAATAAAGTCCATTCAATTTTTTTCTTTTGGTAGAAAACACATTTAAAAGATGGATCTCAAACTACTGTTGATTTTTTGGGGGCAAAAAAGAAACCAATTCGGGGGTACCTCCACAACTTCGGTAATTAGTTTAAAAAAATTAGGAAAAGAAACGGGAAAGGGCCAAGTAGTTTAAATGGAGGACCAAACCATGGTATTCATATGCTATATAGACTTTATTAAGGCAAAAAATATATAAAGTAAGAAAAAATACCCTCTAAGCACCATAAAATAGTGTTTAAAAATGTTAGAGATGTCGTCACTCTAAAATATTGGACAACCAAGACATAGCTGTAAACATGTAGAAACCGCATAACACATAAATCACATATATCTCCATGTATCAGAAAAAACGTCGTCACTCTAAAATATTGGACAACCAAGACATAGCTGTAAACATGTAGAAACCGCATAATACATGAATCACGTATATTTCCATGTATCAGATCCACAATGGTCTATAGGTGGATTTTATCCTGAACACAGAGCCATACTTGTCCCTTTCGAGCTGGTTGTATGCTACATGTGTCAAAGACTTCCACAGATGATGACCAATTGAAGGACTAATTGTCCAGGGCTTCTCACTTTTTGGATTCCCACTTCCCGTCCCCAGGTGCACAGAACGGATTTATATTGGACCTTTTGGAATTGGCATTGAAAAACAATTTCTTCCAATTCAAAGGCTCATACTATCAACAAACAAGGGGAACTGCCATGGGAGCACCATGGGCGCTTGCGTATGCTTGTTTACACCTGGGGTGGTGGGAGAAGGTGGTCTTTGCCTCGCCTATGTACCTGGGCCACGTTCGGCTGTGGCACAGGTACGTAGATGATGTGTTCATGCTATGGGAGGGCACCCAGGAGGATCTCTCTCTGCTCATGGATGAGTTGAACCAAAACACCAGAAACATTAGACCAACTTCAGTAGCAGCCATATGAGAGATCTCTTTCCTGGATCTACTGATCCATTTGGAAAATGGCATTCTTAGCACCCAAACTTTTAGGAAGAGCACAGCGGCTACTACTCTGCTTCATGCAGATAGCCATCACCCCAAGTCTCTGATATGTGGCATCCCAGTGGGCCAGTTTCAATTGTTCAAACAAATTAGACTATAGACGGGAGGCCAAAGAAATGTATCAGAGATTCAGACAGAGAGGCTACTCACATCGTAACCTAAGAAGAGATAAAAAGATAGCCAGTATTAAATGTAGAGAACTAATCAAGCCCCATAGTACACAAGAAGCAACAACGGAGGGTCCTGTTAGAATTATCACAAAATTTTGTACACAGTGAAAAAAAACACCTGAGCAAGATAATGAACACTGGCATGTTCTAACACAATGTAAGGACATTAGAGCTATAGTCGGACCTTGACCCTATCTTGTGGCTAAACATGCAAGTAATATCAATGATACTCTGGTTAAATCAGAATTTACCAAAACCACAAATAGGAACTGGCTAACCAATCTACCACAACTTACACCAGGAGCCTCAAACTGGCGGTCCTCCAGCTGTTGCGAAACTACAAGTCCCATGAGGCATTGCAAGGCTGACAGTTACAAGCATGACTACCACAGGCAGAGGCATTATGGGACTTGTAGTTTTGCAACAGCTGGAGGGCCGCCAGTTTGAGACCCCTGACTTAGAGGGATGTTCAGATGTGGACATTGTGGTATCTGCAGATATGTGGAGTGCTCGGATGTCTTCACTGACTCTGATGCTGTTAATAAATACAAGATTAAACAATTTATTAATTGCTTCACCACTAGAGTGCTCTATATCTTGGAATGTCCCTGTAGGAAACTATGTCAGTAAGACAAAACACCAATTGTGCGTTAGGATCGCTGAACACGTCAAGAGCATTAACCGAAGGGAGGACAATCCTATCGAACAACACTTTGCAATACATCATGGTGCGTGCACAAAAGGCCTTTTTTGCCCTAAATCTTTTGACCAGAAGAGGGGTTTTCGTTACAATCCTTCTGAGAAGAGAAAAGGCCTGGATATTCAGGCTAGGAAGAAAGACCCCTAAGGTGTTGAATAAGGAATTGAGCCTCAAAGTGTTCTTGGAAAAATAATAAACTAATATCTATGCCCCCTGAATCACTGTGCAAAGTCAATCCCTTTATTAAATAAGTTAGGTTCTGAGATATTGGACATAGATAGATAGATAGATAGATAGATAGATAGATAGATAGATAGATAGATAGATAGATATTCACATATGTATACCTCAACTGTTACAGCATGGCCCCTATACTCCAATTAAAATATATAATTTCTCTCCCCTCCATAGGTACTCTGGTTCACTCTGTCATATTCCCCTCATTCAACAATAACACAATAAAATTAAGAACTATTTTTGCCAATCGACCTTGGTTCCGCTCTCGACTCTCTTTGGGCGGTCTTTTGGTTTTTCACCGTTCTTAATAGAATCTGATAAGTCACAATACACGAAAATACAGGGTTAAAGAAATGTTTATTTAATCTTTACTATGTTCTGCCATTCTTTAAATGGCCGCTAGATGTCTCTGCTGCGGCACTTAAGGACGCGATTCAATTTAATCGGGGATTCCCCAGGCTTTAGAATGAACGTCTTGTCAGTCCTTCAACGTCCTGATGAAACAAACGTAAGGGTTCGTGAAATGCATCGACTTAAGCAGTGACACCAGGACGCCTAGCTGTATGTCATGCACCGCTGAATGGAGGCAACACAGAGCGCAGCTCTTTTTGCTGAAGACGTGACGCCGTTGATTTCTTTCATGGGGAATTCCATCTGAGTTCCAAAGGACTGTGACCCTTATGTCAGTTTGTGGACACTGGAGTCTCCAAACAGCCTCAGGAGGACAGTCAGTCTGACTGTAAGGTTCTCACGGAATGTTTACATTGAGCCGCCCCCCAAATTGAGGATTACCTATCCAGGATACCCGGAAGCCTGTGTATATGCTGGAGAAACTAGACAGCTGCACGGAGGTAATCTACTAAGGTTCAATCTCTGCAGTGGAGTGTGTTTAAACTGACCAGCCTTTCACATGGTAATCTACCCGAGATATCTGGAAATTGTATGTACAGGGGATTTCCCTGAATTACTTTGATCTGTCCATATCTCCTACACGAGGCCTAACCTGGGATTCTTGGAAAAAATTTCAATCCACATCTGTTTATAACGAACTTATAACGCAAACCTCTTAAACCTCTTGTCTAAGCTTAGCCAACTACACCTTAACATATCATTCCCTTTTGGTGTGTAGACATGCATGCCAGCAACAACCCCCCCCCCCCCCCATACCCCCCCTCCTACCCTCTGTTTTCTTACCTTTCTTATTCTCCTACTCTCTCCTCTTTCATATAATTTCTCTTAATTTTATTTCTTCTGCTTTTATTTATCTCTCAGTTTCTATATACCAAAGTAAGGATTTTTCCTTTTTATATTAATTTTGTTTTTGTTTCAAGTGCTCACAAAGTATTAACCCTATGCTATACTAACACTTTGTTAAGCTTCTGAGCCAATTATTGGAGGGTTAGCTTATAACTACTCATTGAAATCTGTGAGTGCTGAAACTCTTGTTGCTGTGTTTTCAAGAATGCATTCATTCTGAGATATATGTATATCTTTGTTATACTTCACTTTAATAAAAATATATTAAACAAAAAAAAAAAAAATCTCCTACACGAGGCTCTGTGGATGTGGGCTCCTCTGGTATATTATCCATCTATGACTCAATCTAAATCTGTTGCTCTGTTAGAAATCTGACATACACTGGATCCTGATTTATACTGGATAGACTTTCTAGAGCTAAATGGATCCACCCAATCTGGGACACTGGGACTAATTTAATCCATGTATGTGTCTATTGGCTCTTTCAACACAATTTTTTAGGACATTTTTCTCAATTTGAAATCACAGCAATGACACTTCATTCAACTGGATTTTTCTAAACGGGATCCCCATTTCATACTATACAGTTGCTAAGCTATTTGCACTAATTCCTAAGGACTTCCTTTTAATAACCTTTATATAACTAATTGGTATTCAGCTGCAGTCCCATGCTACTGATCTCAGTGGTGTACTATTTCCTCAGGTATTAGGAAGCCCTGGACAAGCAGTCCTTCAATTGGTCGTCATCTGTGGCATCTTCTTTGACACATGTAGCATACAACCAGCTCGAAAGGGACAAGTATGGCCCTGTGTTCAGGATAAAATCCACCTATAGACCATCGTGGATCTGATACATGGAAATATACGTGATTCATGTATTATGTGGTTTCTACATGTTTACAGCTATGTCTTAGTTGTCCAATATTTTAGAGTGACGACGTCTCTAACATATTTTTAAACACTATTTTATGGTGCTTAGAGGGTATTTTTTCTAACTTTATATATTTTTTGCTTTAATAAAGTCTATATGGGAAAAGAATACCATGGTTTGATCCTCCATTTAAACTACTTGTCCCTTTCCCGTTTCTTTTCCCAATTTTTCAACTTTTTTCTTTTGCTCTTTACATGTAATTTTGGATGTGGTGCCACATCAAACGTGGTCTGTCTCAATTTGCACCACATAAACAATGATTTGTGTCTATGCGTTGATCTGCATTTTACAAGTGCGCTTAAAACACTCAATCAATGCACTCGTGTGAATTAGCTCTATATGTTGCTGGGGAAGGGTGGGTTAAGCAACTCTTTTTTTTTCTTTGCACTACATGAACTTAGGCTCCATTCAGACTTGTATGACTCCAAAGTTGTGAGGACTTTGAGGCAATGGATGGGTGCAACTTGTATACGACTTTGGCTTTGACCAGTCATAATGGACAACTGTTGCACAACTATTGGATTGTATACCATTCAGGTACGACTTTAATGCAACTTTTGAGGGTTAACATTGAAGTTTATTTTCCTCCACGTTGCATTAAAGTCAGACCAAAGTTAACTAAAAGAAAAACAGAAATGGAAGGTGTGATATCTGTTACTCCACACCTTGGAAGATCTATTAGCGCTGGAAGCGACTGTTTTTTGAACCCCAAAAGTTACTAAACCTGGTTTTTAACATACTGTTGGACAGGTTAATTCGGTTGGTTAGCAGACTGGTTGGTGAGTTGAGCTGGGAATTTTCTCTCATTTTGCCTTTCATGTGCTCCTTGCTGTGAAGGTCAGTTATAGGAGGGGGCAGGGGCCATCTCTTTGGTACTGGTGTAAATTTGGTGAGGTGAACACACTTGGCACCTTTGCTGCCATTGTGCTATGTGTCCAATATGCCCCCGTGCCTTTTGAGGATTTGGCTACCTCCTGGCCCACCTGCCCCTTACTTATCCATTAGAATGCATGTGCTTCCATTGTGGAGACCCTCAAAAATTTAGAAGGTTAGGACTGCAGGTGATACAAGGTGCCGTGAAAAGGCCTTGCAGCTTACGCATGCGTTTGCAAATGTGTGCCAACTAAACCCCAGTTTTTAAAGCAGACTGTTGGACAGGTTAATTCGGTTGGTAAGCAGACTGGTTGGTCAGTTGAGCTGGGCATCTTCTATGGTTTTGTCTTCCAACCCTTATCCCTCCCAGGATTACCCAATAACATTCAGTATGTGGGGAAGGTGGCTAGGCTACCAGAGCATCATATTGATTCTTAGAAACATTTATGGGCTTATTCAATAAATAATGCGAAGCTCAAAGTATAGTAGTACATAGCAAGAATTCACAATTTACTTTGCTAAAGCAACTCAGCAGGTGCCCATTCAGAATGGTGCACTATAAATCATTTTACCAAGTGTTCCCCCAATGCAGGACAATGCAGGTACCGTGCTGCAGTGTATTACTGTGCCATTCATTTGTAGTACTGTGTTGCAATTAAAAAGAAGGGACAAGAGCGTTTTTTTGGGTTGTCATGCATTGGCAGCCCTTTTAGAATAAATGGATGCATGTTTACATGCTCCTCGACAGAGTGGGCTTAGTGATTGTAGGTACTACAGTTTTCACTGAGAGCTTCACGGCAACTGGTTGTTGAATAAGCATAATATATTACCCATTAGATTTTTAGAATAAATAAAAGTCTGAGGATGAGAGTCATGCTTTATTGACACTCCGGTACTGTAGTATCAGAACAATGACAGAGTAATGTTTCATATTTCCGCTGCTTTGAATTACAAATTTAGACTTCTTATAAAAATATAAAAAAAAAAAAATTAAAAAAAAATCAGGTTAGCAGTGCCCTTCGACACTAGAAGGGGAAATGAAAACATGTCACATTCACGCAGTTGGACCCTAAATGTCTATAGAGACGCTGCTGTTGGTGACTCGCGGACCATACCAGCCGGCCCAGTTCAAAGTGTCCTTCCCGCCATGCTGAAAAGAGATATAGCGCACTCCTGGTCCATAGTTACTGAATGTTTGTGTTACCTAAATGGGAAGAGAAAGTAGAGAAGTCTTAACATAAAATTGAATTAAGGGTTGCTACACATACAATTTATGTAGAAAAGGGTTAAAATTATATAAAGTTAGAAAAGTAGGAAACAGGGCGCTCTGGGGGAATAAACTAAAGCACTGCTTCAGACTGGGGGGGGGGGGGGGTTAAGGGAGGATGGGGGGGATAAAAACAAGAGGCTGGTGGTCCTAAGATGTACAGTTCAGCAGCACTTCAAGGAGAAGGAAGCAGCTCTCTGGTGGAAAACAAAAAGGGAACAGCAGAAGGTGCTTCTAAGTGCAGTATAAACAAGTATTTATTGCCTCAAGGAGATAAAACTCACAGGAACCAATAGGTAAAAAGGCTCATCTGTGTAATAGAAGTCACCGAGTCCCAGTGGTGTCCAAGAGACATCCAACGGGTGTCCGGCAGGTTCTGTCCATGTATGATATCTGTGTCAGGTGGCGGCGCTGAGGATCCGGAGCCAGCCAGCAAAGAAGGACCATGGAAGCTGGAAGAGCAGTTGCCGCTGTGAGAACCAGCGTGGAACGTGGGACCCAGAAGTGGGGGCGGAACGCGTTTCGGAGCAGCCTATTGGCTTCCCCTTCATGCTGGGCAATAGGCCGCTCCGAAACGCATCCCACTCACTGTTGATGTCACTTCTGGGTCCCGCGTTCCACGGTTCCATGATTCTCCCTTGCTGGCTGGCCCCAGATCTTCCATCAGCGCTGTCTGACACAGATATCATACATGGACAGAACCCACCGGACACCACTGGATGTCTCCTGGACACCACTGGGACTCAGTGACTTCTATTACACAGATGAGCCTTTCTACCTACTGGTTCCTGTGAGTGTTTTATCTCCTTCAGGTAATAAATACTTCTGCCTTCTGCTGCTCCCTAATGATACAAAGTTGTCAAAACTGTGTGTGGAAGATTGCAGCTCATCTAGAACATTCTATGGCAGAGTTACCCCGTCAGTGAGTGTCAGGGGTCAGAGTATACTACCATGGTGCTCGTTTGTGGGGGGGGGGGTCAGAGTATAGTACAGTGGGGGGGGGGGGGGGGGGGGCGACGACACAGGCATCCAGCCTTCCTAAAAGTGTTGACACCAAAGAGACTGAGTGCTGCAATGGAGGAAAGTGTTTGCTACGAGTGGTGTCAAAATATCAGAATTTGTTCAAACATGAGATTTTACACATATTGATGTGTCAAATGTCAGCGCAACTCTTTACGTAAAGCAACATTATGGAAGGATCTGTGAGGAATTGCAATTGGAACATTACATAATGCCATTGGCCATCAGAATGTTGTGGTATGTTCACGGGCTGTGGGTGAAACTCCTTTAAGGTTTTCTTGTCTGCAGAAAGTAGTCGGACCAACAACTCATACTGGCAGCTACAGTCCTTCCTAGCCGCATACCTGAGGGGAAGAAAGTTTCATAGAGCGTTACCACAACTTTGAGTTATACAAGGAGACTGCAGCTTAGCTATGATATTTTATCAAACTTTTAACCCCTTCCTTCCCACCTAAGGGTAAAACAAATCTAAATGCCTAAGCACAATTTTGCAACTTTGATATGTGTTAGTAAAACTGTAAATATCACAACTTTGTGCATCCAGGTGAATTATATCGCTTTTTTTTTTCAGGACAAAGTGGACTTTCATGTGGTGGTAAATGGTAATGGATTTCTCCAAAAAAAAAAAAAAAAAAAAAAAAAAAAAAAACAACTTTTAAAAATGTAGCTGCATATTTCTTGCTACTACCATATTTTACCACCAGAGAACAACCCAGAATGCAACATAGCAAAAGAAAAAAAAAAAAAAAAAAAATCCTATGGGCGTTTTGACGTGGCTTCTGCCCTGCAATGTTATGGAGATGGTGCCATAACAACGATATTCCTTTTCAAACTTAGGAAGTATATTGGTGTGCGGCGGTCCGTAAGTGGTTAAAGTAAATCATGTTCTACTTACCTGCTCTGTTGCAGTGGTTTTGCACAGAGCAGTCCGGATCCTCCTCTTCTCGGGTCCAAGCAGCTTGCTATGGGGGCACCCGAGGCCCCGCCCTCACTCACCTCATTGGCTCACTGACTGACAGCAGTGAGAGCCATAGGCACCTTGCTGTGTGTCTCAGTTAATCAGGAGAGGGGGCACCGAACAGCCGGGTCTCTTGCAACATCTCTGGATCGAGATGGGGCTCAGGTAAGTATTGGGGGGGCTGCTACACACAGGTTTTTTTAACATTATATATCTTAACGTATAGAATGCCTTTACAACCACTTTAACCCTTACGCCCCTTTCAGATTTAGCGGATCCACCTGCTCAGTGTAGGATTTGTCTGCTGAGCAGGTGGATGACAGGTCGCTATGCGGAGCAGACACGGGCCGCTCTCCTCTATGGGGCGGTCAAATGAAAACGGACTGCATGTCTGCCATCCATCTGTTTTTTTAGCGGCCCGCATCGGATCAGATGCCAGTGGATACATGTCTGCTGACATCCGCCGCCCCATAGAGATCAATGGGTGGTCCGATCGGGTCCACCTGAAAAAATGGACAGGCGGACCAAATCGCTCTGCTGGTGTGAAAGGGGCCTCATGGTTTAACCGCTAGCCGACCAGCCGCCGCAGTTATACTGTGGCAGGTTGTCACAGCTGCACAAATCGCCATAGCTCTACGCCGGTTCTTTAAGACACTATAGCAGGCATGCAGCGTGTCCCCGGCCGATGCGCGTGCCTGGCGGGCGCTATGTCCGCCGGGCACCCGCGGTCACTCCTGACAGAGCAAGAATGGGGATCTGTATGTGTAAACACACAAATCCCGGTTCTGTCAGGGGAGTAGACAGATCGTGTGTTCCTAATAAGTAGGAACAAAGATATGTGTCCACCCCCTGTTAGTCACATCACCACCCCCCCTACAGTTAGAAACACACCTAGGAAACACAGTTAACCCCTTGATCGCCCCTAGTGTTAACCCCTTCCCTGCCAGTGACATTTATAAGTAATCGGTGGCTATTTTAAGCTCTGATGGCTGCATAAAGGTCAGTGGTCCCAAAAAAGTGTCCAAACTCTCCGCCATAATGTCGCAGTCCTGATTTAAAAAAATAAAAATGACAAATCTATCCCCCATTTTGTAGACGCTATAACCTTTGTGCAAACCAATCAATATACGCCTATTGCGATTTTTTTTTACCAAACATATGTAGAATACATATCAGCCTGAACTGATGAAAATCTGTTTTTTTTACATTTTTTTTTTTGGGGGGGGATATTTATTATAGCGAAAAGTACAAAATACTGCGTTTTCAAAATTCTTGCTTTTTATGCTTCTAGCGCAAAAAATAAAAACCAAAGAGGTGATCAAATACCACCAAAAGAAAGCTCTATTTGTGAGGGAAAAAAAAACCCATCAATTTTGTTTGGGTACAATGTTGCACAATTGTCACTTAAAGTGACGCAGTGCCGAATTGCAAAAAATGCCTGGTCATTAAGGGGCCAAATCCTTCCGGGGCTGAAGTGGTTAATGTTCTTGCGACTATTTTTCTCTTCGCATTGCATTTTACATTCACTTGGCAAAAGGCAACAAACAGAAACTAAAAATGCATACTCCAAACACTACAGGTATTTTGTTCTGTTTTAGGAAATGAAGAAACATTTGCATCGCAGTTTTTTTTTTTATAAAATAGATTCTTTATTATTAAAGGAGTTGTAAAGTCTCACGGTTTGTGCTGCAGCAGCCCCCCCCCCAGCCCCCCCTATTCTTACCTGAGCCAGTTTGTTCCAGTGACGAGCATGAGCCCAGAGGCCCCAGCCGCTGTCTCGGGTCATCATTGGACAGATTGATTGCAACAGGAGCCATTGGCCCCCGCTGCTATCAATCAAATTCAGTGACAGGGGGGCGGGGCTGAGTCCTGCTGTCTGTGTCAATGGACGCAGCAGGATTTAGGAGTGCCCCCATGGAAAGTGGCTCTCTGTGGGGGCACCAGATGAAGAGGGGCCAGGAGCGCCGCCGGGGCACCCCAGAAGAGGACAATAGGGCTGATCTGTGCAAAACCCTTGCACAGAGGAGGCAAGTATAACATGTTTGTTATAAAAAAACAAAACAAAAAAAAAAAACCCAAACCAACAACCCTCTTTACAATCACCATAAAAAGTATATGTAAACTAACTAAGAACTTCCCTTTTTTGCTCTTTGGTCTGTTAAATATACAGACTCTTACCCAGCTATCTGTGACCTCTAAAACATCTACCTCTTATGTTGGAGAGAAAAAAGGGAGAACCTTAATCAGGACACAGGAGAGGAGATTTACTAAAACTGGAGTGCAAAATCTGGTGCAGCTCCAAATAGAAACCAATCAGATTCCAGGTTTTATTGTCAAAGCTTAACTGAACAAGCTCAAGTTTAGAAGCTGATTGGATACAATGCACAGCTGCACCAGATTCTGAACGCTCCATCTCCCCCACAGTATCTATGAAGCAACTAAATCACAATTCCCATTTGCTCTGCACAGATACAAGATTCATCCTACAACTCTCCCTCCACCAATCACATGTGAGATATTCCGTAGATTGGGATCAGCTTATAAATTACACTTACCAGTCTGTGACGATAATGGCCGGTTGAGTTTTGTCCAAAATATCAGCAGTGAACCCCTCTTTCAGTAGGTCAATAACCTGGGACTTCTTGCAGGGTCTGCAAAGATCAAAAGATTTTAAATTTTTTTATTCCATATTTAGGACCTCAAGAAAATCATATACAACATGATCTATATACATTGCTAAACCCTCTACCAAAAATGTATCCTTCTCACACCTGGTTGCACACCCCAAATCCATCAGGGAAATGTCCCATTTGTAGACAAAAAAAAACAAAAAACCCCTAATAAAAAAAGTGCATTCTTGTTTGCATCAGCAAAGCATTGCAACTGCAATCAGTGGATGGTGGGTGCCATGCTTAAGTCTCTGCAGATTATTTCCCAGCCTCAGGTCCTCATGCACACTACTCCCCCAGGAATTATGTGCCTTCATTTACGGGTCTGGAGAAGTAAATGCTGGACATGTGCTCCATTAGTAACTCCAAGTCCTTTTTCATGGCAGCAGATGGGACTGGTGGGTCTCCATTCACATGTTTATGTGCCTTGTCTGAGTGGATAAGGTAGCTGTGTGGGTGATCCATGCAATTTAAATAAAAATACAGGATGCTATGGGCATAAGTACCCCATGATTGAGGCTTCGGAATGTGACCAATTCATAGTACACCCAAAATTTTGGATGAACATAAAACATGATCAGAAAGGTGGACTAAAGGAGTTACCTTTTTTTCATTTTGGAAGCAATGCAGGCCAGTCAAGTTTCTCCACCCCAAACTCGCTCATCTATGTCTTTATGGACCTGGCTTTGTGCACTTGTCCAAATCATTTGGTGGTGGGGGGGGGGGGGGGATTATGGTGTGGGGTTTTTTTTTTTCAGGGTTTGGGCTTGGCCCATTAGTTCCAGTGAAGGGAACTCTTATGGCGTCAGCATACCAAGACATTTTGGACAATTTAAGCTCCCAACTTTGAGGGAACAGTTTGGGGATGGCCCCTTCCTGTTCCAACATAACTGCGCACCAGTGCACAAAGCAAGGTCCATACAGACATGGATGAGCGAGTTTAGAGGTGGAGGAACCCAAAAGAGCACCTTTGGGATGAATTAGAGCAACAACTGCGAGCCAGGACTTCTAGCCCAACATCAGTGCCTGACCTCACAAATGCACTTCTGGAAGAATGGTCAAACATTCCCATAGACACTCCTAAGTCTTGTGGACAGCCTTCCCAGAAGAGTTGAAGCTGTTATAGCAGCAAAGGGTGGGCCAACTCAATATTGAACCCTACGGACTGATAGGGCGTACACACGGTCGGACATTCCGACAACAAAATATTAGGATTTTTTCCGACGGATGTTGGCTCAAACTTGTCTTGCATACACACGGTCACACAAAGTTGTCGGAAAATCCGATTGTTCTAAACGCGGTGACGTAAAACACGTACGTCGGGACTATAAACGGGGCAGTGGCCAATAGCTTTCATCTCTTTATTTATTCTGAGCATGCGTGGCACTTTGTCGGTCGGATTTGTGTACACACGATCGGAATTTCCGACAACGGATTTTGTTGTCGGAAAATTTTATAGCCTGCTCTCAAACTTTGTGTGTCGGAAATTCCGATGGAAAATGTGTGATGGAGCCCACACACGGTCGGAATTTCCGACAACAAGGTCCTATCACACACACGGTCGGAAAATCCGACCGTGTGTACAGGGCATTAGACTGGGATGCCTTTAAAGTTCATGTGCGTGTAAAGGCAGGCGTCACAATACTTTTGGTAATATAGTGTATCTTTATTATATAAGCGTCTCTAGAATCCAATCCCACTACCTAGAATATGTGACTTTCAAAACTGCAGGAGACTCGGAGTAGGTCGATGTTTCTTTTGGGGCTATTCGGAAGAGAATACTGGTATCGTTTATGATTTAGCAAGTAAAAGCTCCCCCTTATATGCTGGAGATGAGGAGGGGGGAGGCTTTATGCAGTCCAGCAAAGGATAACTGGGCAGGGCTGACACTTGTTGGAATTTCAGTGTAGTAGACACAGTTGCCAACTCAAACAGGCCATTAGGAGCCAAGCGCAGAGATGTAGTCAATGGATCCCCCCCCCCAGAGTTCAACCATCCCATGTGCCATTAGAAGTATAAAATGAAAATCTAAATAGTTTACAGCCTTTTTGTGTTAATGACATTAATGAAGGAAAATTGGCCTTACTGGTTAGAGGTTACAAAGTATTTTGTGACAGATGGATTTGGAAAAAGCTCTCCTTCACCTCCAGGCAAATCTTCAACCTTCCATTTACTACCACCATTTTCATCTATGGTCCAGTATTTTAAATCCTCTACAGCGGGGAACACAGAATGGGAAAACACATGTAGTTTAGACAACAAACAGCAAAAGTCATGTTTCTACCAATATAAATGTTATGATATAAAAGTAATTGTTAGGCACACATGGTGAAGTCCACTTTAATAACTTCCACAACCCAGAATGTTGAATTTGGGCTTCAACCTTCATACACTACAACATGAAGTTCTTGTTTTTTGTTTACAAATTACAAACATGTTATACTTACCTCCTCTGTGCAGTTGGTTTTGAACAGAGCAGCCCAGATCCCCCTCCCCTCTGGGGCCCTCCCTGGCGTTTATGGCTCCTCCCTCCTGCCGGGTGCCCCCACAGCAAGCAGCTTGCTATAGGGGGCACCCACGCCGAGCTGCTGCTCTGTGCGTCCATTCAGACATGGAGCCATGGCTCAGCCCCACCCATCTTTCCTCATTGGCTCACTGACTTTGACAGCAGTGGGAGCCAATGGCACCTGCTGCTGTCTCAGCCAATGAGGAGAGAGAGTCCCAGACAGCAGAGCCTCTTGTGCAACATTGCTGTATCAAGATGGGACCTTCTGCCTTCAGAACTACTTTAAAGTGTTACTAAACCCACAACAGTAAAGTCTCTGTATATACAGTATAGCATGCTTGTTCTTCTCACTGTGGAACCTAAGGGGTTAATCCTCCTGCATTGTGTAAAAAAGCAGTTTAAGCCTGTCCTCTCTGATCCTCCCCTTCTTCCACTGTCTCTAATCCATCTCCTGAGAGCACAGAGCCGTGTGGGCGCTCTGCACATGCTCAGTTTGGTGTGTATTGCTAGAGAGGTTTTTTTTCTCTTGGGAGAGTGCATGTGATCAGCACTGTCCAGACAGAGGGTCAGGGGTCCTGCAATCTCATAGGACAATCAGGGGAGAATGAAAAGCTTTAACCTGATAGAAGTCACAAGACTGCTATACAAGAAAAGGTATTTAGCAGTTTATATTTACTAAAATAATTGCAACTTGGATGTTTGCATATTCTTTAGGGCCAAAATGGTGCTGGAATCACACCAATTTAGTACAGGAACCTCTTCCAAAGTACGCCATGCTGAGTTGCATTGGGGTGAACGGGCACCATTGAAAACAACGTCTTTGTCATGCAATTCTGTGCAACTCAAGTTGCATCTGAAATTGCACCGTGTGATATATAATCATGGCAATTTACTATGTTTATTTCCTGTGCTCATCAGCTCCATCTAGAGGCAATGTGGTCAAATTTTCCAGGTTGAGGTATAGACCCCCCCCCCCCCAAGCAATAACACAATATAGGGGTTAAAGATGAAAACCCCACCTATTGGAATACATGAGGGGGACGGTGGGTGTGTGTGTGTGTGTGTGGGGGGGGGGGGGACGGGACGTAAACCTGGCTGTTTTTTTCTTTTGTAAATCTCTACATAACACTGCAGAGATCTCAGGATTATTGTGTATTGTATGTACAGGGAAACAAACCTCAATGGAGAGGAACCTCAACACAATCCTACAAAGTGCTTATTTTGTATCCTTACAAATACAGTAATCACCTGTATATCAAATAACATTGAGCTCTTCATGTCACAAATCACATTTTCTTTCATACACTCAAATAGGAATAACAATCTCACCTAGAGCGCATGAATTTTTGATCAAGTTGTTCTTCAGGCTAGATAGAAGAAAAATGAATAATTATTGGTGAAAGATTACCATTTAACCACTTCAATACCGGTCACTTAACCCCCTTCCTGCCCAGACCATTTTTCAGATTTTCATGCTACACTGTACCCAAACAGCTTTCTTTTAGTGGTATTTAATCACTGCTGGATTTTTATAAAAAAAAAAAAAAAATTGGAAAAAAGTTTTACTTCGTTTGTCAGTAAATTTTGTAACCAAGTAATATTTCTCATTCACTGATGTGCACTGATGAGGCGGCACTGATAGGCTGAACTGGTGGGCACTGATGAGGACACACTAATATGCTGCACTTATGGGCACTGATAGGCGGCACTAATGAGCATTGATGTGCAGCACCGATAGCCAGCATTGACTGGCATCGCTAATGGGCACTGATGAGTGACACTGTTGGATCTATATTGTAATCAGGTCACTGATGATCAGCACCCTGATTACATGCTTAGATGTCCCCCTGCGTGGAAATGCCGCTGATCGGCTCTCCTTGCCACACACTGTCAGTGTGAGGCGAGAAGAGCCAATTACCGGCATCTCTGTGTTGCCATGTGACCGGCTGTGATTGGACACAGACGATCGCATGGTTAAAGAGCCGCGGACACCTCCCAGAATGAGAGCTGCACTGCCCCGCCGTCATTTGATGGTGGGCGGGCAGCAGATAGTTAAACATCAGAAACATAATTTTCATGAACATACTTGCCTGCTTTGTATAATGGTTTTGCACAGAGGAGCCCCAATTCTCTTTTTTTGAGCTCCTGGCTCCTCCCCACTGCAGTGTGTCCCCACAGGAAGCCACTTGCTATGGGGGGCACTTGTGTGTGCTCGCTCCCGAGCCCTGCTCTGTGTGTCCATAAGACAGTGTGGGGTTCAGCCCTGTTCCCCCACATCCTCATCACTGGCTGCGATTAACAGTGGGAGCCAAAGTCTCCCACTGCTGCGTCTGAGCCAACATAGAGGTAGGGAGCCTGGAGAACAGCTGCTCTCATGCACATCGCTTGATCGAGATGAGGCTCAAGTAAGTACTGGGGGGGGGGGGGGGGAGCTGCATACTGAAGGATTTCTTACCTTCATACATGGAATGCATAAAAGGTAAAAAAATCTCCAGCCTTTAGAATAACTTTAAAGCAACTGGGAGCAATCATGTTTATTTTAAAAGGGTCACTCTTATTCTAGGTAGCTTCAAATTGCAGTGCCCCAAATTGCATTAATGAATTGAAGAGCAATTACCCCAATTTTTGGCCAAAGGGAAATCGACCATTTCTCGTCAAAATAAGTTTGTCAACATGTGACAGACCCAACAGGGACAGGGGACTGCAGGGTGGCCTTTTGCTTACTGACTATGGGCCCTGGCGTTTGAGAGGGCTCTATTCTTTGGGAGGTGTGTACGTGGAGGACCTTTAGAGTAGTTTTACTTTGGATTCAAGTCCATGTCTCCCTGAGACACAGACTCTGAGAACTGGAGGACCCAGATACAGATTTGGGGCCTCTGTTTTGTTGGGGGGTAAAGAACCAACAGCCCAAAACAGCTTTGGCTGCTTCAACCCCCTCCTAGACTCAGAAATTCAATACAGAAGATTACAATCGGCTCAAAACAACCTGATGCCGGGGTCTCCTGCTGTTATGTGTTATAATGTGTACCCGTGTTTGCCTATCCTGTCTAGGTGTGAAGGGTCTTTCTCCCATTGTGTGCCCCCTATCTGTGCATTCCCCTTGTTAATTGAGTCACCTATTGTTTCTGTCTGTTTGCTAATCCTCCTGGAGATTCCTAAGATTAGTCTTGTGTGGACTTTACCTCATTACTTAACCACTGTGGGATATTTACCCCAATGTGTAATATGTCTTTATTGTTCATGTGATGACTGGCCCTATTTATGAAGTGTATAAAAAAAAAAAATCCTTTTTGTTCTACCTCAATATCTTGTCTGCGTACAATGCTTGGGGTAACATGTTGGTATTAGCTACCGGTCTGCTGGAAGGGTTTGGAGGGCAGGAGGCACCCGGTCGGGGTGCCAGGCGCTGCGCCACACAACATTTTTGAGATCATCATAAACACTGTAGTATGCTTGCATTACAAAACCAATAAGTGCACCATCAGTTACAAACATACTCTACATATCTAGTTATTCAGCTAAACTGGACCAATCCTGTTGCCAGTGCAGTTTTTAGGCTGTGTTCGCAAAGGCTAAACACAGATCAGCCCCTATTGCTTTACCTCTCACCTTGTGACTTACAATATTGCATTCTGATTACTGGGGGAGAGGAGATGGAGGAAATGCTTCCTCCTGCCTGCAGCAAACTGACGACATCAACTTATCCTAGGCAAAGTCGCTGACTAGAGTTCAAGGATGGCTTTTTAAGAAAAGGTGGTATTTCTGAAACATATTATTGCCGAATATAATATGACTTATCAGAAATGCATTCATGCAGGCTTGTTACTGCAATATTTTCATGTGATAATTTCCTGTTAAGTCTTTGTAGCCTTGAGCTCTAGATATTCCAAATCTGGTTCTGGCTGAGAATTACTGTTCAACAATGTTATCTACTTCTCCCTATCCTGCATGGTGTGTGCACAGAAAATAGACCCCATACATCGTGTGTGATCAGGTCAATGGTAATCTCACCTATTTGTTGCCCACATATTTGCAGTCACAGTCTGAACAGGATCTCACGTCCACTATGTAAATGAAAAACATAAGAGAATTACAATCAGCATGAAAAAAAAAAAAAAAAAAATGTCCATACATACAGAATAAGAACAGATACCGAGAATTACACCCGGCATACAGGACAAGAGAAGTCGTACTGTGCAGAGCCCATACATACAGAAAAAGAACAGTCTTCTCCCTCTGTTCTTCCGGTGTTGACACAACATCCTCTCCCGCTCTAATGCTGGGTGTGCCACTACCCATGTTGGCATGGGGCAGGGTCACCGGAGGCCCGCCCCTTATGACATCCCCGCCCATCATGCCCGGGCAGTGACGTCTTAAGGGGAGGTCCTCTGGATGACATCACCCAGTGACCCCGCCTCATGCCAATATAAGTAGTGGCACACCTCGCACCCAGCACTAGAGCAGGAGAGAGCATCAAGTCAACATTTGAAGACAGCAGAGAAGACCACGCTCAAAAGAGTGAAAAGACAGCGGACAAGACCCGGCAGAGGCAGAAGACAGAGGGAGAAGAACCGCAGAGGCCTAGAAAAAACATTAGCGGAGAAGAACCGGAAGACGTCGCCAGAAGAGGAAGAAGAATTCAGAAGAGAAAACCCGGAGCTGCCTAATAAGTTACTTCAAAAACCTGTGTACTGTGTTTTATTTTTTTACACTTTTTTGGGTGAATGGGTAGCGGTACAATGTACCCCATACTCATTAATAGGGTGGGGGCCAGGATCTGGGGGCCCCCTTAAGGGGGCTTCAAGATTCCGATAAGCTCCCCACCTGCAGACCCTGACAACCAACAGCCAGGGTTTTTGGGAAGAGGCCCTTGCTCTCAACATGGGGACAAGGTACTTTGGGGTGGGGGCCCCCCCCTGCCCCAAAGCACCCACCCCCCCTATGCTGAGGGCATGCAGCCTGGTACAGTTCAGGAGGTGGGGTTTTATTACAGTTAATATATATTAAAGTGGTTGTAAATGTATTATTTTTTTTTTTTAAAAAACATCTCTATACTTACCAGCTCTGTATGATTGCCTCTTCCAGGGTCCCCCACCGGCGCTGCTGGCCCCTCCTTTGTCCAGTGACCCCACCGGAAGCTTCTCATGGGGACACTTGTGTGTGCTCGCTCACGAGCCAAGCTGCTGTGTCCATTTACTGGGCCCCACCCCCCGCTCCTTTATCACTGACTTTGATCGACAACAGCGGGAGCAAATGGTACCCCAGCAAAGCCAGTGAGACATGGAAGTGAGGGGAGAGAAGATGTGGACAGCGCTGGATCGAATAAAGAGCTTAAGTAAAAGGGAGGGTGGGGGGCATACTGATGCTTAAACATTTTTTACCTTAATGCAAGGAATGCATTAAGGTAAAAAAAAATAAATTTAGGCTTTAGAACCACTTTAAGTACAGCTTGCCAATGGAATTAAATGAATTTTTGTGTCTAGGACAGTGCTTTTTTCAGTCAAGGCACACCATTCTAAACTGTAAAAACGATTCTAATAGGTTTACATAATGCTAGTGGTGATTTATTCTTCCAAAGCAAATACATTTGTGCACACTGGTACCGACTAGTATGCTAATGTTTCCCTTCCTCAAATTTCTCCGTCCTATAGCTAATGTGACCCCAAAGTTGGAGAGAGGCAAGGGAGGGTTAACCTCTTCCTGCCCGGCCTATAGCATAATGATGGTCTGGCGGTGGTTCAGTGATCAGTGGTACACACCACTACACCGATGTCCGTAAAGAGCCTCTGAAGGAGGCTCTTTGCCACATGATCAGCTGTGTCCAATCACGACAACAGGAAAAGCCGTTGATCGGCTTTCTCACTCACGTCTGACAGACACGAGTACAGAAGAGCCGATCAGCAGGTCTCCTGACAGGGGGGGGGGGGGGGTCTGTGCTGATTGTCAGCGCAGCCCCACTGCAGATGCCCGCCCAGGACCACCAGCGATGCCCACAAAGGACCACCAGGAAGATGGCAATCAGTGCCCATCAGCAATGTCTGCCAGTGCCATCAGTGATGCCCATCAGTGCCACCCATAAGTACCGATCAGTGCAGTCTTTCAGTGTCACCCATGAGTGCCCATCGGTGCCACCTATCAATGAAGGAGAAAACTTACTTATTTGCAAAATTTTATAACAAAAAAAAATTCTCTTATTCAAAATTTTCGGTCTTTTTTTTTATTTGTTTAGCAACAAATAAAAACTGCACAAGTGATCAAATACCACCAAAATAAAGCTCTATTTGTGGGAACAATATGATAAAAATTTTGCTTGGGTACAGTGTAGCATGGCCACGCAATTGTCATTTAGACAGCGCTGAAAGCTGAAAATTGGCTTGGCCAGGAAAGGGGGTAAGTGCCCTGTATTGAAGTGGTTAAACAAGGAATGCTATAAGATTATGATACAGTAAAAAGAATTGCTAGTATCATCAGTGACCAAATTACTTAATTTTAATGAACTTGGGGACCCTGGGTGTCACACATACACGTACCCCTGTCCTTCACTCCAGGTGCTATGCGGACTCCGAGCTCCTCCGCTCCTAATATATCTACATCTCCGATCTACTTATCTCCATGTTTCGGGAAACCTCTTCCCCTTTCCTCTTTTCTTATTCTTCAAAACTCCTAGCAACCTTCTCTCGAGATTAAACAAGGTGATTTATTGTTATACTGTTGATGGTGACTAATTGAATTACGTGTGATTCGAGATTCTCTTAGGACAGTGACACTATGATGTCAATTACTAATAATCTTTACATTGTAAACAAAAAAAAATAAATAAAACAAGGATGCTATATAGACGACCGGCATGCTCCCATTGGCCATTAGGACACCTGCAGCTAGAAGGTTGTAATGGTGCACAATGAAAACCTGTGGCTTTGTATAACTACATTTTTGGGAAGCTCAAGGCACCCTGGTTGAAAAAAGGCTGGTCTGGGACATAAACAAAATGTAATTTTTTTTTTCACTACAGCATAGCCATGCAGTACATGAAGCAAACAGACCTGGGGGGGGGGCACACCCTAAAAACGTGTTTACATTCAAGATGGTGCTATTATAAGAAAACAGAGCAAAATAGATTACAGCGCACACATACAAAAATGACATTTAAATACGGCAAGGCTATTTAAAACACCTGAAAATATTCAAAAATATGGGGCTTTGGTCCCACCATATGGTCACATAGTGCTAAGCCCACTACTGCGTCACAGTACCCCATTATCAGTGGGTCCTACACTATCCATAGAATTTTTGTACTAGAGGCAATGAAGAAAAAAAAACAGTTTGTATCTTAAAGCATTCCTTAGGAATTGAGATGGACTCGGGTGAACAGAAACCAAATAAAGCTGCAGTAAAAGGAAACCTAAAATAAAACATATCAGTGGCAAAGTAGCTCAGAGTGGAAAGGATCTATCAGCAGATAAGAAAATGCCTGAAGTAGAACATTAGAAGACATCATACCTGGGATTTACTGCTTGGAAAGTTCCAGGAGGACAGATGCACACCTGTGTAAGTGAATGCTGCGAAGGTGAGTGATGTTCTCATGTTGGGGGTTTAAATAGAAGAAAAAGGTGCAGAAATGTGAAAAAGGGGGAGGAGAGCGGGTGCATGGGACCAATGAAGGATTAACACTGACTAGCCCTGAGGGAGAAAGGAAGGAAATACTTGGATGAAGATGGGGACACTGATACTGACAAACAACATTGCCTAAGGAGAGATTGCTTCACACATTTAACAACTTGAAGGCTTTTTCTTGCACTTTTTGGTTACAAGTTTTAATCAGTATTTTTTGCTAGAAAATTACTTATAACCCCCAAACATTATACTTTTTTTTTTTTAGCAGAATTAAATGGTGATCGTTGCAATTTATGTTGCACGGTATTTGTGCAGCGGTTTTGCAAACACAATTTTTTTTAAAAGAAATACACTTATTTATTTATTTATTTTTAAATCAAAAGTTGCGTTTATTGAGCATGTAAAGTATAATAACATTCGGGTGAAGAAGAAAAGAAAGAAACAAAAAAACAAAAAAAAGTGCAACGGGCACTACATACAGAGTGATCTTGTTGACATACAGTGCATCTTGACAAATTGCAAAAGAGAATTCTAGCATGTTACAATCTGTTGGATAATATGGCTGTATAAGCCCTATGGGGGAAGGTGTGAGAGTAGCAGGGAGAGCTAGGGGGGCGATCGACGAGGGGTGTCCTTAATCTTCAACAGTGCAGGTGGAAGTATCTTCCAGCCATCTATCCCATATTTTGTGGTACTTATTCGGACAACCCCTGTGGATGTATAACACTACTTTGTATGGGAGAGTACTGTTGACAGCTCTGATCCATTTTTGCAGCGTGGGAGGAGTCTCCCTCATCCACAGTCTATCTGCAGTCTGGCCAAAAAATACACTTATTTTTTAAATAATTTTGAAAAAAAATCAATACACAATAGTTACCCCAATTTTTCTTTAATGTGAAAGAAGATGTTACATCGAGTAAATTGATACCTAACATGTCATGCTTTAAAATCGTGCACGCTCGTACTATGGTACCTAACAATCTCCATAGGTGACGCTTTAAACGGCTTAGCAGGTTACCTGGTTAGAGCACTAGAATTATTGCTCCCGCTCTAACGCGATACCTCACATGTGTGGTTCGAATATTGTTTACATATGCGTGCGCAACTTGCGAGCACAGAGGGATGGGGGCGCTTTAATTTTTTATTTTTTATTTAACTTTTTATTTTTACACTTTTTTTTTAACCCCAGTCACCAACACTGCCCGAATGAATGACCAATCTACGCGGTCAAAGGCTTTTTCTGTGTCTGTAGACAAAGTAAGATAAGGTCTAGGGCCTGGGTACAGGCCCAGTAGATAAGATGAATGGCTCTGGGATAGTTATCTCGTGCTTCACGGCCTACAATAAATTACGTTTAATCTGAATGTATGACCTGGGGCATGAGGTGCGATTCACTAGTATCTTTGCCAGAATTTTAATGTCTGCGTTCAGCAGAGATATTGGGCGATAATTCTGCGCTAAAGTAGCTTCTTTGACCTCTTTCGGGAGTACCCTAATGTGTGCCAACAGGGCTTCTGGGGGAATTTGACTACCCTTCGTTATAAAAATAAAGTAACTACACATAGGGCCGAGTAACAGGGGGAGGAAACATAGTATGAGTATGAGTAACATAGCATGCCTTAGTATACTCGTCTGGGCTGATAAGAGATTCCAAGGCCATTGTTCTTCAGCTAGGGGCGGAATGCCAGACCCAGTCAAGTTTGCCTGAATGCTTGACAATCTAGAGGCCTGAGCCTCAGGGGTAACCTTTGCATCTAAAGAGTAAACTTGAGCGTAACAGTCGCAGAACAGGTAATTTTAGAAGAATGAGAGACTGCTTCCCCAGGACGTTTATGGACATGTATCTGAGCACGTCATTTATGAAGAGCTGTGGCCAGCATTCTGCCGCATTTGTTACCGTGTTTATAATATTTATGAGAAAGATAACAGCATTACCTGCTAACTTTATGATCCAGCAAGCGTGAAAAAAGGTCCCTAAGCTCAGTCAACTGTTTCACTGCCTGGGGGTCTCTGCGATGCTTATGCCGAAGTTCAGCCAGCTGAAGGTTGCCCAGGACCCTCTGAAAGTCTGCCTGATGTTCTTCCTTGCATCTAGATCCTTTTTAAATCAGTATGCCTCGCACCACTGCCTTGTGTCCCTCCCAGACCATCCCCTCACTTACATCATCGGTAGAGTTTCCCCCAAAGTAATACATGAGCGTATCAGAAACCCCTGCGACCACTGCAGCATCATCCAGGAGATTTTCGTTTGACCGCCAAAACCAGGCTCAGTGAGTGCCCCGCAGCAAGGTAAAGGTGGCGGAAACCAAGAAATTTGACATGGGATCCATGGATATGATCTCTATCTCTTACCCTAGGTTAACACCTATGCATTTTTTAGTACGTTTTGAAGAAATGCACTACAGTCCATTTAACATGGTTTCCTATGGTACACATTCACAGCTATGTGTTTTGTGGCTGGTGCGTTTTTGGAAAGGGTCAGGGACTTTTTTCCGCGTTTTGCGTGTAATAGACTTCGATGGAATCACACCAAAAACCCAAGTTTTGTATCTGAGGTGTGATTTTTGATGTGTTTTGCATTTTTATTTTTCTGTTTAAAACACTGTATATAGTTGGTTGCTAAGGAGGGGGCCAGGAAGCCAGCCGCCGCGTCCTTAACAGCCGATGAGTCATCAGCTGTCAGCGGGCTTCCCCGCTGAAAGTTGAATGTAAAAAGAAAAAAACGGCGTAGGGTCCCCCCCATAATCCATACCAGACCTTTATCTGAGCATGCCGCCCCGGTAATTCAGGAAAGGGAGGGGATGAGCAAGCGCCCCCCCTCCTGAAACATACCAGGCTGCATGCCCTCAACATGGGGGGGGGTCGGGGCTCTGCGCCCCCCACCCCAAAGCACCTTGCCCCCATGTTGATGAGGACAAGGGCCTTTTCCCGACAACCCTGGCCGATGGTTGTCAGGGTCTGCGGGCAAGGGGTTTATTGGAATCTGGAAGTCCCCATTAACAAGGGGACCCCTATATCCCAACCCCCCCTATGTGAATGGGTATCTGGTACATCGTACCCCTACCCATTCACCAAAAAAACTGTGAAATGTTAATAAAATACAAGAGCCTGCTTTTGACAAGTCCTTTATTAAATAAGAAGCCTGGAGCCACCTTCTCCCGGAGCCGTCATCTCCCTGTGTCATCTTCTGCTGTGTTCTCCCGCTGAGCTGTCTTTTTCCTCACCGCCGGTGTATACTTCATCACTGCTGGTTACCTGTTAGAAAGACAATTTCAGGACAAGATCGGCTTTTTTTTGTTTTTTTAGCGGGTAACTGGTGGTGACGAAGAAGACAGCGGTGGCGAGGAAGTAGACACCAGTGGCGAGGAAGAAGACAGCTCCGCAGGAGAAGACAGCACAAGAAGAAGATGACTCTGGGAGATGACTGTTCCGAAAGAAGCACCCACCCCCCCATGTTGAAGGCATGCAGCCTGGTATGGCTCAGGAAGGGGGGGGGGGCAGCTTGCTATATTTTCTATTTTCTGTTTTAAAAGAAATCCAATAAAATCAAATTTTGTCATAAATTTAAGCCAAAATGTATTCTGCTACATGTCTTTGGTAAAAAAAATCCCGTTAAGTGTATAATAATTGGTTTGTGTGATCACGGACAGATGTACGCAGATGATCATGTACAGATGTGCGTAGATGATCACGGACATCATGATCATTGGGACATATGATTTTACTGTTATACATGTGGGGAACAGTTGTTTTTACTGTGTGGGGACAGTGTTTTGGGGACATTGTGATTTTACATTGTGTGGGGACACTGGGCCGGTGATCAGTGTGTAAAAAGCTGTAAAAGACAGCTCATACTCACTGATAGGGATGAGCCGAACACCCCCCTGTTCGGGTCGCACCAGAACATGCAAACAGGCAAAAAATTTGTTCGAACTAAAAGTCTATGGGACACGAACATGAATAATCAAAAGTGCTAATTTTAAAGGCTTATAGGCAAGTTATTGTCATAAAAAGTGTTTGGGGACCTGGGTCCTGCCCCAGGGGACATGGATCAATGCAAAAAAAAGTTTTAAAAACGGCCGTCTTTTCGGGAGCAGTGATTTTAATAATACTTAAAATGAAACAATAAAAGTGTAATATCCCTTTAAATTTCGCACCTGAGGGGTGTCTATAGTATGCCTGTAAAGGGGCGCATGTTTCCCGTGTTTAGAACAGTCTGACAGCAAAATGACATTTTAAAGGAAAAAAAGTAATTTAAAACTACTCACGGCTGTTAATGAATTGCCGGTCCGACAATACACATGAAAGTTCATTGATAAAAACGGCATGGGAATTCCCCTCAGGTCTGGTATGAATATTAAGGGGAACTCCGGCCAAAATTTAAAAAAAAAATGGTGTGGGGTCCCCCTCAAAATCTATACCAGATCCTACAGGTCTGGTATGGATTTTAAGGGGAACCCCGCGCCAAAAAAAAAAAAAATGGCGTGGGGTCCCCCCAAAAATCCAACCAGACCCTTATCCAAGCACGCAACCTGGCAGGCCGCAGGAAAAGAGGGGGGATGAGAGAGTGCCCCCGCTCCTGTATTCATACTTAGTATGAATACACGATCTGTCCCTACTCCCCTGAAAGAACTGGGATTTATGTGTTTACACACACACATCCCCGTTCTCGTTCTGTAACGAGCAATTGCAGATTCCCGGCGGTCATTGTGCCCCCTGGACACTCACATCAGTTCCGGGAACACGCTCCGATGTCGGAGGCGTCTTAAAGAGCCGACATACAGCTATGAGGGCTCGTGCAGGGGAGCCAACCTGCCGCAGTATAACTGCGGCGGGTGGTCCGGAAACAGTTAAAATTTGCACTTTTGATTTTTCAAGTTCGTGTCTCATAGACTTCAATGGTGTTCGCACAAAGTTTTTGCCTGTTCACGGTGTTCTGGTGCGAATCAAACCAGGGGGGTGTTCGGCTCATCCCTAATCTTTACTAACACTCATTACCGACCTTTAGTTTGTTTCTTAACTACGCTTCTGCTTGATCCTAACCTGCAATCTGTTACCAACCTTTGGTTTGTTTACTGACTATGCTTCTACTTGATCCCTAATGCTCCATACACACGATCGGAAATTCCACCAGCAAAAGTTCGATGTGAGCTTTTGGTCAGAAATTCCGACCGTTTGTATGTCCATCAGACTTTTGCTGGTGGAATTCCTGCCAGCAAAAGATTGAGAGCAGGTTCTCTATTTTTCCGATCATCTGTACCAATTCCGACGCGCAAAATTCCTACGCATGCTCGGAAACAATTTGACGCATGCTTGGAAGCATTGAACTTCATTTTCTCGGCTCGTCGTAGTGTTGTACATCACCATAAATAGAAATAATTGCGTTGCGCTTAGGTATGTATCTTTGTAAACATTCACCCAATTGGTATCATATGCAAAAAATGCTATGTGCATGTGATTCAGATCCGAAATCAATTCCGCATATCCAAATCAAAAAACATTTTTTTAAAACTAGACGCCACTTATATTAAATCCAAAGTTCAACATGCTATGCGTGTAAATAAGTATGATGCTCACTTATTAATTCTGAAAAAACCCTGCAAAGATCAATGTGTAGGAAAAGTGCACAAAAGTGCCCTACGTATTAAATCCAAAGTGCAATGTGCAAATAATAAACTCTGCATACATCTATATATATATATAATATACCCACAATGATGATGCTCAATAAATTACAAATGAAAATTACAGATAAAAAACGTGCATTAAATAAAATATTATATCAATATCACATGCAAAACTCCAATAAAATCATATGGGTGACAGGTGATGTATAAACATATGAGTGATACGTGATGCTTTGAGACAATAACTGTCCTTTTCTGTAGAAAATTCTTCCAATATAGTATCACACAGCAACGTGCAGTGAAAAGTTTCAAAGTGAACTAAAGTGCATAAAGTGTTTCACAAAGAAATCCAATTGCTGAATCGCAGTGCCCAGATCATGCCGTGATGTGCCTCAGTGACCCCCAAAGTAGTTGCGCTCACCTTAGAGCGTGTGACACAGTGTTTAGCTGCGTCAATACACGCTATGGAGCCACCCCTGGGCTCAATGATAGGACAACAGATGATCTCCAGACAGGCTGTGTATGCAAGCCAAGCTTGAGCGGATTTCCGTCGGAACAACCATCCAAGATTTTTCAGACGGAAATTCCACTTGTGTGTTCGGGGGCATATTTGCTATATCTGCTACTGGATCCCAGCTTGCTCACCTCCTGGTAGGGCAGTTCTGAGGGCTGCGTTTAGGCAGGTGCCTACAAGGAGGATTTTGAGTGCAATTAAGCTAGTTGGTCTGCCCAGGCTGGGAAAGAGTTAAACATGTCTAGTTTCACTTACCAGGCTTTTTGAGCCCTGCCTTACTTAACCATGTATATATAAATAGGGGGGTGGCCGGGCCCAGAGAGAGAGCATGCACATGGCATATTGAGGAAGGGCTGTTACATCATGTAGACCCACAAGGTACTGGAGTTTAGGAGGAATCTGACAGCCTTGGAGCACACCAGTTATGGACTTCACCTTTTGAAGGTATGCATTGCACTTGTATTTACATTGCCACAAAAGTTTTCGGTAAAGTTAGTAAAACTGTTCTAAGCCTGGTCTGAAGTTACTTAAAGGGGTGCATGATGGTTTCTGGCTTATGTAAGAACTGAGCCTGTAAAGCACATATGGCGTACGTAGCAAGGCCACTACTAAAGGTTAATTTGACATGGGATTTGGAGATGGAGAACAGTTGCCACGGATAACCAAGTACTGGTGGGAAGTGTATTGCAGCTGGTCATAAAGCTTGGTACCTGCAACATACCTCAAGCAAGGTGTGTAGTAACAGAGGACAACACACTTCACTGCACACAGTGTACGGTTCATCTCTAAGCTGGGTTACCCCCATAATGTTGACTTTCACATGAATGCCGACCCACCTGGTCTTAGGTATTAATGAGCGCGCACATGGGAAGAGCCCCCCCGCCCTAAATCACCCTCCCTCCCCATCTTGATCCTGAGGGCATATGGCCTGGTATGGTTCAGGAGGGTGGGGAGGTGCTTGCTCATCCCCCCCCCCCGTTTCCTGACCTGCATGTTCAGGTAAGGGCCTGGTATGGATTTGGGGGGACCCCACATGGGTGTATTGTCAGGGGTCACAGTTGCGACCCCACCCATGCTCCAGGGGGTCCCGTGTGGCCCCCCTCTCACATTAGATGACCATCACAGATTTTGGAATCACTGACACAGGGAGGCGGTTCACCCGGCAGCGGTCCACACTGTTATATTGGGACACTCAGTAAAGGGCTCAGCTGTCAGGCTAGATAATGAAAAGCACATCACGGCAGACAGAGATCCACCCCCTCCCCAGCAGCCTATCCGGTGATCTCATTGGGGACGGTCTTGCACTGAGCATCACTGAGGGGTGGACAGGGCCAACTTAATAGGTATATTAAGGGGCCTCAGGTGCATGGGGGGCTCCTGCACTTTCCCATCCTTTAAGCTTTGTAAAAATGTACTGCTTTAACAAGTCCATGGGGTCGGCCGGGGGCTCAGCAGTGCGGAGAAGGCTGCCTGTCTCTCCTGTCATCCAATCAGTTTCAGTTGTCCCTCGGGGATCTTCCATATATCTACAGAGGCAGCAGGAGTTGATGGGTAGAGCCAGGGGTGTGACTGCCTCCTCCACTCCTCCCAAAGACTCATTTGCAGGCTGATCCCTTAGCTGAAGGTGGAGAAAGCGGAGAGAACATAGGAGCATCAGGGGCCTTCATCACTAGGCATGCTGTAAGTAGGGATGAGCCGAACACCCCCCGGTGCGAATAGACCAAAAATTTGTGCAAACACGCGAACCCCGTTAAAGTCTATGGGACTCGAACGTGAAAAATCAAAAGTGCTAATTTTAAAGGCTAATATGCACGTTATTGTCATAAAAAAAAGCGTTTGTAAGTAGGAGTCGTTTGTAAGTCGGTTGTTTGAAAATAGGGGACCGCCTGTGTATACTATACGGCCTGCCCTATACACTCTGCGGAAAATTGGGTCTTAGGTGTTGGTGGTACCAGAACACTGTAAGCCCTCACAGTTACTCTTGGTGGGCACTGGAACGGGCCCTGCTGTGAAATATTATATCAAGGATTGTAATTACATGCCCCTGTTAAACAGGGGCAGAAAACTTGGGCCTAGGGGCGGTGGTGGTGGTGGTGGCACAACACTGGAAAGCCTCACAAATACTTTTGTTGAGTGCAGGAACAGGCCCTGCTGTGAAATATTAGATCAAATGTTGTAATTACGCGCCCCTGTTAAACAGGGGCAGAAAAATTGGGCCTTAGGTGGTGGTGGTGGCACAACACTGTAAAGCCTCACAGATACTTTTGTTGAGCGCAGGAACAGGCCCTGCTGTGAAATATTAGATCAAAAATTGTAATTACGCACCCCTGTTAAACAGGGGCTGAAAAATTGGACCTTAGGCGGTGGTGGTGGCACAACACTGTAAAGCTTCACAGATACTTTTGTTGAGTGCAGGAACAGGCCCTGCTGTGAAATATTAGATCAAAAATTGTAATTACGCTCCCCTGTTAAACAGGGGCAGAAAAATTGGGCCTTAGGTAGTGGTGGTGGTGCCACAACACTGCAAACCCGCACAGATTCTCTTGTTGAGCGCAGGAATGAGCCCTGCTGTCAAATATTTGATCAAAAATTGTAATTACACGCCCCTGTTAAACAGGGCCTGGAAAATTGGGCCTTAGGTAGTGGTGGTGGTGCCACAACATGCAACCTCTCACAGATACTCTTGTTGAGTGCATGAACGAGCCTTGCTGTTAAATATTTGATCAAAAATTGTAATTACACGCCCCTGTTAAACAGGGGCAGAAAAATTGGGCCTTAGGCAGTGGTGATGGTGCCACAACACTGCAACTCCTCACAGATACTCTTGTTAAGCGCAGGAACGAGCCCTGCTGTTAAATATTTGATCAAAAATTGTAATTACGTGCCTCTGTTAAACAGGGGCAGAAAAATTGGGCCTTAGGTAATGGTGGTGGTGCCCTGAACCGAAAATATTCTTAGAAGCTATCATCATGAAAATTGAGGAGGAATAGGATAGTCACTCAGCATAATAGGATAGTTACTCAGCATATGCCATCTTCAAGGGATGCCACATCCATAGAAAAACCATTCGGTTACATCAGCATCAGGTGCTTGATAGCTGGTGATTCAAGACTGACTCATTTTTATGAATGTGAGCCGATCAACAGAGTCTGTGGACAGGCACACTCTGTGATCGGTTACAAAGCACTGAATGTGCGTTCAGAAAGAACGCTGGATGCAGGACAGGCCAATAGCTCAATTGCATATTGAGCAAGCTCTGGCCAGTGGTCCATCCTCAAGACCCAGTAACCCAGTGGATGTTCTGGTGGAAAGGTCTCCAAGTCTGATCTTGCCCCTAGATATTCCTGCACCATGTAATTCAGAAGCTGGCAATGGTTGCTGGAACTGATCAGACCTGGGCACTGAGGACTGAAGAATTACCTGAAGGCATCGGTCAGCCGGCCACCTTCTCCACCACTATTTCTGTGACTGAATGAAGCCTCAGCAACACATTTAATACCAATTTCCGCAATGTACTGCGTTTTTAAAAAAAATGTTTAAGTTTATGTGATTCTTTTTAAATTTGTGTATAAATAAAAGTTTACATTGATTTTTATGATTGGTGCCTACAAAGTCCATCTGTTTCGTTCTCCTGGGTATTTTTACCCCCCCCCCTTCCCCTTTTTTCTAAGACTTAAAATAGGACGTTGGCACTGCTCTACATATGAGACCTCCACAGTCCATCCTGTGATGAGATCTAATAACCCTTCAATCTTTCAGCAACACATTGTCCAGCACCAGGAAATTGTAACCTCCCAGGCTCTGGAAACGCATTGCACAAACCTTTCTGCAACGCCTCCCAAAGATCTTTCATCCTCTGCGAAGGCTGGTCAAGTTCTGCAACCTTACCCTTGTAACGTGGATCAAGAAGGGTTGCCAGCCAGTAATGATCCATTGATACCATGAATCCTAAAGTCCTTTCGCAGGCTTTGCAGGATCAGGGAGGCCATGCAGCATAGGTTTGCAGAGGCATTCGATTCTAAATCCTCTGGGTCACTAAGGATCACATGATCATTAACCACCTCCTCCCAGCTACGTACAACTCCATGGGTTTCTGGGGACTGCAAGCGATCCCTTGAAGACTGCTGCTGATGCTGAGTGTTATCCTCCACCTCCATGCTGACACAATCCTCCTCCTCCTCTTCTTCCTGTGTGATCGGCGGGCATGCAGGAATACTAGTATCTGGATAAAGGGGGCCTTGAGAGGTAAGGAAGTACTCCTCTTCCTCCCGCTGTTCTGCCTCAAGTGCCCTGTCCATTATTCCACGAAGCGTGTGCTCCAACAGGAAGACAAGAGGGACAGTATTACTGACGCATGCACTGTCACTGCTCACCATCCTCGTGGCCTCCTCAAATGGTGACAGGACAGTGCATGCATCCTTGATCAGTAGCCACTGGCGTGGCAAAAAAAAGCCAAGCTCCCCTGACCCTGTCCTGGTGCCATACTCACACAGGTACTCATTGATGGCTCCCTGCTGCATGTGCAGCCAATGCAGCATTGCCAACGTCAAGTTCCACCTGGTGGGCATGTCAAAAATGAGGCTGTTCTTGGGCAGGTTGCATTCTCTTTGAATGTCAGCCAGCCGAGCACTGCCATTATATGACCGGCGGAAATGACCACAGACTTTCCTGGCCTGCCTCAGGAGATGCTGTAAGCCCTTGTACCTGCTCAAGAACCGCTGCACCACCAAATTCAGAACTTGAGCCAAACAGGGAACATGGGTCAAGTGTCCCTGTCGGAGTGTGGAGAGGAGGTTGGTGGCATTGTCGCATACAACCATCCCTGGCTGAAGCTGGTGTGGCGTCAACCACCTCTGAGCTTGCCCCTGCAGAGCTGCGAGAATCTCTGCCCCAGTGTGGCTCCTGTTCCCTAAGCAGACCAACTTAAGCACCGCATGGCATCTTTTTGCCTGAGTGCTTTTGTAGCCCCTTGAATGCCTACGGAGCACTGCTGGTTCATAGAAGAAATCTGCAGAGGAAGAGGCCATAGAGGAAGAAGAAGAGGAGGGGGTGGAGGAGAGGGCTGTGGCAGAATAACCACTAGAATTTTGGAGGCGTGGTGGCGGAACAAGCTCCAACAATACTGAACCCTGTTCTGCATCCTTCCCAGCTGCCAGCAGAGTTACCCAGTGCACCGTGAAAGAAAGGTAACGTCCATGCCTGCTGGACCATGAGTCAGCAGTAACATGCACCTTACTGCTGACCGCCCTGTCCGACGAGGCCAAGACATTGCCTTCCACATGCTGCACATGGCCTTCCATGAAAAGAAATGGCGTTTGGGAACCTGCCACTGAGGTACCGCACATTCTACAAATTCACGAAAGGGGGCAGAGTCTACCAGCTGAAAAAGCAGCAGTTGCAGTGCTAGCAATTTAGCCAATCTAGCATTCAGACACTGAGCATGTGGATGGCTGGTACCAAATTTCTTTCGACGGTTTAGCAACTGGGGTAGGGAAATTTGCCTGCTAAAATCTGATGTGGGTGTACCACTAGAAGATTGGCCGCAAGTACTTGGGACACCTATTTCTATACCTTCATTCCTCTCAGTGGAGGTTTCTGAGAGGACTGGAGGTATAGTGGGGTTGGAGATCCCAGCTGATGAGAAGCAAGGAGAGGTCCACCTTGTTCTTTGATGTGGGTGCTGTTGTCAACGGACTGCATGGGAGGTCATCATATGTCTGGCCAAGCATGTGGTGCCCAAGCGGCTGCTGTTTTGGCCACACTTGATACGATTCAGACATATGTTGCAAACAGCAACGGTTCGATCTGCTGCACACGTGTCAAAAAAGGCCCAGACCAAAGAACTTTTCAAAATATGCGGGGAGTCAGCAGCACCCTGCACCTGCTTAGCTCTGCGGTGTGTTGCAATAGGGTGGCTGCCCTTAAGCTACCCCTGGAGGGCATCCTACCTCATTGGAGATGTGCCTCCCCCTCCTTCTCCTCTTCCTCCTCTTTTCTATCAGGCACCCAAGTTGAGTCAGTGACCTCATCATCCCCTCCCTCCTCGTCACTGGAGAAAACTTGGCAGTATGCTGCAGCTGGGGGAACATGACTGCCAGTTTCTTGACCTTCTTGGGCACCCCCTACCTCTAGGCTGACGTTACTCCCTTCCTCAACCTGGGTACCATCATCTGAGCCTTCAAATCGCTAAACATCCTCCTGCAGCATGTATCCGACACTGTGGTCGAATAGTTTGGGGGATTCCTCCGTGCATGATGGTGGGGCTAGGGAATGAGTGACTGTTGACATGGAGCCAATGGAATAGGCTGCTTTGGCAGCTGCATTGGCAGACAACCTACTCTGAGCCTGGGTGACAGAGGATTAGGAGGATGAGGATGGCTTTGTTATCCATTCCAATAACTCTTCTGCATGTTGTGGCTCAATAACATGGCCAGCTGCAGGAAGAAAGGACAAGCGTGCCCCACGGCCACGTGCTGAGGATGCACCGTGTCCATGACCAGCACTGTTGACTGTAGACACAGAGTCTGCTTGCCCTCTTTTAGTGGCCTGTGAGCGTCTGCCTCTCCTTGGTGGCCTTTCGGACATGCTGTAAATTTTGCTTAGCAAAAAAATCTACCAGGAAAGTAGTAGCAACCGCACTAGGGGTGCATTGTACTGTGTACACCAACAGAAGTTTAATAACAACTATGGGTGCACTGTATGTATTGTGTACACCACCAGGAAAGTAGTAGCAACTGCACTAGGGGTGCACGGTACTGTGTACACCAACAGAAGTGTACTAACAACTATGGGTGCACTGTATGTATTGTGTACACCACCAGGAAAGTAGTAGCAACTGCACTAGGGGTGCACGGTACTGTGTACACCAACAGAAATGTAATAACTATGGGTGCACTGTATGTATTGTGTACACCACCAGGAAAGTAGTAGCAACTGCACTAGGGGTGCACGGTACCGTGTACACCAACAGAAGTTTAATAACAATTATGGGTGCACTGTATGTATTGTGTACACCACCAGAAAAGTAGTAGCAACTGCACTAGGGGTGCATGGTACTGTGTACACCAACAGAAGTGTAATAACAACTATGGGTGCACTGTATGTTTTGTGTACACCACCAGGAAAGCAGTAGCAACTGCACTAGGGGTGCACGGTACTGTGTACACCAACAGAAGTGTAATAACAACTATGGGGGCACTGTATGTATTGTGTACACCACCAGGTAAGTAGTAGCAACTGCACTAGGGGTGTACGGTACTGTGTACACCAACAGAAGTTTAATAACAACTATGGGTGCACTGTATGTATTGTGTACACCACCAGGAAAGTAGTAGCAACTGCACTAGGGGTGTACGGTACTGTGTACACCAAGAGAAGTTTAATAACAACTATGGGTGCACTGTATGTATTGTGTACACCACCAGGAAAGTAGTAGCAACTGCACTATGGTTGCAGGGTACTGTGTACACCAACAGAAGTATAATAACAACTATGGGTACACTGTATGTATTGTGTACACCACCAGGAAATTAATAGCAACTGCACTAGGGGTGCACGGTACTGTGTACACCAACAAAAGTGTAATAACATCTATGGGTGTACTGTATTGACCACCAGAAAAGTATGAGCAATTGCACTATGGGTGCACAGCACTGTATACTGTGTACACCGCCTAAAGTATTTTAGAAACAGTACACCAGAAATGGCCTGCAGTGAGATATAGCTAAACTGTATGCATGGATATATATATATATATATATATATATATATATATATATATATATATATATACACGAGACTATCTGTATATATATATATATATTAAATACACTGCAGCTAATTGAATCACCTGCCTGCCTGAAGTATATTAGAAACAGTACACCAGGAACGTTCATCTTGCTACACCTCCTGTCTTCAGTTTAAATAGTGTGCCATGTAATAGGTGCGGTTGCGTGCTATTGTTCGGCGGACATTTTTGTGAAGATTTTGAGGACCGGAGCCTAGTGGGTTTACCCACTAGACTGTTTTGGCGGCCATTTGTGTGGAGATATTGAAGACCGAAGCCTAAGTTGCGTGCCTGCGCATTCATATTAGTAAGGGAAGACGGGGTCCGAGCTGTCAGCAAAGGACGTCACCCGTCAGCACTTGGCCGCGCTACCTCTTCCCCCACTTCCTGCTAGAATCTAAGCCAGCATCCGGGTCGTTGACATACCTGGAGTGCTGCTAATTGGTTTTTTAAAGGATTTCTGTGTATACATATACTGGCCACACTTTTAAACTGTGCTGTAACGGTTCAACACGTAATTTATAAAAATCTAGACAATTTAAAATTATAGATACAGATAATGACAAAAAGATTTTTAAATAAATAAAATAAAATACAAAGGGGGTATTTTATAAAAAGTTTGCTTGGGGTCCTACATACTCTGATACAAAAGGTATCCTTGTACCAAGAATCCATCAGTATTTATTTATGTGTGTTAAAACTGGTATTAGTATGTTATGCTGGTATAAAACTTTGATTTTGGGGGAGGACCAATGGTGTGTGTCCTATGGCTAAATTCAGTGATCGGAGTCACCATTGAGTGTTCTAGTAAAAAAAATTTTTTATATTATGTTATGGTAGGGGGACCTTCACATTCAATCCTATGTATATATTCCTAAGTGACCATTATCTTGATTTAAAATTGGTTTAAAATTAAATTAGAGTTAAAATAAATTAAATTAAAATGAGGTGAATCAATAAGTTTTAATGAAATAAATAAGTACGTTTTCCTGGGGGGGGGGGGTTTTCGGGGCGCATTTTTTCGCTATGGAGTAATTTCGTATTAGTATGAATATTAATGTGGTGTATTTATACTTTTTCTTTCCAATCTTGGAAATTATGAGATGGTAGATATTTAAAATATATGTTTGGATTCAGGGGTGGTTGCTTGCTCGTGGCTCTAAAAATTTGTAAGGAAACAATTTAAATCAACATCTATGTTCATTCCTGCTGGTTGGAGGGTGTCCAGTAGGAAGATCCATTTGGTCTCATTTTGTGAGATTTTAATTTTATTGTTCTCTCCCCTCCAGTGTCCTTTAATTTTGTCAATCCCGTAGAAGACCATACAGGACGGATCTTTATTATGGCAGTCTTTAAAATGCCTTGAGACGCTGTGCTTATGATATCCATTTTTGATATTTGTTATGTGTTCCCTGATTCTGACGTGCAACTGTCTGCGGTTCTGCCCACATATTGTATGTGGCACGGACATTCCAGAACATAAGTCACTTGGGTGCTGTTGCAGGTTATGAGCTCTTTAATGTTGTGTTCTTTTCCATTATTTGCTGATCTAAATGTTGTTATTTTCCTGTTAGTTTTTTTGCTACTTTTACACGGTAGGCACTTTCCACATTTAAAAAATCCTTTCAAGTTTTTTATTATTTTTATCTGCTTCGGTGGATCCAAGGCATTGTGCACTAATTTATTTCTGAGTGGTGGGGCTTTTCTATAGATGAAACTAGGCTTTCTTGGTAGTATGGAATTCAGAGTTTTGTCTGATTGTAGAATGGGCCAGTGTTTCTTAATTATGGACTCTGTGATTTTGTATTGTCTATTGTAACCTGTTAAAAAGGCCGTGTCCATATTTTTGTTCTTCTTCTTGATGTTACCAACTGGTTTCCCTTCTATTAGTGTATTTCTATCCATTTTCTTCACCTTATCCTTTAGGTTCATTAACTGTTTCTTGTGATATCCTTTTTCGACAAATCTGTTGATTATGATATCTGCTTGTTCTTCGTAATCATTTACGTTACTACAATTTCTGTGTATCCGCATTAGTTGTCCCTTTGGAATGTTTCCAATCCATTGGGGATGGTGGCAGCTGCTGGTTGGAATGTACCCATTCCTGTCGGTGCTCTTAAAGAATGTCCTAGTGTTTAGATATCCATTATTTTTATAAATCTGTAGATCCAGGTAGTTTATACTTTGTTTGTTCCAACTGCCAGAAAAAGAAATTCCGTATGTGTTGCAATTTATTTAGTCAAAGAAAGCTTGTAATTCTTCCTCCGTGCCCCTCCACACAATAACTTTATCGTCTATATATCGACGGTATAGTTTCAAATTTCTTCTCCTTATGCTGAAAACTTGTTCCTCCTCCCACCTGTTGAGAAATAGATTCGCTATGCTGGGGGCATACTTTGCCCCCATGGCCACTCCCTTTGTTTGGGTGTAGTAATCCCCTTTATGCCAAAAGTAATTATGGCTCATGGCCATTTGTAGGCCATCCGTGATATTTTTAATTTGTTCTCCTTTTAGATCAGTTTGCTTGTGTAGAGCCCATTCAACACTGCTGAGGCCATCATCCTGTCTGATATTTGTATACAGGGAATTGACATCTATAGTCACTAGAATATCATCTTCTTCTATCTTGAAGTCCTTCAATTCCTTAATTAATTGTCTGCTGTCCTTCAGGTATGATTTTCCCTCTGGTACGAGTGGTTGTAAGAATCCATCTAAATACGCTCCCAATCTGGAGAATAGCAATTCTATGCCACTGATTATTGGTCTTCCTGGTGGATTGGATTGATTTTTATGTATCTTGGGCACATAGTAAATCACTGGGGTTTTTGCTGTTTCTGGGGTTAAGTATCTGGCTTCTTTTTTTGTTAGTATTCCTTCTTTTCCCCCTCTTTGGATATATGCTTTCAATTTTTTCTCATATTCTCTTTTTGGGTTCCCTTTTAATTTCTTGTATGTATCTGATGTTCTTAGTAATCTTTCCATTTCTGTTTCGTAATCTTTTTTATTTAGTATAACTAGGCCTCCCCCCTTATTGGCCGGTCGTATCACTATGTTCTTCTTTTTCTCAATTTCTTTGATGGTGTTTCAAATTTTGGTGTTTTTTGTTTTATTTGGGTTAATTTTCCTTAGATCTTTCTCCATCATTTTTTTAAAGACTACTAGACTTTCATTTTGTTGTGTTTTGGGGTTGAAGATGGAGTTATTCTTCAAATTTGAATGTTTGTAATAGGGAATCTGCTGGTTTGTTTGATCCTTCTCTTTCCTCTTCAATGCAAAAATTTTTTTGATGTTTAGTTTCCTTACAAATTTTTGTAGGTCTATGTACACTTCGAATTTATTGAATTATTTGTCCGGAGCGTATTTCAGGCCCAAATCCAATACTTTCATTTCTTCATCATTAAAATCTATATCACTTAGGTTAAAAATGCTGCGCCCTAGTATTCCCTTCTTCTTTTTCTTAGTCCCCCCTCTCTTTCCTCTGTTTCGTTTCTTCTTACCCATTTCGGTAGTTTGTAGGTCTGATCTGTTCTCTCCTCTCGCTGTGTTTCCTCCTCCCGTTCTCTGTTCCTTGTGTCCATGTTTCTGGTTACCCTTGGATTCCATCCGTAATTTTGGTTTCTGTTGGGAAATCTGAAAGGCCTCCATTCCCTTTGTCCTCTGTAGATCAGACCTACAGACCACCGAAATGGGTAAGAAGAAACGAAACAGAGGAAAGAGAGGGGGGACTAAGAAAAAGAAGAAGGGAATACTAGGGGGCGGCATTTTTAACCTAAGTGATGTAGATTTTAATGATGAAGAAATGAAAGTATTGGATTTGGGCCTGAAATACGCTCCGGACAAAGAATTAGATAAATTCGAAGTGTACATAGAACTACAAACATTTGTAAGGAAACTAAACATCAAAAAAATGTTTGCATTGAAGAGGAAAGAGAAGGATCAAACAAACCAGCAGATTCCCTATTACAAACATTCAAATTTGAAGATTAACTCCATCTTCAACCCCAAAACACAACAAAATGAAAGTCTAGTAGTCTTTAAAAAAATGATGGAGAAAGATCTAAGGAAAATTAACCCAAATAAAACAAAAACCACCAAAATTTGGAACACCATCAAAGAAATTGAGAAAAAGAAGAACATAGTGATAGGACCGGCCGATAAGGGGGGAGGCCTAGTTATACAAAATAAAAAAGATTACGAAACAGAAATGGAAAGATTACTAAGAACACCAGATACATACAAGAAATTAAAAGGGAACCCAAAAAGAGAATATGAGAAAAAATTGAAGGCATATATCCAAAGAGGGGAAAAAAGAGGAATACTAACAAAAAAAGAAGCCAGATACTTAACCCCAGAAACAGCAAAAACCCCAGTGATTTACTATGTGCCCAAGATACATAAAAATCAATCCAATCCACCAGGAAGACCAATAATCAGTGGCATAGAATCGCTATTCTCCAGATTGGGAGCGTATTTAGATGGATTCTTACAACCACTCGTACTAGAGGGAAAACCATTAAACCAAATTGTACACACGCTGCGCTTATCAAAATAAAAAATAAGAAATTTCCACTAAAATATTAATAAAGTGATATTGTGCCTAACATATACAAAATCTATTAATAACTATTAATACTATACTATACGTTAATGTGCAATAAATTCCAATGAATGAATAAATAGGTAAAAGTGCTCCAATAAGCCTGTGTATTGCAAATATTCCACAAAGCTTGTGCAATTTTAAAACATTAATAGATAATTCAACACAAACATCCATGCGATTTAGTGTTGCATCCAAGCTTATCAGTACTGATTCTATGCAATATGGTGTTAGTGCAATGTTCGAACAATAAAAAGTTAAAAAATACAAAAAAACGCATCCATACGATTTGGTGCTACATCCATGTGATTCTATTCAATTCAGTGCTGTGTTGCTGTGCAATGATTAAATTAACAGTCCGATTTAGTGTTGCATCCATGCATTTCAGTGCTGCATCTATGCAATATAGTATTAGTGCAATGTTCAAACAATAAAAAGTTAAAAAAGACAAAAAAATGCATCCATGCGATTTGGTGTTGCATCCATGTGATTCTATGCAATTCAGTGCTGTGTTGCTGTGCAATGATCAAAATAACAGTTCACAGATCTTCCACAATACATTCATGTGTAATGGTGAACACAAACTAAAGTGCTGTGTGCTCATACAAGTGCTTCCCCCCAGGTGATAGCCCCTCACCTTAGGGCGTGCGACCTTGCAATTAAGCTTGGTCAGAATGCGTCTTAGAACCTCTCTGGGTTTGATGTTATATGCAGGGTCCTGGATCGATTTGCACTGGTGCTTCTGTTCCTCACAGCAGTCCCATTTGTACCTCATTATATCAACATAAAAAGGACTTCATGGTGCAGTATGTAGTAAATTTATTAAAATCATAAACAAATCCCGCAATGGGCACTCACAGTAACAAGGTGCTTAAGGGCGCCACACTAAAACAGCAGAGACGAACGGGCAACAGCGGCCGGTATGGGGTGGCGTGCTAATCTGTCCCAACAGGTTGTATGTATAACGTTCCGTCCTGTCCCCTTCCCCTACGCGTGTTCGATACAAGGGGTATTTCGTATCTTCATCAGGGGGTGATTTGATTGGATGGTGAACCTGTCAATTAATATATCCTCTCCATGGCCATTTTGTTGTGGCCTGCTGACACTCTAGTAAGCAATCAATGTGTTTCTATGGGAGAAACGTCTATATGCAAAAATAGATGGATACAAATGGCAAAAGATAATAGCCATGGATTCCCCATTTTGCCTGATATATATAGTAAAAACATTTAACAATGATATTACTACGTTAAACGAGTTATTATTCGTATGAGCTTTGGATTTTTATTTTTATTTTTTATTTTATATTTTTTTATTTGTTATGTTTATTCTTAATTTTTAACCTCTTACATAAAATTCTATATTATATTGTCGTTTTGTAGATTTACTATGTTACATCTCTCACAGCAACTGGTTTACATAGGGGGTGCCGATCTAATCGTCCCACGTCCGTCCTGAGTAGTTTAACGTAGTAATATCATTGTTAAATGTTTTTACTATATATATCAGGCAAAATGGGGAATCCATGGCTATTATCTTTTGCCATTTGTATCCATCTATTTTTGCATATAGACGTTTCTCCCATAGAAACACATTGATTGCTTACTAGAGTGTCAGCAGGCCACAACAAAATGGCCACGGAGAGGATATATTAATTGACAGGTTCACCGTCCAATCAAATCACCCCCTGATGAAGATACGAAATACCCCTTGTATCGAACACGCGTAGGGGAAGGGGACAGGATGGAACGTTATACATACAACCTGTTGGGACAGATTAGCACGCCACCCCATACCGGCCGCTGTTGCCCGTTCGTCTCTGCTGTTTTAGTGTGGCGCCCTTAAGCGCCTTGTTACTGTGAGTACCCATTGCGGGATTTGTTTATGATTTTAATAAATTTACTACATACTGCACCATGAAGTCCTTTTTATGTTGATATATTGAGGTACAAACGGGACTGCTGTGAGGAACAGAAGCACCAGTGCAAATCGATCCAGGACCCTGCATATAACATCAAACCCAGAGAGGTTCTAAGGCGCATTCTGACCAAGCTTAATTGCAAGGTCGCACGCCCTAAGGTGAGGGGCTATCACCTGGGGGGGAGCACTTGTATGAGCACACAGCACTTTAGTTTGTGTTCACCATTACACATGAATGGATTGTGGAAGATCTGTGGACTGTTATTTTGATCATTGCACAGCAACACAGCACTGAATTGCATAGAATCACATGGATGCAACACCAAATCGCATGGATGCGTTTATTTGTATTTTTTAACTTTTTATTGTTTGAACATTGCACTAATACCATATTGCATAGATGCAGCACTGAAATGCATTGATGCAACACTAAATCGGACTGTTAATTTAATCATTGCACAGCAACACAGCACTGAATTGAATAGAATCACATGGATGTAGCACCAAATCGCATGGATGCGTTTTTTTGTATTTTTTAACTTTTTATTGTTCGAACATTGCACTAACACCATATTGCATAGAAGCAGTACTGATAAGCTTGGAGGCAACACTAAATCGCATGGATGTTTGTGTTGAATTATCTATTAATGTTTTAAAATTGCACAAGCTTTGTGGAATATTTGCAATACACAGGCTTATTGGAGCATTTTTACCTATTTATTCATTCATTGGAATTTATTGCACATTAACGTATAGTATAGTATTAATAGTTATTAATAGATTTTGTATATGTTAGGCACAATATCACTTTATTAATATTTTAGTGGAAATTTCTTATTTTTTATTTTGATAAGTGCAGCGTGTGTACAATTTGGTTTAATGATTTTCCCTCTGGTACGAGTGGTTATAAGAATCCATCTAAATACGCTCCCAATCTGGAGAATAGCGATTCTATGCCACTGATTATTGGTCTTCCTGGTGGATTGGATTGATTTTTATGTATCTTGGGCACATAGTAAATCACTGGGGTTTTTGCTGTTTCTGGGGTTAAGTATCTGGCTTCTTTTTTTGTTAGTATTCCTCTTTTTTCCCCTCTTTGGATATATGCCTTCAATTTTTTCTCATATTCTCTTATTGGGTTCCCTTTTAATTTCTTGTATGTATCTGGTGTTCTTAGTAATCTTTCCATTTCTGTTTCGTAATCTTTTTTATTTAGTATAACTAGGCCTCCCCCCTTATCGGCCGGTCCTATCACTATGTTCTTCTTTTTCTCAATTTCTTTGATGGTGTTTCAAATTTTGGTGTTTTTTGTTTTATTTGGGTTAATTTTCCTTAGATCTTTCTCCATCATTTTTTTTAAAGACTACTAGACTTTCATTTTGTTGTGTTTTGGGGTTGAAGATGGCGTTAATCTTCAAATTTGAATGTTTGTAATAGGGAATCTGCTGGTTTGTTTGATCCTTCTCTTTCCTCTTCAATGCAAACATTTTTTTGATGTTTAGTTTCCTTACAAATTTTTTGTAGGTCTATGTACACTTCGAATTTATCTAATTCTTTGTCCGGAGCGTATTTCAGGCCCAAATCCAATACTTTCATTTCTTCATCATTAAAATCTACATCACTTAGGTTAAAAATGCCGCCCCCTAGTATTCCCTTCTTCTTTTTCTTAGTCCCCCCTCTCTTTCCACTGTTTTGTTTCTTCTTACCCATTTCGGTGGTCTGTAGGTCTGATCTACAGAGGACAAAGGGAATGAAGGCCTTTCAGATTTCCCAACAGAAACCAAAATTACGGATATAATTCAAGGGTAACCAGAAACATGGACACAAGGAACAGAGAACGGGAGGAGGAAACACGGCGAGAGGAGAGAACAGATCAGACCTACAAACCACAAGCAAATTGATCTAAAAGGAGAACAAATTAAATATATCACGGATGGCCTACAAATGGCCATGAGCCATAATTACTTTTGGCATAAAGGGGATTACTACACCCAAACAAAGGAAGTGGCCATGGGGGCAAAGTATGCCAACCAGCAGCTGCCACCATCCACAATGGATTGGAAACATTCCAAAGGGACAACTAATGCGGATACACAGAAATTGTAGTAACGTAAATGATTACGAAGAACAAGCAGATATCATAATCAACAGATTTGTCAAAAAAGGATATAACAAGAAACAGTTAATGAACCTAAAGGATAAGATGAAGAAAATGGATAGAAATACACTAATAGAAGGGAAACCAGTTGTTAACATCAAGAAGAAGAACAAAAATATGGACACAGCCTTTTTAACAGGTTACAATAGACAATACAAAATCACGGAGTCCATAATTAAGAAACACTGGCCCATTCTACAATCAGACAAAACTCTGAATTCCATACTATTAAGAAAGCCTAGTTTCATCTATAGAAAAGCCCCACCACTCAGAAATAAATTAGTGCACAATGCCTTGGATCCACCGAAGCAGATAAAAATAATAAAAAACTTGAAAGGATTTTTTAAATGTGGAAAGTGCCTACCGTGTAAAAGTAGCAAAAAAACTAACAGGAAAATAACAACATTTAGATCAGCAAATAATGGAAAAGAACACAACATTAAAGAGCTCATAACCTGCAGCAGCACCCATGTGACTTATGTTCTGGAATGTCTGTGCCACATACAATATGTGGGCAAGACGACAAGACAGTTACACGTCAGAATCAGGGAACACATAACAAATATCAAAAATGGATATCATAAGCACAGCGTCTCAAGGCATTTTAAAGACTGCCATAATAAAGATCCGTCTTGTATGGCCTTCTACGGGATTGACAAATTTAAAGGACACTGGAGGGGAGAGAACAAGAAAATTAAAATCTCACAAAATGAGACCAAATGGATCTTCCTACTGGACACCCTCCAACCAGCAGGAATGAACATAGACGTTGATTTAAATTGTTTCCTTACAAATTTTTAGAGCCACGAGCAAGCAACCACCCCTAAATCCAAACATATATTTTAAATATCTACCATCTCATAATTTCCAATATTGGAAAGAAAAAGTATAAATACACCTCCAGGAAAACGTACTTATTTATTTCATTAAAACTTATTGATTCACCTCATTTTAATTTAATTTATTTTAAGTCTAATTTAATTTTAAACCAATTTTAAATCAAGATAATGGTCACTTAGGAATATATACATAGGATTGGATGTGAAGGTCCCCCTACCATAACATAATATAAAAATTTTTTTTTACTAGAACACTCAATGGTGATCACTGAATTTAGCCATAGGACACACACCATTGGTCCTCCCCCAAAATCAAAGTTTTATACCAGCATAACATACTAATACCAGTTTTAACACACATAAATAAATACTGATGGATTTGTTGTACAAGGATACCGTTTGTATCAGAGTATGTAGGACCCCAAGCAAACATTTTATAAAATACCCCCTTTGTATTTTATTTTATTTATTTAAAAATCTTTTTGTCATTATCTGTATCTGTAATTTCAAATTGTCTAGATTTTTATAACTTACGTGTTGAACCATTACAGCACAGTTTAAAAGTGTGGCCAGTATATGTATACACAGAAATCCTTTAAAAAACCAATTAGCAGCACTTCAGGTACGTCACCGACCCGGATGCTGGCTTAGATTCTAGCAGGAAGTTCGGGAAGAGGTAGCGTGGCCGAGTGCTGACGGGTGACTTCCTTTGCTGACAGCTCGGACCCCGTCTTCCCTTACTATGAATGCACAGGCACGCAACTTAGGCTTCGGTCGTCAATATCTCCAAACAAATGGCGGCCAAAACAGTCTAGTGGGTAAACCCACTAGGCTCCGGTCCTCAAAATCTTCACAAAAATGGCCGCCGAACAATAGCACGAAACCGCACCTATTACATGGCACACTATTTAAACTGAAGACAGGAGGTGTAGCAAGATGAACGCCCTAGTAGAAGTCTGATGACGAAACACGCGTAGGGCAGGTTCACAGACGTCTTGCAGCACCTCTAGCAAAGCTATTTTTCTTATGCTCGTTTTTATCATTTCAAATGTGAGTACAATATTTTATTAAGCTTTAATAAAGGTTCCTATACGGTTTTACGCTATGGGCATCCCTCCTTTCTTTCATATGTAATACACCAAAACAACATGTAAAGCAAAGTCGGGAGACATCCATGATTGCTACACAGTGGCAGATACTATGACTGCCTGCACCCCTGCAGGGGAAAGAAAATCCGGTGAGTGCAAGCAGTATCAGAGCATGCAGATAAGGCACTAATAAAGAGCCAGCACCTGGATAAGAAGTTTTCCTACAGAAATTTGTTTCCTAGAGATTGAACATCTCAAAACACTTCAAAAAAAGAACTTTTTTTCCACAACTAATGTAATTTTTCCTATCCAATAACACATGTGTGGGACCAATCACTGCCTTCAGGATTTCTAAGGGCGTAAATTTTTGATTTTACTCCTCACTACCTATCACAGTTTTGAAGGCCATAAAATGCCCAGATGGCATAAAACCCCCCCAAATGACCCCATTTTGGAAAGTAGACACTCCAAGCTATTTGCTTTGAGGCATGTTGAGTCCATGGAATATTTTATATTTTGACACAAGTTGCGGGAAAGTGACAATTTTTTTTTTGTTTGCACAAAATTGTCACTAAATGATATATTGTTCACACAGGCCATGGGCATATGTGGAATTGCACCCCAAAATACATTTAGCTGCTTCTCCTGAGTATGGGGATACCACATGTGTGGGACTTTTTGGGAGCCTAGCCGCGTACGGGGCCCTGAAAACCAATCACCGCCTTCAGGATTTCTATGGGTGTAAATTTTTGATTTCACTCTTCACTGCCTATCACAGTTTCGGAGGCCATGGAATGCCCAGGTGGCACAAACCCCCCCAAATGACCCCATTTTGGAAAGTAGACACCCCAAGCTATTTGCTGAGAGGCATGGTGAGTATTTTGCAGCTCTCATTTGTTTTTGAAAATGAAGAAAGACAAGAAAAAAAAATGTTTTTCTTTTTTCAATTTTCAAAGCTTTGTGACAAAAAGTGAGGTCTGCAAAATACTATACACTAAAAACACTAAAACACTATACCTCTCAGCAAATAGCTTGGGGTGTCTACTTTCCAAAATGGGGTCATTTGGGGGGGGGGTTGTGCCACCTGGGCATTCCATGGCCTCCGAAACTGTGATAGGCAGTGAAGAGTGAAATCAATAATTTACGCCCTTAGAAAGCCTGGTTTTCGGGGTCCCGTACGAGGCTAGGCTCCTAAAAGTCTCACACATGTGGTATCCCCGTACTCAGGAGAAGCAACAGAATGTATTTTGGGGTGTAATTTCACATATTCCCATGGCATGTTTGAGCAATATATCATTTAGTGACAACTTTGTGCAAAAAAAAAAAAAAATTGTCTCTTTACCGCAACTTGTGTCACAATATAAAATATTCCATGGACTCAACATGCCTCTCAGCAAATAGCTTGGGGTGTCTACTTTCCAAAATGGGGTCATTTGGGGGGGTTTTGAACTGTCCTGGCATTTTATGCACAACATTTATATGTCACACATCACCCACTCTTCTAACCACTTGAAGACAAAGCCCTTTCTGACACTTTTTGTTTACATGAAAAAAATTTTTTTTTTGCAAGAAAATTACTTTGAACCCCTAAACATTATATATTTTTTTAAAGCAAATGCCCTACAGATTAAAATGGTGGGTGTTTCATTTTTTTTTTCCACACAGTATTTGCGCAGCGATTTTTCAAACACATTTTTTGGGGAAAAAACAAACTTTTTTAAATTTTAATGCACTGAAACACACTATATTGCCCAAATGTTTGATGAAATAAAAAAGATGATCTTCGGCCGAGTACATGGATACCAAACATGACATGCTTTAAAATTGCGCACAAATGTGCAGTGGCAACAAAATAAATACATTTTTAAAAGCCTTTAAAAGCCTTTACAGGTTACCACTTTAGATTTACAGAGGAGGTCTACTGCTAAAATTACTTCCCTCGATCTGGTGATACCTCACATGCATGGTGCAATTGCTGTTTACATTTGACGCCAGACCGACGATTGCGTTTGCCTTAGAGCAGGGGGGGACAGGGGTGATTTTTTTTTTCTTTATTATTTTTTTGCGTTTTTATCTTATTTTTAAACTGTTCCTTTCATTTTTTTTTAAAAATCATTTTTATTGTTATCTCAGGGAATGTAAATATCCCCTATGATAGCAAAAGTAGTGACAGGTACTCTTTTTTGAAAAAATTGGGGTCTATTAGACCTAGATCTCTCCTCTGCCCTCAAAGCATCTGACCACACCAAGATCGGTGTGATAAAATGCTTTCCCAATTTCCCAATGGCGCTGTTTACATCCGGCGAAATCTAACTCATAAAATGCTTGTAGCTTCCGGTTTCTTAGGTCATAGAGATGTTTTGTCTCTGATCAGCTCTATGGTCAGCTGGCTGAATCACCGGCTGCATTCTCAGGTTCCCTGTTGAGACAGGAGAGCCAGAGAAAAACACGGAAGACGGTGGGGGGGGGGGCATTCCCTCCCACTGCTTGTAAAAGCAGTCTAGAGGCTAATTAGCCACTAGGATTGCTTTTACATGAAAGGCGACCGCTGGCTGAAAAGAATGATACCAAGATGATACCTAAACCTGCAGGCATCATTCTGGTTTAACGACTCAAAGTCGTGAATGGCGTACCTGAAGACAAAAAAATGGTTAACAATAAAGCACAGTAAACGGTAAAGTATAAAAAATTGCATACCTGAAAGGCAAGCATGATAAAACATAATAACAATAAAACATTGCAGAATAGAATACAGTAAAAAAGAGCAGAACAATAGAGAGAGAATAGAGAGAGAGAGAACAATAAAATAACAGCTATTTTTTTTATTTTATATTTTTTTGTGTTTTTTTTTTTACACTTTTTTTTGTAACTGTAACTTTTATAACTGTAACCGGTTCCAGGTTGGCATCTTGGGAGACCCTGTGAAAGTGTGCCTAGTCTGTGGAATGCTGTACCCTACGCTAATACTCAACTAGTGAATGGTAGCGTTCAAAACATTCACCAATGCAAAGACCAGGATTGTCAGGACAGGAGGGAAAATAATAGCGGGTGTCACGCCTATATCCGTGCTATGCTGCAGACACAACATCTTTTTTGAGGGGGTTCGCTGGGTAGGGGTACTCGGGAGGACATAAAGAAAATGTCTCTCATGTAGCCGACTGCATTTGGTTGGGGATGTGAATGGGGGAAGTACGGGCGCTGCAGAAGTGGTGGGTTCCCAATTAGGATTGGCGAATGCAGCAGGAAGGGCATTATGGACACGACGGGCCTGTGTTTGTCTTCTTCTTGGTGGCAGCGGGACACTACTTGTGCTTGCCACCTCACCAGCTTGAACTGCACTTATGGGACTCGCCACGTCACCAAGTGTTACTGCAGTGCTGGTTTGACTACGACCGGGGTGTACTAGGCCGCTGGTGCTTGCCAGTTCACCAAAACGCTACCAAAAAAAAACTGTTAGCGATTGCAGGGATCAGGCCTGACTCTCCGAACGCTGCAGTTATGCGTTTAGTGTTTTGTAAGTGTCAGTGATCGATCGATACTGCACTTGGGTGGGCTGGGCCGGGCTGGGCCAGGCAGAGGGGCAAAACGCTGGTGCTAGCAGGTATCTGGGCTGATCCCGCTAACACTGCATTTTTGGGAACCCTAAACTGCTGGGGACGCCAGTATAGATCTGATCGGATCAGATATTGATCCGTTCAGATACTATACCACTAAGGGAGGTGTACGGTGCGTGCGTGGGTGTTAGCGGTACTGGCACTAACCTGACGCTGCCTGGGGCTGGTGCTTGCCAGTTCACCAAAACGTTACCAAAAAAACTGTTAGTGATCGCAGGGATCAGGCCTGACTCTGCGAAAGCTGCAGTTATGTGTTTAGTGTTTTGTAAGTGACAGTGATCGATCGATACTGCACTTGGGTGGGCTGGGCCGGGCGGAGGGGCAAAACGCAGGTGCTAGCAGGTATCTGGGCTGATCCCGCTAACGCTGCGTTTTTGGGAACCCTAAACTGCTGGGGACGCTAGTATAGATCTGATCGGATCAAATATGAATCCGTTCAGATACTATACCACTAAGGGAGGTGTACGGTGCGTGCGTGGGTGTTAGTGGTACTGGCGCTAACCTGACGCTGCCTGGGGCGACGCATATCACCGCCGGGCGATCAGGGGGCTAAACCTTTATTCGGTAATAAACGGCGGGTGCCCTGACACTATAAAAAATAAACGAACTAACCAGCGTCACCAGTAACAGTTAAACAGTGATCAGTGGTTAAAGGGTTAACTAGGGGGCAATCAAGGGGTTAAAACCTTTATTCGGTAGTATATGGGGGTCCCTGTCACTATAAAACGCTGACGGCGAACCTAAATATTTACCTCCCTAACTAGCGTCAGTGACACTAATACAGCGATCAGAAAAATAATCGCTTAGTGACACTGGCGACGGGGGGTGATCAAGGGGTTAAAACTTTATTAGGGGGGTTAGGGGGGTATCCTAGACCTAAAGGGGGCTAACACTAACTGCCCTACCACACTAACTGTCACAAACTGACACCAATGCAGTAATCAGAAAAAAAAACTGCTTGGTGTCAGTGGCGGGGGGGGGGGGGGTGATTAGGGGGTGATCGGGGGGTAAAGGGGGGTGTAAAGTATGCCTGGCATGTTCTACTGTGTGTGTGTGTGTTGTGCACTCACTCGGATGTCTTCTCTCCTTGGCGCCGGAACGGAAAATACCGAGCCGAGGAGAGATGACATCACGTCCCCTGCCTCTGTGTACTATACAGAGGCAGGGGAAGATTCTCATTGTCTGGGAGCGATCGCGAGGGGGGGGCATGAATGGATGGCCTCCCCCTCATCTCTCAACGCTCCCAGACCAAAGCCGACTGCCTCGGGCACCGGGGGGGGGGTCCGATCGGAACCCCCCGCCCGCGGCAAGCAATCACGTGCCAGGTACGTGATTTTGCCTGCCCGTGCCATTCTGCCGCAGTATATCTGCGTTAGGCGGTCGGCAAGTGGTTAAATACACTGCAGCTAACTGAATCACCTGCCTGCCTGCCTGAAGTATATTAGAAACAGTACACCAGGAACGGACTGCAGTGAGATCTAGCTAAACTGGATGCAGTGTATATATATATATAGACTGTAATACACTGCAGCTAACTAAATAACTGCCACTATAAATTCATATACTACCCAAACCTGCCACTCTACTATCTATCTATCTATCTATCTATCTATCTATCTATCTATCTATCTATCTATCTATCTATCTATCTATCTATCTATCTATCTATCTATCTATCTATCTATCTATCTATCTATCTATCTGTCTGTCTGTCTGTCTGTCTGTCTGTCTGTCTGTCTGTCTGTCTGTCTGTCTGTCTGTCTGTCTGTCTGTCTACATGTCTGCCTGTCTGTCTATCTATCTACATGTCTGCCTGTCTATCTATCTATCTACATGTCTGCCTGTCTATCTATCTATCTACATGTCTGCCTGTCTATCTATCTATCTACATGTCTGCCTGTCTATCTATCTATCTACATGTCTGCCTGTCTATCTATATGATATATATATATCTATATCTGTTTATCTACCTGACTGTAGGCACTATTGTGGGCGAGTGAGGGGGGGGGGGGTTGGTTGGGGGTTTGTTTGTGCCCCCCCCCAAAAGAATGGAGTACCAGCCGCCACTGCTCCTTACTAATGTGGAGGTCCATCCCCAAGGGGTGCTACAAATTTGCTTATACATATACTGGCTCTATATTGAGCCAACTCCTAGTTTTTTCTTTTGCAAACATACTTATTGCATCATTTTTCCTCTTTATGATAGGTCCACTGTCCAGGCCCTTTTGGCTTAATCCTTGTGAGCATTGATGTGTTGTGCGGTGAGGCAAGCACTGCTACTTTCCAATGTATAACAGTATTTTACTTTTTCTGCTATATTTGGATTCATACACAATACTAAAGTGGGTGAGGCTTCCTGTGGCCCCCATATACAATATTTTATGAGTCTTCAGAACATGTGGTGGAGCGGAATAGGAAGATTTCAGCCTCGCTTTGTGTCAACTGATGTTGTTGTGTAAAAAGACACAAATTATGTAAGTACTTTTTGCAATTCTTGATGTTTTGCCATGCTTATGAAACGGCGAAGAAACAGCCACTGTTACTACACATACTATTATACTTACTTATTATGAATTTTGTATTATTACTCTGTATTTTCTTTTGTTAATAGAATAAAACAGCATCCCCTGAAGAAGGAAATAAATACTATACCATCTTTCCAAAACATGTCGGGTATACTGTAAACACATTTTGGTCGACTACAGGTCTAGACCTCATGTGTATATTAGTAAATTCTTTGCTGTTTATTATTTGTGTCATGTACTATTGTTTTCATAGGTAATTCTATTTTTTGTAAATCAAGTTTATGCTTTTGTGTATCTCTAATAAATGTTGTACTTTTTTATACTTTTTGTATGATCTGGTTTTACCTCCCATGCCCATATAATCCCTGGGGCATTTCCTTTTCGCAAATTTCTATATATGGGATGTGGCATGGGTTTCCAGCTCTGACTCCCAATAGAGGTTTCTCTTAACCACTTACCCACCGCCGGCCGTCATATGACATCCTTGACTTTCTGGGGTATATCTGAATGATGCCTGCAGCTACAGGCATCATTCAGATATCGGCTTTTTCACATGGCGATTCCCTACACCATAAGAATGATCACATCGCCTGTTCCGCTGCTTGATCGTTCTTACGGGTGGCGAGAAGGGACGTCCCCCCTCCCGCCACCCTCCAGTGCTTCTACCGACTCACCGCTTCTATCGGTGAGTGGGAGTAGGGATCCGTCAGCCCCAGATGGTGACCATAGAGATTTCCAGCGGACCAGAGTCTCTATGATCGTTTGGAGGCCGGGCGCGATGTTATGACGTCATGCCTGGCCTCTGCATTCAAACAAACAGCGCCACCTCGGCTGGGAAGCCGAGATCGTTTATTATTTTTTATGTCAGGCTTCCCAGCCTAGAGGTGAGATGTGGGGTCTTATTGACCCCGTATCTCACTGTAAAGAGAACCGATCATGCCATATTCCTATTACAAGGGATGTTTACATTCCTTGTAATAGGAATAAAAGTGATCAAAAAATAAAATAAAATTAACAATAAAAAAAAAAATTTTTAAGCGTCCCGGTTCCCTTGTGCTCGCACACAGATGTGAACGCATACACATATGAAAACGGTGTTCAAACCACACATGTGAGGTATCGCCATGATCGTTAGAGCGAGAGCAATAATTCTAGCCCTAGACCTTCTCTGTAACTCAAAACATGTAACCAGTAAAAAAATTTAAAGTGTCGCCTATGGGGATTTTTAAGTACCGAAGTTTGGCGCCATTCCACAAGCGTGCGCAATTTTGAAGCGTGACATGTTAGATATCTATTTACTCAGTGTAACTTCATCTTTCACACTATGCAAGAAAAATGGGCTAGTTACTGTTTTGTTTTTTTTAAGCACAAAACTGTTTTTTTTCCCAAAAAAAAAGCATTCGGAAAAACGACCGCCATTGTATTCTCTAGGGTCTTTGCTAAAAAAAAAACATATAATGTTTGGGGGTTCTATGTAATTTTCTAGCAAAAAAATGATGATTTTTACATGTAGGAAGGAAATGTCAGAATTGGCCTGGTTGGCAAGTGACAATTTTCTCAGATTTTTGGGTAGTAGATACCCTTTAAGCCCCTCTCTTTGAAACGTTAATCTTTTGAGTTTACATTGGCTGTTTTTCTTTTCTCTCTTTCTAGCATGGCAAAATTTTGTGGTCAGGCATGGGGCAACTTTGCATCCAAACTCCAACAAGAATACGGTCAAAATGAATCTCGTGAGTCTGAATTAACTTTTCTTTTCTCTGGCCTTACTAAATGGCTGGAGAAAAAGTCATTGATATACTGACACATTAAAACCTTTGAGGAATATGAACCCTCTTGGGCTTTGCATACAGAGTTTTCCTTCCTTTGAGAGTATAGTAACGACATGGGAGAGCAATTTGAAATCCTGCTCCACCAAAATGATGAGTCTTCTCATTGATGACTACCAAAAGCGTCTAATTGAGATAGACAACAATGTGGATAAAATATACTTGCAAATCCAATCTTTACAAACTCATTCCACTTTTCAAGAACTCAATGAAAAATTGAAAACCCACACCGAGTTTTCAACAAATCTATGCTCTCCAAGAAAGAAAATACATTTTTAAGAGACAAACAGGCCTTCCACGAAGGCCGGGCCTACAAATGGCATCAAGGGACGAGCGGCGGGGGTTTCCTGCACAGGCCTTCACAACACCCAGGCCAATCTGACATGTCGGACACTTTCTCCACGTCGTCTCTTGTATCTGATCCCTTTTCTAAGCAGTCTAAACTTACAAGATGCCCCAAAAGATGGCGCGATGGTAATAATCCATCAACAAACACTTTTCCAAAACGTTCCTCTAAGGATAACTCGCGTATCCCTTCTGGAGGTGCTAGAGGTGCCTCAGTGTCAACGTCTAGTGTGACACTGTTCCCCTCAACCCCTTCAATCATTAATGCCCCTAACCCTTTTACTTTTTGTCACACCTAAAATCCCCACAATATTTTTTCCAAAAAAACAGGGAAACCCCCCTGTTCCACCAAATCCAACACCTCCTTAAACACTTATCAAGTTGAATCTCCACATTTTAATATAATTAACTTGTCTTCTCACCCCCTTACAACTGATGAGACTTTGGTCTTGCCTAAAGGCCTCACCTTTTGTCCAAATCACAAATTGGACAAATTTGAAGCAATTAAGGATTTACACCTATACACACACACTCTCTTATTGAGAAGTATGTTTGAAAAACGGAACCCAGAAGTTGAAAGCTGTCGCACCTTCAGTGAACGCATGCCTTGGAGAATCTTAATTCCCTGCTTGAGGAGAGTGACTCTACAGATCTCATTGATACTCTAGATCTGCAGTCCCTCCTCAGACAAACAGATGATCCAAACATTGAGACGATTGTGACCACCACTAAATCCCTATTGAAGAAAAAGTCATCTTTATACCCTGCACCTAGTTCCAATCATGGAATAGCCACCTTCCTCAAGTTGAGTTATCAAGAGATAAGAGCCCTGAAACCTACACCCAATGAGCTGGGAAATTTGTCTGATAGCGAGGGGGTAGCTTTCAAAAATTTATCCACGAATTATGATATTACCATTAAGCCCTCTGACAAGGAGGGCAACATTGTCCTTATGGACAATGAGACATATAAGCAGTAGGGATGAGCCGAACACCCCCCGGTTCGGTTCGCACCAGAACCTGCGAACGGACCGAAAATTCACACGAACGTTAGAACCCCATTGACATCTATGGGACTCGAACGTTCAAAATCAAAAGTACTCATTTTAAAGGCTAATTTGCATGGTATTGTCCTAAAAACGGTTTGGGGACCCGGGTCCTACACCAGGGGACATGTATCAATGCAAAAAAAACTTTTAAAAACGGCTGTTTTTTCGGGAGCAGTGATTTTAATGATGCTTAAAGTAAAAAAAAAAGTGAAATATTCCTTTAAATATCGTACCTGGGGTGTGTCTATAGTATGCCTGTAAAGTGGCGCGTGTTTCCCGTGTTTAGAACAGTCCCTGCACAAAATGTAATTTTTAAAGGAAAAAATCTCATTTAAAACTGCTTGCGGGTTTAATATAATGTCGGGTCCTGGCAATTTGGATGAAAATCAGTGAGACAAACGGCATGGGTACCCCCCAGTCCATTACCAGGCCCTTTGGGTCTTGTATGGATATTAAGGGGAACCCCGCACCCAAATTAAAATAAGGAAAGGTGTGGGGCCACCAGGCCCTATATACTCTGAACAGCAGTATACAGGCGGTGCAAACAAGACAGGGACTGTAGGTTTGTTGTTAAGTAGAATCTGTTTGTAATTTTGAACGGGTACATTTTTAACGTGTTTAGCTCCAGCCAAAAAAACTTTTTTAAGCTTTTTGGAAAACATAGGGAAGGGTTATCACCCCTGTGACATTTGTTTTGCTGTCTTTCCTCCTCTTCAGAAGATTTCACCTCACTTTTTGTCCCAATGACAAATGTTTTTTGAAAATTTGTTTTTTTTTTCCTAGGGGTAGATTTCATCTCACTTCCTGTTGTCTCCTTCCGTTTGCAAGTAGGAGTCGTTTGTAAGTTAGATGTTTGAAAGTAGAGGCTTGCCCTATATACTCAGCAGAAATTTGGGCCTTAGGTGTTGTTGTGGCCACAACACTGTAAGCCCTCACAGGGCCCTGTTGTGAAATATTAGATCAAGAATTGTAATTACATGCCCCTGTTGAACAAGGGCAGAAAAATTGGGCCTTTGGTGGTGGTGGTGCTGGTGCCACAACACTGTAAGTCCTCACTCGCTCTTGGTGGGTGCAGAAATGGGCCCTGCTGTGAAATATTAGATCAAGAATTGTAATTACATGTCCCTGTTGAACAAGGGCAGAAAAATTGGGCCTTTGGTGGTGGTGGTGGTGGTGCTTGTGCCACAACACTGTAAGTCCTCACTCGCTCTTGGTGGGTGCAGAAATGGGCCCTGCTGTAAAATATTAGATCAAGAATTGTAATTACATGCCCCTGTTGAACAGGGGCTGAAAAATTAGGCCTTAGGCACTGGTGCTGGTGCCACAACACTGCAACCCCTCACAGACACTCTAGTTGGAACGCAGGAACGAGCCCTGTTACAAAGTATTGCATCAAAAATTGTAATTACACGCCTCTGTTAAACAGGGGCTAAAAAATTGTGCCTTAGGCACTGGTGGTGGTGCCCAGAACCAAAAATGTTCTTACAAGCTATCAGCGTGATGATTGAGGAGGAAGAGGATAATTACTCAGGCATAGTCAATCAGCATAGGCAGTCTTTGAAGGGATCTGAGATTTCAAAAAAAATTATTCGGTTACATCCACATCAGGTGCTTGGTAGCTGGTGGTGATCCAAGACTGATTCATTTTTATGAAGGTCAGTCGATCGACCGAGTCGGTGGACAGACGCACCGTGTGATCGGTTACAAAGCCTCCAGCAGCACTGAATGTGCGCTCCGAAAGAACGCTGGATGCAGGACAGGCCAGTAGCTCAATTGCATACTGTGCAAGCTCTGGCCAGTGATCTATCCTCAAGACCCAGTAACCCAGAGGATTTTCGGTGGGAAAGGTGTCCAAGTCAGATCTTGCCCCTAGGTATTCCTGCACCATGTAAAACAGACGCTGGCGATGGTTGCTGGAACCGATCATACCTTGGGGCTGCGGACCAAAAAATTGTCTGAACGCATCGGTCAGACGGCCACCTTCTCCACCACTCCTTCTTTGACTGACCGAAGCCTCAGCAACACGTTGTCCAGAAACAGGAGTTTGTAACCTCCCAGTCTCTGGGAACGCGTTGCACAGACCTTTCTGCAAGGCCTCCCGAAGATGTTTCATCCTCTGCTCCCTCTGCGATGGCAAGATAAGGTCCGCAACCTTACCCTTGTAACGTGGATCAAGGAGGGTTGCCAGCCAGTATTGGTCCTTCTCCTTGATACCACGAATACAAGCATCAGGGAGGCCATGCAGCGTAGGTTTGCTGAGGCATTTGGTCCGGAGTCCTCTGGGTCACTAAGGACGACATGGTCCGCAGCCACCTCCTCCCAGCCATGTACAAGTCCATGTGTTTCTTGGGACTGATCCCTTAAAGACTGCTGCTGATGCTGAGTGCCAGGCTCCACCTCCATACTGACACAATCTTCCTCCTCCTCTCCCTGTGTGATCGGCGGGCACGCAGGAACACTGTCTGGATAAAGGGGGCCTTGAGAGCTAAGGAAGTCCTCCTCTTCCTGCCTCTCTTCTGCCTCAAGTGCCCTGTCCATTATTCCACGCAGCGTGTGCTCCAACAGGTGGACAAGGGGGACAGTGTCACTGATGCATGCACTGTCACTGCTCACCATCCTCGTGGCCTCCTCAAATGGTGACAGGACAGTGCATGCATCCCTGATCATGGCCCACTGGCGTGGGGGAAAAAAAATCAAGCTCCCCTGACCGTGTCCTGGTGCCATAGTCGCACAGGTACTCATTGATGGCCCTCTGCTGCGTTGAGTTCCACCTGGTGGGCATGTCACAGATTAGGCGGTTCTTGGGCAGGTTAAACTCCTTTTGGAGGTCCGCCAGCCGAGCACTGGCATTATATGCCCGGCGGAAATGCACACAGACTTTCCTGGCCTGCCTCAGGACATCCTGTAAGCCCGGGTACCTGCCCAAGAACCGCTGCACCACCAAGTTAAGGACGTGAGCCAAACAGGGCACATGGGTCATTTGTCCCTGTCGGAGGGCAGAGAGGAGGTTGGTGCCATTGTCGCAAACCACCACTCCTGCCTTAAGTTGGCGTGGCGTCAACCACCTCTAAACCTGCCCCTGCAGAGCTGACAGAACCTCTGCCCCAGTGTGACTCCTGTACCCCAAGCACACCAGCTCAAGCACCGCATGGCATCTTTTGGCCTGCGTACTTGCGTAGCCCCTTGAACGGCTACGGAGCACCGCTGGTTCCGAGGACAAAGCACAGGAAGAGGCCATGGAGGAAGAAGAAGAAGAAGAGGAGGGGGTGGAGGAGAGAGGTGTTTTACAATCATTAGCATTTTGGAGGCGTGGTGGCGGAACAACCTCCAACACTACTGCACCTTGTCCTGCATCCTTCCCAGCTGCCAGCAGAGTCACCCAATGCGCCGTGAAACTTAGGTAACATCCCTGTCCATGCCTGCTGGACCATGAGTCAGCGGTAATATGCACCTTACCGCTGACCGCCCTGTCCAGCGAGGCATGGACATTGCCTTCCACATGCCGGTAGAGAGCCGGAATCGCCTTCCGTGAGAAAAAGTGGCGTTTGGGTACCTGTCACTGAGGAACCGCACATTCCACAAACTCACGGAAGGGGGCAGAGTCTACCAACTGAAAAGGCAGCAGTTGAAGTGCTAGCAATTTTGCCAAGCTAGCATTCAACCGCTGGGCATGTGGATGGCTGGGAGCAAACTTCTTTCGGCGGTGCAGCAGCTGGGGCAGGGAAATTTGGTACAATCTGACGTCGGTGTACCAAAAGCAGATTGCCCACAAGTACTTGGCTGTGACACACCTAATTCTACACCTTCATTCCTCTCAGTGCAGGTCTCAGAGAGGACTGAAGGTATAGTGGGGTTGGAGATCTCAGCTGATGAGGAGCAAAGAGAGGTCCTCTTTGTTCTTTGGTGTGGGTCTTTTAGATACGCTTGCCAACGAACTGCATGGCAGGTCAACATATGTCTGGTCAAGCATGTGGTACCCAAGCGGGAGATGTTTTGGCCACGCGAGATACGCTTGAGACATATGTTGCAAATAGCAGTGGTGCGATCTGATGCACTCGTCTCAAAAAAGGCCCACACCAAAGAACTTTTTGAATAACGCGCAGAGACTGCAGTGCCCTGCACATGTGGAGCTTTGGGGTGTGATGCAGTCAATGTGCTGCCCTTAGGCTGGCCCCTGGAGGGCATCCTGCCTCGTTGGTGATATGCCGCCTCCTCCTCCTCTCTCCTATCAGGCACCCACGTTGAGTCAGTGACCTCATCATCCCCTCCCTCCTCATCACTGGGGCAAACCTGGCAGTATGCTGCAGCAGGGGGAGCATGACTGCCAGATTGCTGTCCTTCTTGGGCACCCCCTCTGTCCGTGCTCATGTTGCTGCCTTCATCGAGCTCAGTATCATCATCAGAGCCTTCCAAACGCTGGGCATCCTCCTGGAGCATGTACCCAACACTGTGGTCAAACAGTTCGAGGGACTCCTCAGGAGGACATGGTGGGGCTAGGGAAGGAGTCACTGATGACATTGAGCCGAGGGAAAAGGCCGCTGCTTTTGAGGATGCACCGTCTCCACGACCAGCACTAGACACAGAGCCTGCTTGCCCTCTCTTATTGACTTGTGACTGTCTGCCTCTCCTTCTTGGCCTTCCAGACAAACTAATGGCCTGTAGCTGCACTAAGCTGGGATATATATATATATATATATATATATATATATATATATATATATATATATATATATATATATATATATATATATTATATATATTATATTATATATATATATATATATATATATATATATATATATATATATATATATATATATATAAATATAATATAGTATAATATAATATACTGCAGCTAGCAAAATCAACTGCCTGCCTGTAGTATGAGAACTCCACCAACCTTCTACAGGTAGCTTTAGCTGAACACTGTGCAGAGCTCGCAAAAAAATAACTTGTAGCTTTTTTAGCTGCCTACGGTAGTGATAGGATCAGGAAAACAACACCAACCTTCTACAGGTAGCTTTAGGTGAACACTGTGCAGAGCGTGCAAAAAAATAACTTGTAGTTTTAGCTGAACACTGTGAGCAGGACGCACAGCACTAACTTGTAGTTTTAGCTGAACACTGTGAGCAGGACACACTGCACTAACTTGTAGCTTTAGATGAACACTGTGCAGAGGTCTCACTACACTAACTTGTAGGTTTAGCTGAACACTGTGAGGTGGATGCACCACACTAACTTGCAGTTTTAGCTGAACACTGTGAGCAGGACGCACAGCACTAACTTGTAGTTTTAGCTGAACACTGTAAGCAGGACGCATTGCACTAACTTGTAGCTTTAGATGAACACTGTGCAGAGGTCTCACTACACTAACTTGTAGGTTTAGCTGAACACTGTGAGCAGGACACACAGCACTAACTGTAAATAGTCTAGCTGCCTGACTGTGGTATTAATAGGATCAAAAGAACACCAGCAATTTTCTTCAGGTAGCTGTAAATACTGTAACAAGACAAGCCTGCCTGTCAGTAAGAAGATAACAGGAACGGATCTAGCTGAACACTGTGAGCAGGACGCACTGCACTAACTTGTAGCTTTAGATGAACACTGTGCAGAGGTCTCACTACACTAACTTGTAGGTTTAGCTCAACACTGTGAGCAGGACGCACCGCACTAACTTGTAGGTTTAATATAAATAACGGAACCTCTGCGCTACTAAATGCGTGAAATGAACAGGGTGTGTGTAAAAAACATTAGAGTGATGCTGCAAAATCAGATAGTGCTCACTGGATCACCATGCAAGTAAACTGTAAAGATAAGATTTCGCGCAAACACATGTAACAAATACAATAAAACGTGCAACATCAATAAAAAACCAAAAGGAGTGTCCAATAATAATGTATAAACTTCTATCTTCCTGTTGGATATTACATTATAATATCCAACAGGAAGATAGAAGTTTATACATTATTATTGGACACTCCTTTTGGTTTTTTATTGATGTTGCACGTTTTATTGTATTTGTTACATGTGTTTGCGCGAAATCTTATCTTTACAGTTAACTTGTAGGTTTAGCTGAACACTGTGAGCAGGACGCACCCCACTAACTTGTAGGGTTAGCTGAACACTGTGAGCAGGAAGCACCCCACTAACTTGTAGTTTTAGCTGAACACTGTGAGCAGGACACACTGCACTAACTGTAAATAGTCTAGCTGCCTGACTGCTGGTGTTCTTTTGATCCTATTAGTACCACAGTCAGGCAGCTAGACTATTTACAGTTAGTGCAGTGCGTCCTGCTCACAGTGTTCAGCTAGATCCGTTCCTGTTATCTTCTTACTGACAGGCAGGCTTGTCTTGTTACAGTATATACAGCTACCTGAAGAAAATTGCTGGTGTTCTTTTGATCCTATTAGTACCACAATTTTCTTCAGGTAGCTGTATATACTGTAACAAGACAAGCCTGCCTGTCAGTAAGAAGATAACAGGAACGGATCTAGCTGAACACTGTGAGCAGGACGCACTGCACTAACTGTAAATAGTCTAGCTGCCTGACTGTGGTACTAATAGGATCAAAAGAACACCAGCAATTTTCTTCAGGTAGCTGTAAATACTGTAACAAGACAAGCCTGCCTGTCAGTAGGAAGATAACAGGAACGGATCTAGCTAAACTGAATACAGTGTGTGTGTATATATATATATATATATATATAGATGCAACACCTGGGATGCATATATATACACAATACACTGTAAGTGCAGCTAACTGGCTGACTGTTCTGCCTAATCTATCTAACTCAAATCAAATGACACTGTCTCTCTGTCTATCTCTTTCAACGCCGGAACACACACTACACAGGGCCGCCGTGCAGGCGGCCTTATATAGTGTGGGGCGTGTACTAAATCCCCTGAGCCATAATCGGCCAAAGCCTCCTTGGCTTTGGCCAATTACGGCTCTCTGTTCAGACGGCGCTGTGATTGGCCAAGCATGTGGGTCATAGTGCATGCTTGGCCAATCATCAGCCAGCAATGCACTGCGATGCCGCAGTGATTTATGGGCCATGACGCGCCACACGAATTTGGCGCGAACGGCCCATATCGTTCGCAATTCGGCGAACGGGCGAACAGACGATGTTCCAGTCGAACATGGGTTCGACTCAAACACGAAGCTCATCCCTAATAAGCAGATGTGCATGAAATTTTTGAATCACATAGATTGGTATCGTCCTGTAAGCCCGGATACTGTTGATATCATCAACAGGAAATTGTATCTGTTTGTGGATAATGCTTTCCACAACAAAGTTATTTCCAAACAATCATGGAACTTTGTCCATACTCCCTTCCCTAGAACCTTTTATTCACTCCCAAAAGTTCACAAAAATGCAATAGAACCCCCAGGGAGTGTCATGAGAGGGTTTACCCGTTGGTGGCGCTATCGGTCTCTTGGATCGCAGTACCAGTGTCCACCAGCGGGTGTCTTCCAACACCTGGGACCTGCAGTAAGAGGTCTCTCCTTCTGGTGGCGCTGTTGCATCCTTGGGCCGTAGTATCGATGTCCACCAGCGGGTGCACTCCAGCAGTGTGGAGCAAACAGCACCCTCTGCGCTCAGGTGTGACTTGAAGTCAATTATAGTCAGTCCTATAAATACCCGGCAAGCCCTCATATGCTTGCCTTGGTATCTTTCTCCCTGCGCCCTGACTTGCTGCCTGTATCCTGATCGTGAACCTGTTCCTGTTCCTGTTCCTGTCCTGTCCTGTCCTGTCCTGTCCTGCTCTGCTCTGCTCTGATCCGATCCGATCCCTATCCCAAGCTCATCCTGTTCTTGTCCCTCCTGATTCCCTTGGATCCCTGCCCTGCAGCTTAACCATCCATCCTCTCCCTGTCCTACTGGTTTCCCATCCTTGCCCATCTGCTGACCTCCCTGTGTATGACCTTGGCCTGGCTTTGTTTACGATTCCGGTATCTCCATTTACTTGTATATATTGTTGTTTGTAGTGGGTTTGTTGTGTTGGTTTTGCACTGTTTATATTCCTTTTACTTGTCACTTGTTTAATAAACACCATTATTTCTTCACTTACATGTGTTTCTGGTCTCCTCTGTGCAGTCCACACGGTCTGGTCAATTAGATCCCCTGACAGTATACCAAGGCCAGCATATGACCAGACGTGGCTGCATTGAGAAAACCATCCTGGTTTGTCGGGTCTGCTAATATGGATTTCAGTGAAATCATTTATTATTCTCTGCTAGCAGAAGAGGATGGTGAATATTGTCGCCAGATTTTAAAAGGGTGGACTAGTGACCAGCTGATGGAAACTATCCGATCAGCTCATTCCCTAGTGGATCAGGGGTATATGTCTTTTGAAGATGTTCAGCCCCTGATCCAGTTATGTGCAAAACCAGCCCTGTCATGCATTCCCGAAGGGAAGTGATGATTTTTCGCCCCCCTTCAATTATGGCCAAGTTGAATCCCTGGTTTGGTTGTTAGAGGATGATCCAGCCTATTTTATGGAACATTATTCCTCCTGTTCACAGCAGGTGTTGTCTAATTGCATCCAGTCGGTGCAATCCTTGATTAGTCAGGCTGTGTGTGAATCAGCGTTTGTTCAACCTGTGCTGCAGGCATGGTCAGATCTCCTGTCTTTAGCTAAGCCACAATATTCTAGCCCTGCCATTAATCATCTGCCTTCCCAAAAATCTATCCCCCCGTCGCCTATGGCAACCTCGGCTACAGCCCAGTTTAATCAGCCCCCTACCAAATACTACCACCGAGTCTCCAAGTGTCGCACCTATCCTGCCTTCAATCCACCTGTCTCTTCTCCTCCACCTGTAACAGTCCCACAAAACCCTTCTCTAGCTACAGTTCCTTGGTCTTCCTTCGATCCGGCTACTTTCTTTTCTTACAGCCCTGCACCTACATACAAAACTGCACGGGCTAAACCAAAAAAGAAACAAAAATTCTTCCCGACCCACACCATCTTGCCAGTAACCCAACCTGCTCCTGCTTTCCAGTCTGATGTCCTGATGCCTGCCTTCCAGCCGGATGTCTCGGTGCCTGCCTTCCAGCCGGATGTCTCGGTGCCTGCCTTCCAGCCGGATGTCTCGGTGCCTGCCTTCCAGCCGGATGTCTCGGTGCCTGCCTTCCAGCCGGATGTCTCGGTGCCTGCCTTCCAGCCGGATGTCTCGGTGCCTGCCTTCCAGCCGGATGTCTCGGTGCCTGCCTTCCAGCCGGATGTCTCGGTGCCTGCCTTCCAGCCGGATGTCTCGGTGCCTGCCTCCCAGTCTGATGTCCTGATGCCTGCCTTCCAGCCTGATGTCTCGATGCCTGCCTTCCAGCTTGATGTCTCTGCCTTCCAGTCTGATGTGCCCACCTTCCAGTCTGATGTACCCGCTCTCCAGTCTAATGCGCCTGCTTTCCAGTCTGATGTCCTGATGCCTGCCTTCCAGCCTGATGTCTCGACGCCTGCCTCCCAGCTTGATGCCTTTGCCTCACAGTCTGATGTGCCCACTGTTCAGTCTGTCCTGATGCCTGCCTTAAAGCCCGAAGTCTCGGTGCCCGCTTTCTAGTCTGATGCGCCTACTAACCAGTCTGATGTCTCGATGCCTGCCTTTCAGCCGGATGTCTCGATGCCTGCCTTTCAGCCGGATGTCTCGATGCCTGCCTTTCAGCCGGATGTCTCGATGCCTGCCTTTCAGCCGGATGTCTCGATGCCTGCCTTTCAGCCGGATGTCTCAGCCTTCCAGTCTAATGTACCCGCTCTCCAGTCTGATGCCTTGATGCCTGCCTTCCAGCCTGAAGTCTCGGTGCCCGCTTTTCAGTCTGATGTCTTCATGCCTGCCTTCCAGCCTGATGTCTCGAAGCTTGCCTTTCAGCCTGATGTCTTGGTGTCTGCATTTCCACCTGATCTCTCTATGCCAGCTTCCCAGTCTGATGTGCCAGCTTCCCAGTCTGATGTGCCAGCTTCCCAGTCTGATGTGCCAGCTTCCCAGCCTGATGTCTCGAAGCTTGCCTTCCAGCCTGATGCCTTGATGCCTGCCTCCCAGTCTGATGTGCCAGCCTCCCAGTCTGATGTGCCAGCCTCCCAGTCTGATGTGCCAGCCTCCCAGTCTGATGTGCCAGCTGCCCAGCTCGAAGTGCCCGCTGCCCAGCTTGGTGTATTCCTGCCTGCTGTCATCACGGATGTGCCCGCTGTCTTTTCAGACGTACCCACTGTCCAGTTTGATGTACCCGATGCCCGGCCTGATGTGCCCCCATCTGTTCAGTTGCAGGCCATGAACTTTGAACAATCGCACCTTGATGGAGCGTCCGGAGGCCGCTCCTTTAGGGGGGGGTACTGTCATGAGAGGGTTTACCCGTTGGTGGCGCTATCGGTCTCTTAGATCGCAGTACCAGTGTCCACCAGCGGGTGTCTTCCAACACCTGGGACCTGCAGTAAGAGGTCTCTCCTGCTGGTGGCGCTGTTGCATCCTTGGGCCGTAGTACCGGTGTCCACCAGCGGGTGCATTCCAGCAGTGTGGAGCAAACAGCACCCTCTGTGCTCAGGTGTGACTTGAAGTCAATTATAGTCAGTCCTATAAATACCCGGCAAGCCCTCATATGCTTGCCTTGGTATCTTTCTCCCTGCGCCCTGACTTGCTGCCTGTATCCTGATCGTGAACCTGTTTCTGTCCTGCTCTGCTCTGCTCTGCTCTGATCCGATCCCTATCCCAAGCCCATCCTGTTCTTGTCCCTTCTGATTCCCTTGGATCCCTGCCCTGCAGCTTAACCATCCATCCTCTCCCTGTCCTGCTGGTTTCCCGTCCTTGCCCATCTGCTGACCTTCCTGTGTATGACCTTGGCCTGGCTTTGTTTACGATTCCGGTATCTCCATTTACTTGTATATATTGTTGTTTGTAGTGGGTTTGTTGTGTTGGTTTTGCACTGTTTATATTCCTTTTACTTGTCACTTGTTTAATAAACACCATTATTTCTTCACTTACATGTGTTTCTGGTCTCCTCTGTGCAGTCCACACGGTCTGGTCAATTAGATCCCGTGACAGGGAGGCCCATCGTATCTGGAAATGGTGCCATTACTGAAAATCTGTCCAGATTGGTGGATGAACATATTTGACCATTTGTTCTTGCTTTACCCTCATATGTTTGTGACACCATTCATCTACTTCTAATTCTGGAGGGAGTGCTGATATCTGATAGCTCCATTTTAGCCACCATTAACGTGGAAGCTCTTTATAGTTCTATTCCACACTCTAAGAGCCTAGTATGTATTTGAAAGGTTTTGTCTCAGATAAGTCATCATGAGGAATCGTTCATTGAATTTATACTTCTCTCACTTGAATTCATACTGAATCACAATATTTTTTCACTTGACAGTCAGTTTTTCCTCCAGGTGCAGGGCATAGCCAGGGGCACATGTTGTGCCCCTGGCTACGCCAATCTGTACCTGGGGGAATAGGAACACTCCATATTTGAGGATGAGGGTCTCTCTATGTACCTGTGCCACGTTGTTATGTGGCACAGGTACATAGATGACATCTTCATCGTATGGGATGGACCCGAACAGTTGTTGGTGGACTGCCTGTCAGCCCTTAACTATAATGACTTAACCTTAAGTTCACCATGTCCTTTCATTCTTCTAAAATAACCTTTTGAGATGTTGAAACATACAAACATGTGACTAATATGCTGTCAAGCAAATTATTTAGAAAGCCTACTGCAGGCAACACTATTTTGCATTCATCTAGTTCTCACCCTACATCCCTTGTCAACTCCATACCATATAGTCAATATATGCGAATCAAACAGAATTGTTCTGCCTATGCGGACTACAAAAAGGAGGCCAACTGTCTGAAATGACGATTGTTAGACGGAGGATATAGTCATAAATGTCTCAAACAGGCATTTAATCGTGTAGAAAAAAGAACGAGACATGACCTTCTATTTTTTTATGAAGGCCAAGCCTCCTGAGACTCAAAATTCCAGGATCATTACCACATACAGTAATGATCATTCCAGAGTGAAGGGCATTCTTGATAAGTATTGGCATCTCCTAACGTCTGACCCCACTGTGGGACCGCTTGTACCCCCGACCCTGTATTGCATACAGACGGCCACCTCTATAGGAGATCTGATAGTTTGGAGTGAGTTCCAGGGTTCCACTCGTGGTGACCCTTGTAAACTCACTGGGACATATCCCTGTGACTCATGTAACTACTGCAAGTACATGGACCGCAGGAAGAATATACGCTTACCCAATGGCAACCTCTTTACCCCCCGACATTTTTCTAACTGTCAAACCATGGGAGTGGTATATCTCCTGCAGTGTAGCTGTAGGTGTTACTACATAGAAAAAACTATTCAGAAACTGTGGCAAAGAGTTTATCGTCACATTAGGGCCATGAAAGTAAGTGACCCTGACTCGCCTCTAGGGAGACATGTAGCACAGGCTCATAGTGGTGTGTTTCCAAAAATATGGATCATGTTCATCCCAGCCCCAGAGGAGGAGACTTTGATAAGGCTTTCCTTCAACAGGAGCTGAGATGGATATCAAATTTGAACACTACTTTCCCACCAGGCCTGAATGAGGTCTTTAATCTCAAACCATTCTTACCAGGCTTCTCCTCTGGAGTTTTTGATAGGGACCTGTAAACTTATGTTACGCTTTATCTACAGGTTGTAGGCCATATCCTTTAATTCTTCAATTAGTGCAATCATTATCTATTCTCTTTCCCTTTTTTTGATTAATATTGTGTGCTTCGATAGTCACTTTTATTGTCTGTTCCACAAATTCTAACCCAATTGCAAACATTGTATGTTTTTTAGCTGTACAAGCGATGGCTGATACCTCCGTTCTCCTAACTCCACCATATTATATGTATATATTCTATCTATATGACATGGTAGTATCGCAGTGCCCGCCCTTTGATGCATCAAGGCTACCCGGCATTGGGGGGCCCCCTGGTTGTTAATTGCACCACGGGGCCTTCTTTTTACTTTGGCTGCGGCTTTACTATGCGATCGCGCTCCCCATCCCGCGAGCCCATGCCTGCACACTTGGGGCATTTCCATTCTGTCGTTGGTTGCCGCCCATTTGTTGTGTCGGCAGCTCTGTCGACTTCTGATGTTATTGCGTCCTTTGATGCGGCTGGACGCCGCACGAGCCGGGAGATTGCCAGTGGGACATTCGGTCTCACACTCTGAATGTACAGGTGTATCGCCAGGGTTCATCAATCGGATGACCCTGCCGATCACCTGTTAAACTTTATCTTCGTTCATTGGACAGTCCATGTATGTTCAAGCTTGGTCCCTCCCCTATACTTCCTTTATTAGCCAGGTAGGTTTGTAATCACTTTTGCTGCACAGCCCGAACGACACACAGGCCTTCCATCTCTGCAACATAAGATATAGAAACCTAAACAGGTGAGCATTTCTGGCGTATTGTCTCTGGACGTTCCAAGCACTACCCGCTCTGGTTGACTTCTCCTTACCAATGTGGAGGTCCGTCCCTAAGAGCCCTTGCACACTGGGGCAGTTTGCAGGCGCTATTGCGCTAATAATAGCGCCTGAAAACCGACCCGAAAGTGCCGCTCCTTGCATTCCAGTGTGAAAGCCCCGAGGGCTTGCACACTGGAGCGATGCGCTGGCAGGTAAAAAAAGTCCTGCCAGCAGCATCTTCGGAGCGGTGAAGGAGCGGAGTGTATACCGCTCCTTTACCGCTCCTGCCCATTGAAATCAATGGGACGGCGCGGCTATACCGCCGGCAAAGCGCCTCTGCAGAGGCGCTTTGCGGTGGTATTTAACCCTTTCTCGGCCCTTTTAGCGGCCGCAGACCGACGGTAAAACGCCGCTAATAATAGCGGCGTTTTACCGCCGACGCCGCCCCCCGCCCCAGTGGGCAAGGGCTCTAAGAGGTGCTACAAATTTGCTTTACATATACTGGCTTTATATTGAGCCAAATCCTGGCATTTTTTTGCAAACATACTTATTGCATAATTTTTCCTCTTTATGATAGGTCCACTCTCCAGGCCCTTTTGGCTTAATCCTTGTGAGCATTGATGTGTTGTGCGGTGAGGCAAGCACTGCTACTTTCCAATATATAGTCCTTTTACTTTTTCTGCTGTATTTGGATTCATACAACACTAAATTGGGTGAGGCTTCCTGTGGCCCCCATATACAATACTTTATGAGTCTTCAGAACATGTGGTGGAGCGGAATAGGAAGTTTTCAGCCTCACCTTGTGTCACGCTTTGTGTCAACTCATCTTGTTGTGTAAAAAGACACGAATTATGTAAGTACTCTTTGCAATTCTTGATGTTTTGCCATGCTTATGAAACGGCGAAGAAACAACCACTGTTACTACACATACTACTATACTTATTATGAATTTTGTATTACTCTGTATTTTCTTTTGTTAATAGAATAAAACAGCATACCCCAGTTCAGCCCCTGAAGAAGGAAATATATACTATACCATCCTTCCGAAACATGTCGGGTATACTGTAAACACATATTGGTCGACTACAGGTCTAGACCTCATGTGTATATTAGTAAATTCTTTGCTGTCTATCATTTGTGTCATGTACTATTGTTTTTATAGGTATTTTTATTTTTTGTATATCAAGTCTATGCTTTTGTGTATTTCTAATAAATGTTGTACTTGTTCATATTTTTTGTATGATCTGGTTTTACCCCCCATGCTCATATAATCCCTAGGGCATTTCCTTTATACTACCCAGACCTGCCACTATAATGTCTTATACTACCCATACCTGCCACTATACTACCCAATCCTGCCATTATAATGCCCTATACTACCCAAGCCTGCCACTATAATGCCCTATACTACCCAAACCTACCACTATAATGCCCTATACTACCCAAACCTGGCATTATACCATACTATACTACCCTAACCTGCCACTATACTACCCGAACCTGCCACTATAATGACCTATACTACCCAATCTGCCACTATAGTACCCCAACCTGCCACTATACCACCCAAGACTACCCTTACCTGTACCACCCTATATTACAATAACCTGCCACTATACTATCCTAACCTTCCACTATACTGCTACTATGCCACCCTAACCTGCCACTGTACCACCGTTATACGGCCCTAACCTGACACTATACATTACTGCACCCTATACTGTACCCTCCTGACCTCCCCTGTACTGGGAGCAGTGTGTACAGGGAAAAAGAGACTCAATGTATACAGGGGCTCAGTGTATATGGGGGGCAGTGTGTGGAGAGGGCAGGACAGTAGGTAAAGGGGGTACATTTTTTTTTAACTCAAAGTTTTTAAGGATATTTTATTGAAAAAAAAGTTGACAGGTAATTGAACCATTCCAGAGAAAATAACACAAACATTCCAAGTTATTAGTGACAAGTCCAACATTGTCACAATGGTACATGTACACCAAGTCATTCTTATCTAAAGTGTCAAGTTACAAACATACCACATTGAAACCGTTTGTAAGCCTACAAAACCCGAGACTGCTACCTGTACAAAACTCTGTCCAAAATTAAGTTGACTGGCGATAACCCCGGGGTATCAAGCTAACAGGGGGTAAATTTAATTTTTGATCATTTTCTGATTGTGTTCATGCTAAAAAGGCACACCCAACATGTAGCATAATTCATTGCTGGGGTAGCACATTGCAATGGCTTCTATCTCTAAGTGATTCTTTCTACAAGTGATATGCACTTCATTCTCTGCACTGGGTTCTGCCTCACCTGATCATTACTTCTGTCTCCTTACAGGTATGTGTCAGCTCATCCACATCTTCCACCGTTAACTGCAATTGGGATCTGCTTGCTGTCTGTGTGTGTGTGTCTCTCTGGTATGTGTCAGCTCATCCACATCTTCCACCGTTAACTGCAATTGGGATCTGCTTGCTGTCTGTGTGTGTGTGTCTCTCTGGTATGTGTCAGCTCATCCACATCTTCCACCGTTAACTGCAATTGGGATCTGCTTGCTGTCTGTGTGTGTGTGTCTCTCTGGTATGTGTCAGCTCATCCACATCTTCCACCGTTAACTGCAATTGGGATCTGCTTGCTGTCTGTGTGTGTGTGTCTCTCTGGTATGTGTCAGCTCATCCACATCTTCCACCGTTAACTGCAATTGGGATCTGCTTGCTGTCTGTGTGTGTGTGTCTCTCTGGTATGTGTCAGCTCATCCACATCTTCCACCGTTAACTGCAATTGGGATCTGCTTGCTGTCTGTGTGTGTGTGTCTCTCTGGTATGTGTCAGCTCATCCACATCTTCCACCGTTAACTGCAATTGGGATCTGCTTGCTGTCTGTGTGTGTGTGTCTCTCTGGTATGTGTCAGCTCATCCACATCTTCCACCGTTAACTGCAATTGGGATCTGCTTGCTGTCTGTGTGTGTGTGTCTCTCTGGTATGTGTCAGCTCATCCACATCTTCCACCGTTAACTGCAATTGGGATCTGCTTGCTGTCTGTGTGTGTGTGTCTCTCTGGTATGTGTCAGCTCATCCACATCTTCCACCGTTAACTGCAATTGGGATCTGCTTGCTGTCTGTGTGTGTGTGTCTCTCTGGTATGTGTCAGCTCATCCACATCTTCCACCGTTAACTGCAATTGGGATCTGCTTGCTGTCTGTGTGTGTGTGTCTCTCTGGTATGTGTCAGCTCATCCACATCTTCCACCGTTAACTGCAATTGGGATCTGCTTGCTGTCTGTGTGTGTGTGTCTCTCTGGTATGTGTCAGCTCATCCACATCTTCCACCGTTAACTGCAATTGGGATCTGCTTGCTGTCTGTGTGTGTGTGTCTCTCTGGTATGTGTCAGCTCATCCACATCTTCCACCGTTAACTGCAATTGGGATCTGCTTGCTGTCTGTGTGTGTGTGTCTCTCTGGTATGTGTCAGCTCATCCACATCTTCCACCGTTAACTGCAATTGGGATCTGCTTGCTGTCTGTGTGTGTGTGTCTCTCTGGTATGTGGCCTTCTCTATCTGTTGCCCTGTGCGAACAACCATGACCTTATTTGTTTTTCTGGACTGTCTTACCTAAGTTTTATGTGTTGATCTTGTCTTGGCCTCTTGCTATTCTGACTTTTGAAGCAAAAAGTTCACTTTGATTGCTAGGCACTCTTATAGCCACTCATGATTAATTAACGAACTTCAACCCCACCCTTATAACAGTATATATTTGAGCATCCTTAAGGGGCTAGCACATTGCTGGGGTAGCACATTGCAATGGCTTCTATCTCTAAGTGATTCTTTCTACAAGTGATATGCACTTCATTCTCTGCACTGGGTTCTGCCTCACCTGATCATTACTTCTGTCTCCTTACAGGTATGTGTCAGCTCATCCACATCTTCCACCGTTAACTGCAATTGGGATCTGCTTGCTGTCTGTGTGTGTGTGTCTCTCTGGTATGTGTCAGCTCATCCACATCTTCCACCGTTAACTGCAATTGGGATCTGCTTGCTGTCTGTGTGTGTGTGTCTCTCTGGTATGTGTCAGCTCATCCACATCTTCCACCGTTAACTGCAATTGGGATCTGCTTGCTGTCTGTGTGTGTGTGTCTCTCTGGTATGTGGCCTTCTCTATCTGTTGCCCTGTGCGAACAACCATGACCTTATTTGTTTTTCTGGACTGTCTTACCTAAGTTTTATGTGTTGATCTTGTCTTGGCCTCTTGCTATTCTGACTTTTGAAGCAAAAAGTTCACTTTGATTGCTAGGCACTCTTATAGCCACTCATGATTAATTAACGAACTTCAACCCCACCCTTATAACAGTATATATTTGAGCATCCTTAAGGGGCTAGCACATTGCTGGGGTAGCACATTGCAATGGCTTCTATCTCTAAGTGATTCTTTCTACAAGTGATATGCACTTCATTCTCTGCACTGGGTTCTGCCTCACCTGATCATTACTTCTGTCTCCTTACAGGTATGTGTCAGCTCATCCACATCTTCCACCGTTAACTGCAATTGGGATCTGCTTGCTGTCTGTGTGTGTGTGTCTCTCTGGTATGTGTCAGCTCATCCACATCTTCCACCGTTAACTGCAATTGGGATCTGCTTGCTGTCTGTGTGTGTGTGTCTCTCTGGTATGTGTCAGCTCATCCACATCTTCCACCGTTAACTGCAATTGGGATCTGCTTGCTGTCTGTGTGTGTGTGTCTCTCTGGTATGTGGCCTTCTCTATCTGTTGCCCTGTGCGAACAACCATGACCTTATTTGTTTTTCTGGACTGTCTTACCTAAGTTTTATGTGTTGATCTTGTCTTGGCCTCTTGCTATTCTGACTTTTGAAGCAAAAAGTTCACTTTGATTGCTAGGCACTCTTATAGCCACTCATGATTAATTAACGAACTTCAACCCCACCCTTATAACAGTATATATTTGAGCATCCTTAAGGGGCTAGCACATTGCTGGGGTAGCACATTGCAATGGCTTCTATCTCTAAGTGATTCTTTCTACAAGTGATATGCACTTCATTCTCTGCACTGGGTTCTGCCTCACCTGATCATTACTTCTGTCTCCTTACAGGTATGTGTCAGCTCATCCACATCTTCCACCGTTAACTGCAATTGGGATCTGCTTGCTGTCTGTGTGTGTGTGTCTCTCTGGTATGTGTCAGCTCATCCACATCTTCCACCGTTAACTGCAATTGGGATCTGCTTGCTGTCTGTGTGTGTGTGTCTCTCTGGTATGTGTCAGCTCATCCACATCTTCCACCGTTAACTGCAATTGGGATCTGCTTGCTGTCTGTGTGTGTGTGTCTCTCTGGTATGTGGCCTTCTCTATCTGTTGCCCTGTGCGAACAACCATGACCTTATTTGTTTTTCTGGACTGTCTTACCTAAGTTTTATGTGTTGATCTTGTCTTGGCCTCTTGCTATTCTGACTTTTGAAGCAAAAAGTTCACTTTGATTGCTAGGCACTCTTATAGCCACTCATGATTAATTAACGAACTTCAACCCCACCCTTATAACAGTATATATTTGAGCATCCTTAAGGGGCTAGCACATTGCTGGGGTAGCACATTGCAATGGCTTCTATCTCTAAGTGATTCTTTCTACAAGTGATATGCACTTCATTCTCTGCACTGGGTTCTGCCTCACCTGATCATTACTTCTGTCTCCTTACAGGTATGTGTCAGCTCATCCACATCTTCCACCGTTAACTGCAATTGGGATCTGCTTGCTGTCTGTGTGTGTGTGTCTCTCTGGTATGTGTCAGCTCATCCACATCTTCCACCGTTAACTGCAATTGGGATCTGCTTGCTGTCTGTGTGTGTGTGTCTCTCTGGTATGTGTCAGCTCATCCACATCTTCCACCGTTAACTGCAATTGGGATCTGCTTGCTGTCTGTGTGTGTGTGTCTCTCTGGTATGTGGCCTTCTCTATCTGTTGCCCTGTGCGAACAACCATGACCTTATTTGTTTTTCTGGACTGTCTTACCTAAGTTTTATGTGTTGATCTTGTCTTGGCCTCTTGCTATTCTGACTTTTGAAGCAAAAAGTTCACTTTGATTGCTAGGCACTCTTATAGCCACTCATGATTAATTAACGAACTTCAACCCCACCCTTATAACAGTATATATTTGAGCATCCTTAAGGGGCTAGCACATTGCTGGGGTAGCACATTGCAATGGCTTCTATCTCTAAGTGATTCTTTCTACAAGTGATATGCACTTCATTCTCTGCACTGGGTTCTGCCTCACCTGATCATTACTTCTGTCTCCTTACAGGTATGTGTCAGCTCATCCACATCTTCCACCGTTAACTGCAATTGGGATCTGCTTGCTGTCTGTGTGTGTGTGTCTCTCTGGTATGTGTCAGCTCATCCACATCTTCCACCGTTAACTGCAATTGGGATCTGCTTGCTGTCTGTGTGTGTGTGTCTCTCTGGTATGTGTCAGCTCATCCACATCTTCCACCGTTAACTGCAATTGGGATCTGCTTGCTGTCTGTGTGTGTGTGTCTCTCTGGTATGTGGCCTTCTCTATCTGTTGCCCTGTGCGAACAACCATGACCTTATTTGTTTTTCTGGACTGTCTTACCTAAGTTTTATGTGTTGATCTTGTCTTGGCCTCTTGCTATTCTGACTTTTGAAGCAAAAAGTTCACTTTGATTGCTAGGCACTCTTATAGCCACTCATGATTAATTAACGAACTTCAACCCCACCCTTATAACAGTATATATTTGAGCATCCTTAAGGGGCTAGCACATTGCTGGGGTAGCACATTGCAATGGCTTCTATCTCTAAGTGATTCTTTCTACAAGTGATATGCACTTCATTCTCTGCACTGGGTTCTGCCTCACCTGATCATTACTTCTGTCTCCTTACAGGTATGTGTCAGCTCATCCACATCTTCCACCGTTAACTGCAATTGGGATCTGCTTGCTGTCTGTGTGTGTGTGTCTCTCTGGTATGTGTCAGCTCATCCACATCTTCCACCGTTAACTGCAATTGGGATCTGCTTGCTGTCTGTGTGTGTGTGTCTCTCTGGTATGTGTCAGCTCATCCACATCTTCCACCGTTAACTGCAATTGGGATCTGCTTGCTGTCTGTGTGTGTGTGTCTCTCTGGTATGTGGCCTTCTCTATCTGTTGCCCTGTGCGAACAACCATGACCTTATTTGTTTTTCTGGACTGTCTTACCTAAGTTTTATGTGTTGATCTTGTCTTGGCCTCTTGCTATTCTGACTTTTGAAGCAAAAAGTTCACTTTGATTGCTAGGCACTCTTATAGCCACTCATGATTAATTAACGAACTTCAACCCCACCCTTATAACAGTATATATTTGAGCATCCTTAAGGGGCTAGCACATTGCTGGGGTAGCACATTGCAATGGCTTCTATCTCTAAGTGATTCTTTCTACAAGTGATATGCACTTCATTCTCTGCACTGGGTTCTGCCTCACCTGATCATTACTTCTGTCTCCTTACAGGTATGTGTCAGCTCATCCACATCTTCCACCGTTAACTGCAATTGGGATCTGCTTGCTGTCTGTGTGTGTGTGTCTCTCTGGTATGTGTCAGCTCATCCACATCTTCCACCGTTAACTGCAATTGGGATCTGCTTGCTGTCTGTGTGTGTGTGTCTCTCTGGTATGTGTCAGCTCATCCACATCTTCCACCGTTAACTGCAATTGGGATCTGCTTGCTGTCTGTGTGTGTGTGTCTCTCTGGTATGTGGCCTTCTCTATCTGTTGCCCTGTGCGAACAACCATGACCTTATTTGTTTTTCTGGACTGTCTTACCTAAGTTTTATGTGTTGATCTTGTCTTGGCCTCTTGCTATTCTGACTTTTGAAGCAAAAAGTTCACTTTGATTGCTAGGCACTCTTATAGCCACTCATGATTAATTAACGAACTTCAACCCCACCCTTATAACAGTATATATTTGAGCATCCTTAAGGGGCTAGCACATTGCTGGGGTAGCACATTGCAATGGCTTCTATCTCTAAGTGATTCTTTCTACAAGTGATATGCACTTCATTCTCTGCACTGGGTTCTGCCTCACCTGATCATTACTTCTGTCTCCTTACAGGTATGTGTCAGCTCATCCACATCTTCCACCGTTAACTGCAATTGGGATCTGCTTGCTGTCTGTGTGTGTGTGTCTCTCTGGTATGTGTCAGCTCATCCACATCTTCCACCGTTAACTGCAATTGGGATCTGCTTGCTGTCTGTGTGTGTGTGTCTCTCTGGTATGTGTCAGCTCATCCACATCTTCCACCGTTAACTGCAATTGGGATCTGCTTGCTGTCTGTGTGTGTGTGTCTCTCTGGTATGTGGCCTTCTCTATCTGTTGCCCTGTGCGAACAACCATGACCTTATTTGTTTTTCTGGACTGTCTTACCTAAGTTTTATGTGTTGATCTTGTCTTGGCCTCTTGCTATTCTGACTTTTGAAGCAAAAAGTTCACTTTGATTGCTAGGCACTCTTATAGCCACTCATGATTAATTAACGAACTTCAACCCCACCCTTATAACAGTATATATTTGAGCATCCTTAAGGGGCTAGCACATTGCTGGGGTAGCACATTGCAATGGCTTCTATCTCTAAGTGATTCTTTCTACAAGTGATATGCACTTCATTCTCTGCACTGGGTTCTGCCTCACCTGATCATTACTTCTGTCTCCTTACAGGTATGTGTCAGCTCATCCACATCTTCCACCGTTAACTGCAATTGGGATCTGCTTGCTGTCTGTGTGTGTGTGTCTCTCTGGTATGTGTCAGCTCATCCACATCTTCCACCGTTAACTGCAATTGGGATCTGCTTGCTGTCTGTGTGTGTGTGTCTCTCTGGTATGTGTCAGCTCATCCACATCTTCCACCGTTAACTGCAATTGGGATCTGCTTGCTGTCTGTGTGTGTGTGTCTCTCTGGTATGTGTCAGCTCATCCACATCTTCCACCGTTAACTGCAATTGGGATCTGCTTGCTGTCTGTGTGTGTGTGTCTCTCTGGTATGTGGCCTTCTCTATCTGTTGCCCTGTGCGAACAACCATGACCTTATTTGTTTTTCTGGACTGTCTTACCTAAGTTTTATGTGTTGATCTTGTCTTGGCCTCTTGCTATTCTGACTTTTGAAGCAAAAAGTTCACTTTGATTGCTAGGCACTCTTATAGCCACTCATGATTAATTAACGAACTTCAACCCCACCCTTATAACAGTATATATTTGAGCATCCTTAAGGGGCTAGCACATTGCTGGGGTAGCACATTGCAATGGCTTCTATCTCTAAGTGATTCTTTCTACAAGTGATATGCACTTCATTCTCTGCACTGGGTTCTGCCTCACCTGATCATTACTTCTGTCTCCTTACAGGTATGTGTCAGCTCATCCACATCTTCCACCGTTAACTGCAATTGGGATCTGCTTGCTGTCTGTGTGTGTGTGTCTCTCTGGTATGTGTCAGCTCATCCACATCTTCCACCGTTAACTGCAATTGGGATCTGCTTGCTGTCTGTGTGTGTGTGTCTCTCTGGTATGTGTCAGCTCATCCACATCTTCCACCGTTAACTGCAATTGGGATCTGCTTGCTGTCTGTGTGTGTGTGTCTCTCTGGTATGTGGCCTTCTCTATCTGTTGCCCTGTGCGAACAACCATGACCTTATTTGTTTTTCTGGACTGTCTTACCTAAGTTTTATGTGTTGATCTTGTCTTGGCCTCTTGCTATTCTGACTTTTGAAGCAAAAAGTTCACTTTGATTGCTAGGCACTCTTATAGCCACTCATGATTAATTAACGAACTTCAACCCCACCCTTATAACAGTATATATTTGAGCATCCTTAAGGGGCTAGCACATTGCTGGGGTAGCACATTGCAATGGCTTCTATCTCTAAGTGATTCTTTCTACAAGTGATATGCACTTCATTCTCTGCACTGGGTTCTGCCTCACCTGATCATTACTTCTGTCTCCTTACAGGTATGTGTCAGCTCATCCACATCTTCCACCGTTAACTGCAATTGGGATCTGCTTGCTGTCTGTGTGTGTGTGTCTCTCTGGTATGTGTCAGCTCATCCACATCTTCCACCGTTAACTGCAATTGGGATCTGCTTGCTGTCTGTGTGTGTGTGTCTCTCTGGTATGTGGCCTTCTCTATCTGTTGCCCTGTGCGAACAACCATGACCTTATTTGTTTTTCTGGGACTGTCTTACCTAAGTTTTATGTGTTGATCTTGTCTTGGCCTCTTGCTATTCTGACTTTTGAAGCAAAAAGTTCACTTTGATTGCTAGGCACTCTTATAGCCACTCATGATTAATTAACGAACTTCAACCCCACCCTTATAACAGTATATATTTGAGCATCCTTAAGGGGCTAGCACATTGCTGGGGTAGCACATTGCAATGGCTTCTATCTCTAAGTGATTCTTTCTACAAGTGATATGCACTTCATTCTCTGCACTGGGTTCTGCCTCACCTGATCATTACTTCTGTCTCCTTACAGGTATGTGTCAGCTCATCCACATCTTCCACCGTTAACTGCAATTGGGATCTGCTTGCTGTCTGTGTGTGTGTGTCTCTCTGGTATGTGTCAGCTCATCCACATCTTCCACCGTTAACTGCAATTGGGATCTGCTTGCTGTCTGTGTGTGTGTGTCTCTCTGGTATGTGTCAGCTCATCCACATCTTCCACCGTTAACTGCAATTGGGATCTGCTTGCTGTCTGTGTGTGTGTGTCTCTCTGGTATGTGGCCTTCTCTATCTGTTGCCCTGTGCGAACAACCATGACCTTATTTGTTTTTCTGGACTGTCTTACCTAAGTTTTATGTGTTGATCTTGTCTTGGCCTCTTGCTATTCTGACTTTTGAAGCAAAAAGTTCACTTTGATTGCTAGGCACTCTTATAGCCACTCATGATTAATTAACGAACTTCAACCCCACCCTTATAACAGTATATATTTGAGCATCCTTAAGGGGCTAGCACATTGCTGGGGTAGCACATTGCAATGGCTTCTATCTCTAAGTGATTCTTTCTACAAGTGATATGCACTTCATTCTCTGCACTGGGTTCTGCCTCACCTGATCATTACTTCTGTCTCCTTACAGGTATGTGTCAGCTCATCCACATCTTCCACCGTTAACTGCAATTGGGATCTGCTTGCTGTCTGTGTGTGTGTGTCTCTCTGGTATGTGTCAGCTCATCCACATCTTCCACCGTTAACTGCAATTGGGATCTGCTTGCTGTCTGTGTGTGTGTGTCTCTCTGGTATGTGTCAGCTCATCCACATCTTCCACCGTTAACTGCAATTGGGATCTGCTTGCTGTCTGTGTGTGTGTGTCTCTCTGGTATGTGGCCTTCTCTATCTGTTGCCCTGTGCGAACAACCATGACCTTATTTGTTTTTTCTGGACTGTCTTACCTAAGTTTTATGTGTTGATCTTGTCTTGGCCTCTTGCTATTCTGACTTTTGAAGCAAAAAGTTCACTTTGATTGCTAGGCACTCTTATAGCCACTCATGATTAATTAACGAACTTCAACCCCACCCTTATAACAGTATATATTTGAGCATCCTTAAGGGGCTAGCACATTGCTGGGGTAGCACATTGCAATGGCTTCTATCTCTAAGTGATTCTTTCTACAAGTGATATGCACTTCATTCTCTGCACTGGGTTCTGCCTCACCTGATCATTACTTCTGTCTCCTTACAGGTATGTGTCAGCTCATCCACATCTTCCACCGTTAACTGCAATTGGGATCTGCTTGCTGTCTGTGTGTGTGTGTCTCTCTGGTATGTGTCAGCTCATCCACATCTTCCACCGTTAACTGCAATTGGGATCTGCTTGCTGTCTGTGTGTGTGTGTCTCTCTGGTATGTGTCAGCTCATCCACATCTTCCACCGTTAACTGCAATTGGGATCTGCTTGCTGTCTGTGTGTGTGTGTCTCTCTGGTATGTGGCCTTCTCTATCTGTTGCCCTGTGCGAACAACCATGACCTTATTTGTTTTTCTGGACTGTCTTACCTAAGTTTTATGTGTTGATCTTGTCTTGGCCTCTTGCTATTCTGACTTTTGAAGCAAAAAGTTCACTTTGATTGCTAGGCACTCTTATAGCCACTCATGATTAATTAACGAACTTCAACCCCACCCTTATAACAGTATATATTTGAGCATCCTTAAGGGGCTAGCACATTGCTGGGGTAGCACATTGCAATGGCTTCTATCTCTAAGTGATTCTTTCTACAAGTGATATGCACTTCATTCTCTGCACTGGGTTCTGCCTCACCTGATCATTACTTCTGTCTCCTTACAGGTATGTGTCAGCTCATCCACATCTTCCACCGTTAACTGCAATTGGGATCTGCTTGCTGTCTGTGTGTGTGTGTCTCTCTGGTATGTGTCAGCTCATCCACATCTTCCACCGTTAACTGCAATTGGGATCTGCTTGCTGTCTGTGTGTGTGTGTCTCTCTGGTATGTGTCAGCTCATCCACATCTTCCACCGTTAACTGCAATTGGGATCTGCTTGCTGTCTGTGTGTGTGTGTCTCTCTGGTATGTGGCCTTCTCTATCTGTTGCCCTGTGCGAACAACCATGACCTTATTTGTTTTTCTGGACTGTCTTACCTAAGTTTTATGTGTTGATCTTGTCTTGGCCTCTTGCTATTCTGACTTTTGAAGCAAAAAGTTCACTTTGATTGCTAGGCACTCTTATAGCCACTCATGATTAATTAACGAACTTCAACCCCACCCTTATAACAGTATATATTTGAGCATCCTTAAGGGGCTAGCACATTGCTGGGGTAGCACATTGCAATGGCTTCTATCTCTAAGTGATTCTTTCTACAAGTGATATGCACTTCATTCTCTGCACTGGGTTCTGCCTCACCTGATCATTACTTCTGTCTCCTTACAGGTATGTGTCAGCTCATCCACATCTTCCACCGTTAACTGCAATTGGGATCTGCTTGCTGTCTGTGTGTGTGTGTCTCTCTGGTATGTGTCAGCTCATCCACATCTTCCACCGTTAACTGCAATTGGGATCTGCTTGCTGTCTGTGTGTGTGTGTCTCTCTGGTATGTGGCCTTCTCTATCTGTTGCCCTGTGCGAACAACCATGACCTTATTTGTTTTTCTGGACTGTCTTACCTAAGTTTTATGTGTTGATCTTGTCTTGGCCTCTTGCTATTCTGACTTTTGAAGCAAAAAGTTCACTTTGATTGCTAGGCACTCTTATAGCCACTCATGATTAATTAACGAACTTCAACCCACCCTTATAACAGTATATATTTGAGCATCCTTAAGGGGCTAGCACATTGCTGGGGTAGCACATTGCAATGGCTTCTATCTCTAAGTGATTCTTTCTACAAGTGATATGCACTCATTCTCTGCACTGGGTTCTGCCTCACCTGATCATTACTTCTGTCTCCTTACAGGTATGTGTCAGCTCATCCACATCTTCCACCGTTAACTGCAATTGGGATCTGCTTGCTGTCTGTGTGTGTGTGTCTCTCTGGTATGTGTCAGCTCATCCACATCTTCCACCGTTAACTGCAATTGGGATCTGCTTGCTGTCTGTGTGTGTGTGTCTCTCTGGTATGTGGCCTTCTCTATCTGTTGCCCTGTGCGAACAACCATGACCTTATTTGTTTTTCTGGACTGTCTTACCTAAGTTTTATGTGTTGATCTTGTCTTGGCCTCTTGCTATTCTGACTTTTGAAGCAAAAAGTTCACTTTGATTGCTAGGCACTCTTATAGCCACTCATGATTAATTAACGAACTTCAACCCCACCCTTATAACAGTATATATTTGAGCATCCTTAAGGGGCTAGCACATTGCTGGGGTAGCACATTGCAATGGCTTCTATCTCTAAGTGATTCTTTCTACAAGTGATATGCACTTCATTCTCTGCACTGGGTTCTGCCTCACCTGATCATTACTTCTGTCTCCTTACAGGTATGTGTCAGCTCATCCACATCTTCCACCGTTAACTGCAATTGGGATCTGCTTGCTGTCTGTGTGTGTGTGTCTCTCTGGTATGTGTCAGCTCATCCACATCTTCCACCGTTAACTGCAATTGGGATCTGCTTGCTGTCTGTGTGTGTGTGTCTCTCTGGTATGTGTCAGCTCATCCACATCTTCCACCGTTAACTGCAATTGGGATCTGCTTGCTGTCTGTGTGTGTGTGTCTCTCTGGTATGTGGCCTTCTCTATCTGTTGCCCTGTGCGAACAACCATGACCTTATTTGTTTTTCTGGACTGTCTTACCTAAGTTTTATGTGTTGATCTTGTCTTGGCCTCTTGCTATTCTGACTTTTGAAGCAAAAAGTTCACTTTGATTGCTAGGCACTCTTATAGCCACTCATGATTAATTAACGAACTTCAACCCCACCCTTATAACAGTATATATTTGAGCATCCTTAAGGGGCTAGCACATTGCTGGGGTAGCACATTGCAATGGCTTCTATCTCTAAGTGATTCTTTCTACAAGTGATATGCACTTCATTCTCTGCACTGGGTTCTGCCTCACCTGATCATTACTTCTGTCTCCTTACAGGTATGTGTCAGCTCATCCACATCTTCCACCGTTAACTGCAATTGGGATCTGCTTGCTGTCTGTGTGTGTGTGTCTCTCTGGTATGTGTCAGCTCATCCACATCTTCCACCGTTAACTGCAATTGGGATCTGCTTGCTGTCTGTGTGTGTGTGTCTCTCTGGTATGTGTCAGCTCATCCACATCTTCCACCGTTAACTGCAATTGGGATCTGCTTGCTGTCTGTGTGTGTGTGTCTCTCTGGTATGTGGCCTTCTCTATCTGTTGCCCTGTGCGAACAACCATGACCTTATTTGTTTTTCTGGACTGTCTTACCTAAGTTTTATGTGTTGATCTTGTCTTGGCCTCTTGCTATTCTGACTTTTGAAGCAAAAAGTTCACTTTGATTGCTAGGCACTCTTATAGCCACTCATGATTAATTAACGAACTTCAACCCCACCCTTATAACAGTATATATTTGAGCATCCTTAAGGGGCTAGCACATTGCTGGGGTAGCACATTGCAATGGCTTCTATCTCTAAGTGATTCTTTCTACAAGTGATATGCACTTCATTCTCTGCACTGGGTTCTGCCTCACCTGATCATTACTTCTGTCTCCTTACAGGTATGTGTCAGCTCATCCACATCTTCCACCGTTAACTGCAATTGGGATCTGCTTGCTGTCTGTGTGTGTGTGTCTCTCTGGTATGTGTCAGCTCATCCACATCTTCCACCGTTAACTGCAATTGGGATCTGCTTGCTGTCTGTGTGTGTGTGTCTCTCTGGTATGTGGCCTTCTCTATCTGTTGCCCTGTGCGAACAACCATGACCTTATTTGTTTTTCTGGACTGTCTTACCTAAGTTTTATGTGTTGATCTTGTCTTGGCCTCTTGCTATTCTGACTTTTGAAGCAAAAAGTTCACTTTGATTGCTAGGCACTCTTATAGCCACTCATGATTAATTAACGAACTTCAACCCCACCCTTATAACAGTATATATTTGAGCATCCTTAAGGGGCTAGCACATTGCTGGGGTAGCACATTGCAATGGCTTCTATCTCTAAGTGATTCTTTCTACAAGTGATATGCACTTCATTCTCTGCACTGGGTTCTGC